>JALHLI010000002.1:11397483-11719983 GCA_023349425.1 Anthopleura sola
GTTCCCTTTGTGTTTCTCTCTCTAATTTCTTAGAAGTTAGAAGAATGAAAATAGGAGACTTTAGGAGTCAAGAATAAAATTGATCAACCTTCCCCCCCCCCTCCACACCAGCCCAATGTACACACACACACACACACATGTCGTCCAATCCCACTATCGCATTACTGTGTCGTAATGAGAAGGCATTTACAAAGGTTTCTTTTAAGGTACTTCCATTTTCTGACCCAACATCAGAATGCTTCTTCACTGTTTGCCATTCAGTTTCCTGTGGCTTATGCTAATAAACGTAATCACTACTGTACCTTAGCATCGACGCTGTTAACTTATTTTTTGATGAACAATCCCAACCCTCCCCACCCCTATCAACTTTATCGTCTCCTTCCTATTCTAATACATATGAATCCTAACAAGTTTGTTTTTATATGAACCAGGAAGAAGAAGATGTTGAAGATAGTAAACCCGAGGAGAAAAAGGAAAAAGAGGAATCCCCAGAACCAGAACACAAAACCAAATCTAAGAAATCATTCGCAGCCAAGTTCAAGCGACGACCCAAGAGTACGATTGAAGGTGAGAAGAAACCAGACGAGGAGGTGAATACCCAGAGACATTCCTACCATGCTGGAGACAAGGCTGACGAAGACCAGGAAACAAAAGAAGGAGAGAAAGAGAAGGAACAGGAGAAGGGAGAAGCAGAAGACGCTGCACCATCTGAGCTCACAACTGAGCCTAAATCCAAGATCAGAAGATCATTCAATATGAAATTCAAGAGAGGGAGCAAGAAGGACGAGAAAGACAAGGAAAAAGAAGCTGCACAAGAAACTGATGCCCCTAAAGTGGAGGAGCCAGCCGATGAGACCAAAGAACAGGCTGCCATGGAAGAGAGTCTTCAGTCTGATCCACCTAAATCAAGGTATGGTGGGAAGTTTAAACGTTCAAAAGACGCTAAAAACGAGCCAAAAGATGAAGAAAATGAACTAGAAACTGTGGATGAAAATGCTGAATCCGGCACTCCAGCCGAGAGCAAACCCAAGCTGCGTAAACTGAATCTAAGAAAAGGTAAACAGAGGCCTGTGAGCATGAGCGCTGCTGACAGACCAGGAGCAAATGAGGAGGATGATAAATTTGATCGTGATGATCAAGTCAGGCATTCATACCATGCTGGGGACCTACCACCACCACCACCATTACGTAAGTATCACTGTTGCTATGGTAACTACTTGTTTTCTTGCCTCGCGGATTTTCTTTGGAAATTCCACTGTTTTGCACCTTTTGGGATCCCTGGTTGATGGTTTGTTTTTTACCCTGGGAACCCTGTGGATTTTTTTCTTTAAGACGGCCTGTGGAATGTTTTATTTCTTAGCTTGGGCTCCCTGTGGAATATTTCGCGTTTGCTGCATAAACCACAATTTAGTTATTAATTTTTCTGGTGTTTTTTTTAATGACAGGTAAATCAACAAGTGAGTCATCCCTACTGAGTTATTCTCCCAATCCTTACTCCTCATTGGTCATCGAGGTGAAGGAAAAGGACCAAAAGACGTAAGTCCTCACATGTTTTGCTATGGGCACAACCACGTGTTTGCTGATCACGCGACGTCTCTAAAAAGCAAACCACCTAAACAAATCACGTGACTATAATATGAAGTATGACGTCATCGAAAAACATGTCGCGTGCGACTATCCCCCCTTCCCACGAGGGCCTAACAAAGAACCTTTCTATGGATGAAGTTCATATTAGCCGCTTTAATCACGTGACGGCCATTTTAGTTGAAGCAACTCAGCGGTCCCCTTGCCCTCCCTTTGAGGCGTTTCAAAACGTTCCAAACAAAGGTTTTTGCTCTCATAGGAATAAACATGGCGGCAGTATGATTAAAGCCCCTTAGGTACATGTCTTAACAGCTCTATTGTTTTGTTCCAGTTACTATCACGTGCCTGTGGCCATGGCCAAGAGAGGTACATACGAACAGAAGGGAGCCAAGTACCATGTATATAATGACCACATGTTCAGAGCAACGCACTTGGAATCTGGAACGTGAGTACCTCTAATTCTTTCCCTCACGTTGTTGTTGCAATGTTTTTTCCTCATTTCAGACCACGTGTCATTCTCTTGAGAATAAGATTTTTTGTTTGAGTTGTGTCCATATTCATATGTCTTCTCGTGCGCCGTCAAGCAAACAAATGATACTCAAGGGAATGCACGTGGTCTTATATGGGGAAACATTACACACAAGCTAAAAAGGTCTATTATCGTAATTTGCGCAAAGGAGTTACAACAGCTTGGTTGAAGTCCAGGATAATTTGTGGTAGACAAAGATGGTAGACATGTGTTTAATAATTATTATTATTGTTGTTGTTAGGGATTGCGCAGTTTGTGGGAAGTCGATCTTTGGTCGATTTGGAAAGCAAGGATATCAGTGCATAGGTACGTATTTCCCGTTTTGGCTCGAATTGTTATAAAATATATGATATTTTAGTCAATATATTATTCTCACATTTCTTCCAGACTGCAAACTGACTACACATAAGAAATGCCACTACCAAACGTCTGAGATGTGCTCAAACAGTTCCATTAAAAATATCGAAATGTAAGTCATGATAAAACCACATCAATCGTCATTTTTATTACTATCCATCACTATCATCATCACTATCATTGTCATCATCATCATCACTATCATTGTCATCATCATCACTATCATCGTCACCATCATCATCACTATCATTGTCATCATCATCATTGTCATTATCTTTACTATTACTACCATGGTCATCATCGCCACGTTCATCGCCATCACCATCATCATTATCATCATCACTATCACTATCATCATCAGCAGCAGCACCACCACCACCACCACCACCATCATGTCACATTGCCGTGCATTTATTGTAGATTTAGTCATCACCGGTCGTGTTGTCATCTTGAAGGTTGATATCCTCATCTAGACGTTTATACGTTAATAACTATGTCTTGATGAGTATGCCAGACCACAAGATGACGGCACATGCATGAAAAACATTATTAATCATTAAGCACGACAGCAATCATGTTTAATCATATCCATTTATGATACCAAAGACTGCGAGCAGCTCCTCTATTTCCCTTGGTCACTGTTTGGTGTTTGCTTTGGTATTTCTGGCTGAGCGAGGATTAATAGCTAATCTTATATTCCCAGGGGGAGAGGGGAGGGGGGAGTATAAAGGGAAAATACGAAGAGTTACCAAGTAAAATTAGAGAGTGTTCGCAGCTTAATGGTCAGATTAACTCATTAGCCATGCATCACCAGCATTGCTGTTACTAATTGTAATATTTGATTTAATGTTGAGATATCCATAAACGAAACCTTCAGTATGAGCCACATATCGCCCCCTAACCACCTGTGATCTTCCTCGATGAGCCGTCTATCGGTTCTTGAAGAGACCACAGAGAAAACATGTTCAAATTTTTAAAAAAACCACCTAAAACCCTTCACCACTCGTAATCACCAGCTAAAATAAACCTCACCTCACCTATTATCAAATTTATTCTTTCGTACACCGGTATTTAAAACTTATAAAGTAAACACCTTTTAAATTGTTGATTCTTTTTCATTCCTTCTGTTCTTGCTTGATCTTATCTAATAACTTTGGTTGGTTATTCTAGTCAAAAAGCACCCAATATTGTTGGCAATTAAAACATAATTATGAGCACCAGGTAGGCATGCATCTACTCTGTCTATTCTTTTACTATTATTGTTCTTGTAATACTCTAAATAACTATTGATTCTACCAAATAACGTTAATATACCTATACATTAGGAAATAAAAGTTCTTAGTAAATAAAAGACACCTTAATCAGCTCTAAACTGCCTTCTAAGACTTATAAACCTTAAATTGAGACGTGCATGAGATTTTACCACACAAAAAAGGCATGCTGGAATTGTTTTTATTTTAAAACTTATTATACAATATAAAGCACTTCAGTTGAACTATCCTTCCAACCCATATTTACTATAATATATTATAACATTTTATGGCCTATGACGTGTAAATTTTGTTGGGAAAACAGCATTTTATTCCTTTAATTGTTTTTACTTTTATCTCATTAACGCATGAGAAGGTGCATTTATAAAAAATTACAATTCTGAAAAAATAATAATTCATATTCCTGAGGATTGGCTGAATATCAAAATATTCGACCCAAAAAGCGAAGGTTCTTTCAGTCTGTTAATATTGTCTATTTATTTATTTATTGTCATACAGAAAAGACTTTCAAGATAAAGAAGGCTAATATTGAAACAAATATCTACAGGAATTATGAGATATCCATTTGTGTCGTCATGGTAACTGGAATCCAGATATCTTGAGGTAGTCATGGTAACAAAGTATCGTCATGGTAACAGGATGGGTTGATAATAAGAATCAATTTCTTTTCAGTACCGGTAACTATGGTAACAGGTAGTCACGGGAATTAATATCCCTTGGAAAGCGGTAGTCTTTAGTAGCCATGGTAGCATGACTCAAAGCAGTTGTCGTGGTAACGATAATAGTTATCAAGGTAATAATGTCCCCAGCGCAAAACTAACACAATATCCGTCGTGTCTTTGCGTGTGAAACGGTCATTTAAATCAATAGTTCTAAGTAAATGAATTTGTCGTACACCAACATGAGAGATATATTCCCGCCAAAATCATAAACAAATTAAAATATGATAAGCTAAAGTAAATGTTAAAAACCTTTTTGTTATGTGTAGTGCTTAGGGTAATAATGAGTAGTGATAAACTACTAGTACTACTAGTCGAGTAGCCTTAGCTAACAAGATGTCAATGTGTGAAAATATGCAACGAAGTTTGATTGGGCTATTTTTGTATGAAAGGGAAACATAGAGGCTCTCGAAGGTTTTTCATACTACATCACGTACGTGTATGTATGCTTGCTTTTGATTGGTTCATTGCGAAAGCCAATTGAATGCCGTTATTTCGTACTCCATCACTGTGATTGGCTGGTGAACGTGTCTTTGCGTTCTGATTGGTTTGTAGCTAAAGCCAATTTTATGCCACCCGAGAGCCACTTTTCCTTTCGTTTCCTGCTCCAAGCATATGCCCTCTTAGTATTTATTGTCGTCGATGTTTCCAATTTATTGCTGAAAAACAGCAACAAAAAAATGATAATAAAAACCCAATAATATCCAGGAACACCTGGTTAACCGGGGTTAAACTATCAGTAATAAATCTTCTGTTCTTTTGTATAGTTATTCATAATTCTCTGAGGGTGATAAATATTATTTATTAGTATAAAATATAAATTATAAATTATTAAAAACTGAAGTGAGTGCATAAAATGTCAGAATTCGGATAAATAGTATTCGTATAATATTCTAGCGGATAATTCAAGATTTCATTTTACTATACAGACTAAAAAAATCAACTAAAATCAGTGGAGTAGATTACGACTGATAAAAGAATTCAATAAACCGTACTGTACTTGCTTATTAATAAACTGTAATAATACTGAATACTTCAATTCCATTGCCTTGTAAGGGGTTGGGCCAGGGGTATATGGGGTATATAGCCAATAGAGGTTTTGCACCATCACGTGATGGCAGCCAGGACAGGCACAACAATAGAGTTTTTTTCTTCCCTGGGAAACGGAATTCTTTCTCATGTACATCAGATTAGACCAGATTCAATTGTTCCTGCCTCCTGTTATGGCTGCCATCGCGTGTTGGTGCAAAGCCTCTATAGGTGAATACAGGATGGGGTGGGGGGGAGCCATAGCCATAGCCATGTAAGCGATACAGGAAATAGGGGTAAGGGTTATGTGAAAAACCGTCAAATTTTCTAGAACCCTGAAACAACTTTTGTGCACAAGCTAACAGTCGGTTACAGGATGTGGAAGGATGTTTTACTTGCAAATCATCACTAATCCCATTCACTATACGGGTTTTATATTGCTCTTTCGTTTATTAGTAACCTTACTTTAAGCAATTGTAATCATACTAAAATTCTTAAATAGAATGTAAGCGAAGCTGTAGCCGATATTCTTGGGTCCTTTACACGCTCCCATAGCCTGAGCTTCCATTTTGTTTGTCTTTCTTCTGTTCCTCCTTACCAATTTACTCTGAGTCAGTATTATTGGAGCAGAGATACATTTCAGTACTGCGCCTGCATCATTGATGTCCAGTTACTCTCCATACACAATACATTATAGTATACTCTTACTTGGATTGACGATTTTTCTGACAATTCGCCCACACACATCAATAGAAATTCTCCAACAAGTCCACAACGTCAAAGCACCCATCATAACTAGGGACACATTGATTGATCTCGTGGCACTGATCGTAGCAATTACTTCATACGCTACAACCAGACCGTCTTGTGCGATGACCAGTGATGTACCCAAACCATATAAAAATAAAAGGTAGTGCGGCTTATGATATCCATCAAGTACAACTACAAACAAAGCGAGACTTCCGACGGCTACGACAACATGGAGTACCTGACTGATAAAATAATTATTCGACAGAAACACTAGAACCAGGCCTGCGAAGGTTGCTATGGTAACGGCTACCCAAGAGCTGAATCGCTGTTTTAGTTTTATGATATGGGTAGTTGGTGTCCAGGACGTGTAGGCGAGGGTTTTCGTCATGATGAAGAAATGAGCTGTTCTTAAAGCTGTCCAGGAAGAAAAGCAATTGTCCAGGAAGGGCGAGTGTGTGTGTAAAAAATCGGATTCTTGTGCAAGCCATGACTTGAACCTGTAGGACAAAGAAATTAACTTGTCAGTCATACAAACAAAGATACGCTTCTACACCAATTATCACTGTACCCAGTCTAAGATGACAACCGAGGAGAGGCAGACTTGCTGTTTACTTACTATTGCGCGCACAGTATGTATGCAATAATACCTCTGGCTTAAGACCATTGTACCTACAGCTTGGCTGATTACCTTAAAATGGATCCCGGATGAAATTGTCCTGTTACCGCATAGTTGCCAATAGAAACAGGTCCAGGGAACACCAGGAATACAAACGATAGCGTTAAAACCAGCTTTATTGCATCTCTAAGAAAAAAATTGAATGCTTATTATATAGAATTTTGTTTTATTTTATTGTATATTTGGCCTTCCATCTCCAATCCTCTTCAGTGGCCCAACCTGCACAATCCATTACTAAACAGTATTTTACCTCATTATTTTGAAGAGTTTTTGTTCCGCCCAGTGAAATATCGCTGATTGATATAGTATTGTCAATATGATTAGTGATATCCTTCGTGTATACCTGGAGATAATGTCATACACAACATCGTTAGTATTCAAATTCCACTACTATAAGTATCCGATGGAATATCGTGTTAGGGCGTAGAAGTGGGCGTTGGTCAAGCAAGGATGTGTACCAATCTTACACAATCTACAGAATGACCTTCACTCTTTTTCGTTTTCATTATAACGTCGCTCCTTTTCTACAACTTACCGAAGCGTCGTCAACATGATAGTTATCCATTCGTGAATACTCGAAACAACCCGGAAAATAAAAAACATCATTTGGAACTGAAACAAGAATAGTGTCAAACCATATCCAAGTACTGTACTTGACAGGAATCTGCTGGCGTTCCTGGAAAAGAGGCACACAAAATAAAAATACGACAACTCTGCCACAAGATATACACTTAAAAAAATTTGAGCCGAGTTGGGTATTACTTAGTAAGCCAATGCATTCTGTGAGTCAAAATGTTGACTTTTCAGTCGAGAATTGAAGACTTGATTTTGACAATGCAAACTTGCTGTGTTTTCGTTTTGCTGGTTTGCGAAAATCCACAAGAGAGTGATAAAAACATGACTTCCATGTTGGATGACAGAAAAGAAATTTGAAACTATTTTGAGTCATGTTTGGTAATGACGTAATATACAAAATTAGACTTTGAGAGTGTTGAGTGATCCAGGTGTCCGGAGCACGCACGAACCGTCCAATCACAGCGCGCTTCGATGCTTAGCCAAGCGGCCCTTGCTCTAAGTCTCTTCCCAATACAAAAACACGCGTTTCAAAGAATTCAGAGAAAAAAAGTTGAAGTATACGTGTTGTTTAAAAAATTAAAGTAAATCTTTGCGATCCATCTCCTCAAATTCTGTGAGATATATGACTTTTAAGACTCGGGCGAGGGCCGCTTGAATTACAACAACAATCCTTTTCGCGCTTAGTTTTTCGTACAGCTGGATACCTGAGATTGTTAACCACTACGTGTAGACCTTCCTCCATCAGTGTGAAAAACAAAAAGTTAAAAACAACCATAAAAGGATGTAATAGCCGTGTTAGCAGCCATATTGAAGCCTTTAACCAAAACCTAAAAGTAAGAAAAACTTGACGTAAGTTCAATAAACTATATCATTCCCACCATTGAATAAGAACGCAAAGCCTAATGGGAAGAAACGGTGGAATACCGTCTAGCATACAGATTTCCTGCATTCTGATTGGCTGTATTTTTCTATGGTGTGGGATAAAGAAGCGTATCAATGTCTAAACTCACCGAATGACTACAAAGATGCTTGGAACAAAGACTTCTATTGCACTTATGGTTGGTTTTGTTGGTAACGGCACAATTGAAGACAGAAATATCTATGGAAAAGGCATCAGTGATGATAAATTAATACGTTTTCTGGCAAGTATTCAAAATTGCATTTTTTTAAAATCCAACGGGGGTGCGATGGAGCCGCGGGCCCCCTTTTAGTTTGGGATGCATTCAGTATTTTTAACCTGTTTCTATGTGTGTGCAAAATATTTTTAGAATTTCATTGACAGCATGTGTCCGGACCTTTCTCCGATTCCTGGACCTGCCCCTGTATGCTAACCTGGTCATGCGATCTGTCTGGTCCCATGGACAGATGTCTGTTAATACGAGGACTGTCATGTCAATAAATCTGTCTGATTCTATGTAACGTTTTGACCTTGGCTTGTTTAAAACTTTTTTTCCGGCATGTTTCTCTTGTAACCTTACGCAATCATTTTCCATTAAAAAAAAAATCATTTCTGTATTCACCTGAAAATAATTTTACCTAATGCAAAACAAATTAAAATCTGCGTCACACGTCCCCTGCTAAGTATATATGTAAGTAAGCTCACAACAGCTTAGTTCTGTTAATTCGAATACTTAATCAAATATTTTTCGTTATCTTACCATAAGAATCAGAAAGTTTATGTTAGGAAATCCATTGAAGATAGTCGTCAGAACAACCAGGACAATCATCAGGTTCGTCCTAGTATATACTTCAACTGCTACCGAGTACGAAGACATGTCGAGCACGGTATTTCTAATCCTCAGTGGTCCTCAATTTGATGGCTATCCTATGTGTGAATGATCACAGCTTTCACATGTGGGATTAAGCATGGGGATATTCCATGCATCTCAAGATTGTTCCTAAGCTTTCAACCAAAGAGCCATAGACTGGCGGGGTACGTACTCATTATTCTTCTATGATTTTCATCCGAGACTTTGTACTTGCGTTTCGCTAACTCTTCGTCCTGATTTCCGGCTGTCCTTCCTCTTGATGCAATGTTGACAAGATCAAAGGCCAGAGTTTGTCAATCAACGCTCTCCTCTTCCCAGTCTTCGTCTGTTGATTCTTCCACAGGTAGACCGTGACTACAAAGAGGAACCATCACGTGGAAAAAATGGGAGAAAGCAAGAGACCATGGAAAAATGAAACTAAGGACATGTGAGTAAAAGTATTGATTGTGTTTAATTTTGGTTATTTTCGGGTCTCTTCAGTTTCAATACCCCTTTCATCACTGAGTTGAGTGACCTATTTCCAGCTGATCTGTAGCTCGTGCCTTCTCAAGCGAAAGCAACTGAAGAGATTACGACAAGTCCAATACCAAGTTTAAGTTATGTATATTTGCCTTTATTTCGGTTTTAGCAAGTGATACCAGTTACCAAACAAGTCCTTAAAACATAAGAAAAACGTCGATATTTTTTACTCAAATAGCATAACAGCTAAAAAATGTTTTCCGTCATTCTACTGTTTTACAATGTTAAGCTTATCCATATCTTACTTTTTAATTTATTTTGACATATTTTACTAAGCGTAATATATTTATGAAAACAAAAATTACAATCTTCAACTAAACTAAAACATAGGGGTACAGATCAACTTTTCTTCACTTTTTCTCTTTTTATATTTATTCATTTATATAAGCTTAAATATTATTTTTATTCGACTTTTTATTCCGTCAGCTCCAGGCAAGAAAATAATCTAAAAAAAATGGCGTCACGGTTAAGTTCCTGTGACTCATCGAGAATCGATTGACGGCTTTTTTAAACGTTTTCATCATTTCAGTTTCCACTTCTCTCCTGTTTTCTCTTCTCTATGTTCTACTGTTCTATACCTACTTCTTACTTTACAACCACTGGAAACTCAAAACAAACCACGACCGTTTCCTGAGGATCGATAAGCTCTGCTTTCATCGATAATTTTCCAGTTGGAAAGTCATTCCCAATATGATCCTTCATGACGAAGTTCGCTTTTTGATTTGCCTTCAATGGGCAAGTTAGCCCATATCCTTGACAAGCATCAGTCTTCAATGGTACTGGAATGTGCATACCCTTGATTACAGCCCACACTTTGAGATGTAAGGATGTTATGTACTTCGAAACGACGAACGTTAAAGTAGCAGTTTCATCGTCGCCTCGCTTTATGACACATGGATCTGAACCACATGGAGAAATGTCGAACTTGACGATCTTTCCTTCTTGTGATCCACAGTCTGTGAAGTTAACGGCTCGAGACTCACACTGGGAGACCCCTGCAGCAAGAATCCAAAGAATTATGACCGAAGTAAGTGTTGACATTTTGCTATTTACAATTTGATGTGCTGGTCGCGTGACTCTTGAGATAGCTGAGGTGACTCTACTACGCATGCGTTATGTTACATAAGACGTAAGACTGGGTTCTAAGAAGTACCGGCTGATTCACAATATCTTTCTTTTCTTTCTTTCTTTCATCCAAAAGTGATCTCACAGATGCATCAGTTAGGTACGTTGAATACTCACTGATGTGTGTAGAATTATTACGCTCTTCCTATCGGTTTGCAATTATTTCCGTCAATATTTTAGCCAAGTAGACAGTTCCTGTTTCGTGGGTCGAGTATAAGATCACTCGGGATCCACGGATAGGGGTTTAGCACAATATGGCATATATATATATATATATATATATATATATATATATATATATATATATATATATATATATATATATATATATATATATATACGTTTATAGCTACCTTGTAGGCTTCCTCTAAAATTATCCGGTGCCTCTTCTCTTCAATCCCGTAGGAGAAAATTAGGAGGGGTGGGGAAGGGAGGAGAGCAGACCGAAGAGAGTGCTAGAATAGAACAGAGCAGAGCAGAGCAGAGTAGTGTTAAAGGAGACTGAGAAACGAGCAAGTGCCAAGAGAATTTCCAAATTTGTACCCCCCTCCCCTCCCCCATATATACACTCTCTTCCCTTCCTCCCTCCCTCTTTTCCCTCCACTGGTCAATAGTTCGTAGTCCTCTACTTAAGAATCATAGCAAATTCTAAATGATAAAACTTATATTTACTGATGGTTAATTCAATTGTACAGCAGTTAGATTTCTAAGCTAAGTTTGATTTTGTTTGTGTACAAATACGCCTAACCTTCTGACCTTGAATACACGCTGACATATCAATTCTAACGTCTGTGCTTAACTAATGACAATAGGAAACTGAAAACATACAACCATTTTCCCCTGAGGATCGATGATTTCTCCTTTGATTGATAGCTTCACGGGCGGAAATTCTTGCTGTATTTCCTGCTTGACGACAAACTTTGCTTGTACCCCTTTCTTGACGGGACATTCGAGTCCATAGCCCTGGCAGGCATCGCTGGGGATCGGTAGAGGAATGTTAAAACCATCTTGGACAGCATAAGCCTTAACCTTGGCACTTGTGACGTCTAGAGATGGGATAAATGTGAGTGTTCCAGTTACTGTGGTTCCTCTCTTCATATTGCACGGCTGCTCACTGCATGGTGTTATGTCAAGACTGACTAACTTGCTCTCCTCTGATCCACAATCGGTGAAGTTGACATTCATAGCCGTAACTGACATGAAAACACTGGACATGCAGACGATTGCTGCGAGCAAGAACGCGTATACTTGAGCCATCTTGACAGATTTCAGCTATGAATTCTCTGAACTTCAATGCTTCAGTGCTATCGTTTACATTTACTGGACCGTAAAAGGGGGTGTGTCACGGTTTATTTATTCTATAACGTGACAGTCACATGCTTGTCTTGTGATTTGGATATAAGATGCCTGTGTCACGAAGTATTTGATACATTTAGTGACAGCTCTGGATTACAAGTGCATGTGAAATCTGTGTCACGTTGATGGTACTTTATTTTTGCGTGACTGTCAGATGGATAACTCGTGATTTGCCGGATGAAACCACAGGAACCCCATGTTCAAAATTTCTATATATTTTTAGGAGGAGGAGAGTCTTTCCCGATTGAACATTAACAACCAACAACATTTAAAAATGGAAGAACCGTAACCAGGATAATAATAATAATAATAATAATAATACAGGGGCGGCGCAGCCGGGGGGGCTGGGGGGGCTGGAGCCCCCCCAGCTTTTTCAGAGAGTTGTGCAATTAGATGTTGTTGTTGTTTTTTTTTCCTTTTTATTTCAATCGAGGTAAAACTGCTTAATTTTAAAAAGACCTACAAATTGCAGACCTACAAATTTTGGCGGGAAAAAATTTTGTCTGAAGCTCAGCCCCCCCAGCTACAAAAACGCTCCGCCGCCCCTGTAATAATAATAATAATAATAATAATAATAAGACATGATAAGTACATGTTTTTTTGTTTAAAACAAAGATCAATCAAGTAATTGTCTGCAAGCGGAAGTTTATTCCATTCACAATGCAAATGCGAATGTCCAAAAAGAGCAAACACGAACATGACAGTTTTTAATTTCCATGCCGACAGACAGCACCTGGCTAGGTATGCTTTTACTTTTCAGTATTATTTGAATTCAGCCAGAAATCACACTTTTTCACGTAATGCTAGCACGAAAATAATAATAATAATAATAATAATAATAGTGATATAAATTTTTATTTTTACATGAATGTATACACCTAGACGTTTCATGAGTAATGTGCAATATAAGTGTACAACACGGCCACTCATATTGTATATGTTACTTACTGCTTTATAATACGATTGACCATAAAGGCGTTTATCGTGGTTAAAAGCTATTAATATAACGTAAATTACATAATAATTCCCCCGGGGTTTTGTATCTATAGCATCGTATAAAATGTTAAGGAAAAATGAAAAGGTGTTTAGTTTTGAAATAATTGGCAGAAATCGATTAGTATAATCTTTACGAAATCACTTTAATCTAATAAGAAAATGGAATCGGTGGAGATGGGATTAAAAATAAAAATAAAACAATTAAAAAAAATTAAACTGATTGAAAATCAAGAGAAGATCACAAAAACTTCACCACTTCACTTTTAATTATTCTTAACATTTGAAAGACCACTTGAAGTGCTATTTTTCGCAAGTCGTGACTACATTTAATTTTTCATACCTCGTACGAAAAGTGGTCCAAGGTTTTCAATTATCTGCTCCTTAAAAAAATATTTCTTCTTATGCCTCCCCTCCCTGTGAGCCTGTATTTGTTTAGTTTGATCAGTAACTTATCTTTGTGCACCCATTAACTGACTGGCAATTTGGAACTCATTTCCATTCATTGTATAAGCTGTCCCGACAACCGTCCAGTTGTCTTTCCACTCAGGGCTGTCACATTTGGGTTCTTGCTGGCCTGTTTCTATAGTATTAATGTTGTTCCTTTCTAGACTTCTAGAGCATCACCTAGTTGTTAATAAGCCGATTCAGCTGGTTTATTGTCATTTTACATCGTACCTCCCCGCGAAACGACGTAAAAATATCTTGTATCCACGATGAAGATTTCTTTGAGCTTGAAGGTAAGAAGATTACTTTTGTCAATTTGTTTTTTCCCTTTCTCATATTTTCATTTCTTCTTCTCAATTATCTCTGTTTACGACTGAATTGTAAAAATGAGAACTGATAACTGCTAAAGATTTGGGTAAAGGGAAGCAGGAAAAAACCCCGCTAATATGTGTGGGACTTCTCCAAGGTTCATCATTGGAACTGAGATTTAGAAATCGGATTTCCCCAAGGTTCATCTATAGGACTGGAGCTCAAGGTCACTAAGAATAGAATAATAGCCGTGGAATTTAACCATAGGACAAGGGTTTCCACAAGGTTTACCACTAGGACTGCGATTTAGGTCATGGGGAATAAAAAATACAACCCCGAACATGGTAGTTTTCCCAAATTAATCCTCTTTAGCACAGCTAAATATTTCGCCACATTGAGCCGGGAAATGAAAATCTAGCTTGGAAGAGGACTTGACAATTTTTATTCGTGAAATCGGACTCCTACACGACAAACCAGTTCTAATTTTTATTCATAGTATATAAAGCCGCGGCTACACGAGCGATTTTTTTGCTTGCACAGGCGACGCGATATTTTTAAATCACCAACGCGCTGTGGTGGCTACACGAGCGACAAATGCTGGCCATAACGGCCAACATTTCTAAAAGAAACGAAGCCTTGTTTTGGTTCTTGCACTTTATTAGATGGATAAGCTGTAGTTGCGTCGAGAGTGCAAGGAAAAAGTTGCAGAGTGGCCACACGAGCAACAAATGAGTTTGTTGCGAAAATGACTTTCTTGATTTCTCGCAACTTTTTTTCGCGATATTTTCAGCTGTCGCGTCGCCTGTGCAAGGGTGGCTACACGTGCGATTTCACCACGAGCTGGTGATTTTTAAAAATCGCGTCGCCTGTGCAAGAACAAAATCGCTCGTGTATAGCTGATGTTTTTACCGTAGTGTTTAAATAAAGTTGTCTGTCTGTCTGCCTGTGTCTGTCCGTCTGTCTGTCTGTCTGTCTGTCTGTCTGTCTGTCTGTCTGTCTGTCTGTGTGTGTCTGTCTGTCTGTCTGTCTCTATTTCTCTTTTTCTTTCTCTTCTCAATGGTGCCGGTGCCATTAAATAAATAAGGTGTTTCCAAATGGTCCTCTCTCCTGTACTTCGAGAGTTTTTTCCTCTAGTTTTCCTCCCTCCACAAAAATTCTTCTAAATTCTAATTTGATCATGGAACAAGGGTCACAGGTTTGTTAGTTGGGTAAAAAAGCCTCTCTTTACGTATGAATTATATGATAAATCATATACTAAATCCCTTAAAGTAAAGTAAAGCTTAAAGTAAATGACTACAATAAAAGCGACTATTTAAACTGAAACTTCGACGGACAATCTAAGCCACGTCTGCGAAGATAGCAGATCGTCACTAAGTTTCATGGCCGTGGTAACGAGACTGACCGCTTTTAGGTGGCTTGGTGAACTCAAATTTTACAAATAGAATATATCAGGCTATAACGTTTTCTATTTGTTTTATGAAATATTGAAATTGCCGTGTTTACATAGCCTCATTTTATAATAGTTATTTAGCAACGTTGGCTTTGATTAGCTTAAATTTGTCAACTTTTCGAGCAAAAAAGCAATTAGAAAACTAAGCAAAAATAAAATTAAAAATAATGACTGAAAATAAGCAGAAACTTGAAGAAAGAAAAAAAAATTAAGTCCGGGGGGGGAGGGGGAGGGGGAGGGGGGTGGTGCTCGCATATATAGAAATAATAACAACGGACACTCAGTATCGAGTATATCAATTGATTAACAGGTATCTTATCGCTACCCACCCCCCCTAAATTAGTAATAGAATAGCCCGTAAAAGTACTCCACTGCCCAGAATGTCACACGAATTGAGACATTGTGAAATACACTATATAAGAACTATATTTTGCTTTAATATTTTGGACATTTGCTTCGACTTGCCGGTGCCTCTAATGAGCATGGGATGTTGAATCATGTGCATTGTTTTTTCCCCACAGTATTGTTGGTATATTTTCCAGGGAAGACAGCGAAAACTAGCTATCAATTTAGCTCTATTTTCCTTTTTGTCGATCCACCTCGTGTGGCATCTAACTCGAGGTATGAATATACCCTGTCCTCATACATATACACCTACTTGCAAAAAGGTTGTCATGGAAATTTGAAGATTCAAAGTTAGTAGTTCGCGATTTAGTAAATTCACCGATTCAGAATAAATTATCGCCGACGTCATCAGACTCGGAAAACATCAAATATACGACGGTCCATCTTGATTTTCGCAGTTTAAAGGAAGTTTAGCCATTGTTATCTCTTAAATGATATAAAGATTTTCGTTGTCTTTATTCTATCAATCTTTTTGTTATCATTTTTTGTTTTTTTACTGATAGCCACAAAGATTTAAGGTTTCACACGGATAAAATATTAAGTTCTTTTATTTCCCTGAAATAATACTAATATTAAGCACTTGGCCGGAGCCTCGGGAAACATTGAGATTCTCGGGAAACAAAACTGTTTCCCTCGGGACCAGTCATTAAGTGTTTTATTATATACTCTAGTCAAACGAAGAAAAATTTTCTCTCCATTTTGAAAATTTTTTATTTACAAAAAACGAACTTTCGATGGACTTTGACCTGATCACGTGGATTTATTCCCTTCTCACGCTTTGATCACGTGCATTTATTACCCGCGCGGGAGTTATTGAGATTTATTTCCCTCCACGTGATGTACTCTCGACCAATAAGAAAACGAGTTTGACTAGGATATATAATAATATACACTTAATGACTGGTCCCGAGGGAAACAGTTAGTTTTGTTTCCCGAAAATCTCAATGTTTCCCGAGGTCCGCCGAGGGAAACATTGAGATTCGAGGGAAACAAAACTAACTGGTTTCCCGAGGGATCAGTCATTAAGCGTTTTGTTATATAGCTAATCATTTTAGACAAGTCAATTTAGAAAATTTGAATTTTTATTCCGTGCGCTGGGCACTTGTATCCCGGTCGGGATACAGTTAGATTTAACTTGTATCACGTGAGCACCTATCAACCAATGAGAATGCTCGTTATATAGTCAAACTGATTAGCTATATAACAATAATCTTTTGTCTGCATGTCGAATCAATCCACATCGTCCAGAAATAGCTTTTTTTTTTACTGATAACCACAATGTGAAAAGTAAGCTTTGCAGCTATCTCCAGTAATTTGTCCAAAGGCATATAACATAAAGGACGGGGTTGAACAGAACTCTTACAACAGATTTTAAAAACAACTGCATGAGCTAAAAAGCCTCGGAGCCCTTAGTGAGGAAGAATTTCTCAGTAAGAAAAAGCTCATTCTTGACGATATGAATTAACATAAAAGTGTATTATTTAAAGGATAAATAAAGAAGTGTTGTTATCCATATGAAACACAGAGATTCCAATGGCAAAACCTACTTTAAACTAATCAAAACCGTGAATATCAAGAGGCGCCTGCATGTCGACTCTAATGACGTCGGCGATAATTTATTCTGAATCGGTGAATTTACTAAATCACGAACTACTAACTTTGAATCTTCAAATTTCTATGACAACCTTTTTGCAAGTAGGTGTATATAATTATTTTTTTTTTATTCTTTACATGTAGCCGAGTGGAAGACTGTGGAAAAGTCTGTGAGAGAAACGAGTTGGACATTGTATTTGTTGAAGGCGGAATGGAAAACAACCTTTTTAGCTTCGTTGTTTGTTGTGCCCATTTCAGACCATGTGATGCCACTCTTGGGAGTTGATTCTTTCAGGTGTAAATACTTTAATAAAAGAACATTTCTTAAGGGAATGTCATGTGGTCTGAAGTGGGCAATTTTCATACGAAGCTAAAGAGGTCTATTAAGTTTGTTTATAGATTTTTATACTGAGAAGATAGGTGCAGTTCATAGCTAATAGTTATCTTCTTAATTCCAAGTCCATCCCTTGTGCCACTTCGATATTAGACGCATTATCAAGGATGACAGTGCTGGTATGAGCGAAGAAACATGCAGGATTGCATCCCAGAGACCTGTTGTTGGGTGCATGAGAAACAGTAGAAAACCAATCTACAAAGATGATGTGAGGGTATTGGGGAATCGCTTGGAAACTAAAGGTGGGTGTATACAATTGTATTAATATAAAGTTTATTGATTCCTAAAACCATTGCTTGGTGCCAGCCTTCAGTGAAGGGCAAACACTGCCCGTCATGTGCCATCAATCAGCCAGCTGATCTGTATAGTGACGTAGAAATGACGTCACTGCAAAACTGAGGTTTCATGAAGCCTGCGAAAACCGACTTACAAAAATATATATCGATCTGAGATAGATTTCGATTTTCAGGAGAGGTTATTGATATTTTGTATACATTACCTTAGATATTCATCATTTAGTGGGAAAATAAAATAAAGAATTAACCGTTTCCGAAGTCTTCTGGCTACTAAGGATGACACCTCAGTTTTGCAAATTTTCTCGATTCTGATTGGCTAATAATTCATTCTCAGATCAGCTCGAGAGAGCATTCTATTATTTGGTATCAATCCGCTAAATGAAACGCACCAATCTCATTACCAGCCTGTGGATAAGGGCAAACAGTACCATTTAACTTGGGTGTAATGTTGTTCCATTTCAGACCACGTGTCATCCTCTTCAGAATAAGAATCTTTGTTTGAGTTGTATCCATATTCATGTGTCTTCTCATGCACAACCGTTAAACAAAGAAATGATACTCTATAGGGAATGGTCATAAATGGGAAAACATTACGCCCAAGGTGAAGCTAAGAGGTCTATTCAGTGTATCTTATCTTACCAAGAATTTTTTTCTTGTCTCTATTAGTTTTTCTAACCCTTGGAATCCCAACAATACAACGAAAACTCAACAACAATACTTGGTCATACCTTGAAGGTACTCTTAACTCGCTCATCGAGAACCTGGCGCCTGACCAAATGAATCAAATACACATTGTCATCTTTCTCGCGGATCTCGATGAAAATGCGCGCCAAGAAAAACGCAAGACGATATCAAGCAAATTCCAGAAATACATCGATAATAACTTGATCAGTGTTGTACAGGCGCCAAGGGAATTCTACCCTAAGCTGAGGGGCTTACCCACGACGTATGGAGACCCTCCTGACCAAGTGTTCTGGCGATCCAAGCAAAACATGGATTACTCGTTCCTATTCAACTATTGTGAAGATCTCTCTGAATACTACATGCAGATGGAGGATGACGTTACGACCGTGACAAACTACCTCGGCATCATCAAGGACTGCATCAGGCAACACAGCACCACCAAATGGACTTTCCTTCAGCTAGTCAAGTGGGGTTTCGTAGGGAAACTCTTCAGAAACACTGAACTTGATTATTTTGGTCGTATTTTGAGAATGTTCTACAATGACAAGCCGTGTGATTGGTTGATAATGGATTTCAATCATTGGAAAGGTTTTAACTCCTCCTCTGGAAAACCTTTTTGTGGGAACATCTTCTTTCATAAAGGTCAAAGGTCGTCTCTGTCACGTAATGTGCGTCCTTTCGCCTAGAGGGATGTTTCCATGACAACCAGTTATGGCCTGCTTGAATCTAAGGCTAATTTAACTATATCCGGCTTTTGTAAATTTAATACATTATTTAAAACTTCTTTTAGAATGTAACATTTCGTGGCGCTCAGTACTTGATGGGATTCCGAGTGCAAGCTCGGAAAAAGTAAGCAAAAATTGTTAACCAAATTTTAAAAAATGTGATATACAAAACGCTCATTTAATCGTTACTACATCCAAACAATTAATTCTATTTAAATGGTATTTAAAAGTAATTCTATTTTGGCAGTCAAGAGCTAGGTTTTTAAACCCATTGCGCCTTTCTTTTTCTTTTCCTTTTGTTTGTTTCAGTGCCACTTTCTCCTCCTTCTTCACCTTCAGTTTTTCCTTCTTGTCCTAGTTTTCTTTCTAAAAAGTCCATTTACTTTAAACAAAAGGCAGGAAATGTGAATGGTTGCCAAGTAACCTTCCCTTTACTTAAGTGAATGCTCTTACACAAACAAGACCAATAGGACCTCTACTACCAGAATCCCTTGCACACTTTCTTTTGTTCAGTTCATTAGCTCCAATTGTCTTAATATTCTCATGAGGATATACAAATTTGATCCTGGTAGTGCAAACGTCCTATTTCTATTTAGATTCGATTCTATAAAGAAAGCCGAGAAAATCTCAGAAAAATCAGAAGATTCAAAGGTAAGTTTTACTGATTTGTCTTTTAAAATTTTGGATTAAGAAAGCATTACTATCATTACCAATGCTCGGCTCCTGATCTTAATAAAGTTTACCCCCTATCACGAATTATTTCCAAAATATTCGATGTTTTTGCTGCTCAAAAAAAATTTTTTTTCAAGAGGATCCTTTTGTTCGGCAAAATTCTAAGTTGCTTACTAAATATAATCAAGCTAAAACTCTGAATCCTATACTAGATTTAAAACTTTTTAAAACTCTTGGATTTAGCAAGATGATCAGTTCTCCTCAACATTTGTCCCTTCCCACCCCTCCCCTCAAAGTAATGACTTGTTACCAGGCTGCTCGTTTAATTTATTCATATTCACATGTCAGTCTTGTCTTCGTTTCGACGTGGCGTCCATTTTTAGTTTGTCTTGTATTTTTTCATTTAAAATTTGTAACCTTTGAATGGAAATTTCTCGCACGCTTCACAGAATGCAATTACTTACAACCCTTTTGAAGGTAAGAGAGTGAAAAGTTCGAAGCAGAAACTGCGAAGAAAGGTTCTAAACTTAAATAGTATTTTAAATCTTTGCTCACATTCGTTTAGAATTCAATTTGTAAGTCAACTTTCGCTCTATCAGGAAGACATTTAGTCTTCTTAGCAGCCGAACTGAACTAATGAAATGCTAATGACGGCTGCGAAGGAGACTAGAAAAATCCTATAGGATTACGAAACAATTTGAAGTACAAGAGGCTTTGAATTCGTTCTGACACTCTGGACCAATTATCTTTACAGTCTAATGTAAAGACAAGTTGGAAAATTTTAAATTTTGAAACTTCAAATTTTTCGAGTTATGTCTACAGGGATGCGCAGGCTTGCCATGCAATTTCTGATAGCCATTGAGTTTTATCGTCCAATTAGTTGTATTTCCCTTGGAGCTTTACGTAACTTTTCTTTATTAGTTCTGAGTTGTCTTTCACTAACAGTGACCAACGTTACAGTACAGTAGCATCAGGAACCAGGATTTTCCTATAGTTGAAATGACTGTCTTTGCTCTGTTTTAGTGCTGTCCGTATGCCAATATGTTTAGAGGACGAAAAAGAAGAACATCTCTTTATTTTTTGGTCGTCATGACTCTTGCTGTTCATCTATGGTGGCATCTACAACTTGGTAATTAATTCATCATTGACTAGATCCGAGGGGGGGCTAGATGCATACATGTACAGGGTATTAGAAATGATACGGGATGTCCCGTTCAATATCCACTCACTCATCTTTCTCAGTTCCATCCTATATTAGAAATGATACGGGATGTCCCGTTCAGGCTAGATACATACAAGTACAGGGTATTAGAAATGATACGGGATGTCCCGTTCAGGCTAGATACATACATGTACAGGGTATTAGAAATGATACGGGATGTCCCGTTCAGGCTAGATACATACATGTACATGGTATTAGAAATGATACGGGATGTCCCGTTCAGGCTAGATACATACATGTACATGGTATTAGAAATGATAAGGGATGTCCCGTTCAGGCTAGATACATACATGTACAGGGTATTAGAAATGATACGGGATGTCCCGTTCAGGCTAGATACATACATGTACATGGTATTAGAAATGATACGGGATGTCCCGTTCAGGCTAGATGCATACATGTACATGGTATTAGAAATGATACGGGATGTCCCGTTCAGGCTAGATACATACAAGTACATGGTATTAGAAATGATACGGGATGTCCCGTTCAGGCTAGATACATACATGTATAGGGTATTAGAAATGATACGGGATGTCCCATTCAGGCTAGATACATACATGTACAGGGTATTAGAAATGATACGGGATGTCCCGTTCAGGCTAGATACATACATGTACAGGGTATTAGAAATGATACGGGATGTCCCGTTCAGGCTAGATACGTACATGTACAGGGTATTAGAAATGATACGGGATGTCCCGTTCAGGCTAGATACATACGAGTACATGGTATTAGAAATGATACGGGATGTCCCGTTCAGGCTAGATACATACGAGTACATGGTATTAGAAATGATACGGGATGTCCCGTTCAGGCTAGATACATACGAGTACATGGTATTAGAAATGATACGGGATGTCCCGTTCAGGCTAGATGCATACATGTACATGGTATTAGAAATGATACGGGATGTCCCGTTCAGGCTAGATACATACATGTACAGGGTATTAGAAATGATACGGGATGTCCCGTTCGATCCACTCACTCATCTTTCCAGTTCCATCCTATTCCAATCATACCTTCCATTTCATCTCATTCCATTCCAGCCATCTCATCGATTCCATCAATCCAGACCATCCTACCCATCCATTCATCCATCGATTGCAGCCATCTTGTTCCATTTATGCATTTATCCCATGCCGTCCATGCCATCCATCCATCCATCCATCCATTATCTATCCATCCATCCATCCATCCATCCATTACTGATCCATCATCCATTAAACTAAACAAGGTTCTTCAAGATTCTCAAATTCTATTGTTTCAGACAACACAGCTGAGCAGTGTAACTCGAGTGACTCGGAGGACAGTAACAGCTTGGGTCAGATAGAATCACAGTGTAAGAGACCTGTGGTAGGGTGTTCAGCAAAAAACGACAAGATAATATATAAAGACGATGCGAGAGTATTAGGAACAGGCCTGAAAGACAAAGGTATTTAATATTTAAATTTATCTTGCGCAATGTTTAATTTACGTTGAGGAATCACTTGCGTCAGGGTTCTTCGATGGAGATTGAAGTTCTCCCTTCCCTCCCATCATTACATGACATGTCTTGTGTAAAATATTTTTCAAGGAAATAACCTGTGGTTTCGTAATGCGAAAACATTACCCCCAGTGAGAAGGGGTCTATTGGCTGAAACACTACTAGCCCATCTTCTGCCATTTCAAAACAAAAACAAACAAACAAACAAACAAACAAAAAACTGAGATTATGACCGTTCTAAAATTCGTTATAAAATCAAGTAAAAATCAAAACTGTTGAAGCAGTTTTCAAGCAATGACTTCGAATGCATTCATTTTGAAAATGAAATCGTTTCGAATCAAAGATCGATGTTTAACCCTCACTACTGTATATTGCGTGTTTTTTCTTGGTTGCGTGACACTTGACATTTCGTCACGCTCGGTCATGTGATAACAAGCACTATATTGTCACTTTCACCCTCACTACTGTATATTGCGTGAATTTTTCTTAGTTGCGTGACACGTGACACATTTCGTCACGCTCGGTCATGTGATAACATGTGTTTGGGATTGTGATCGATGCCTGGTTACACGTTCTGAGGTATCTTTCTTTCACTTCAGTTTTCTTGACAATCGGTTTACCGACAATCCAACGAACTTACAAGAACAAAACAGTATCCTACCTCGAGGAAACACTCGACTCACTGATCAAGAAACTCTCACCACAAGACATGACGCAAATCCACATTGTCATATTTTTAGCCGACTTGGATGAAAAAGCGCGGGAAAGCATAAAAACAAAAATCTTAGCCAAGTACAAAAAGTTCATTGATAATAATATGATTAACGTTATACAAGCGCCGAGAGAATTTTACCCAAAGTTGAAAGGATTGGCCAGAACGTTTGGGGATTCACAGGAACGCATGTATTGGCGTTCAAAACAGACAATGGATAATGTATATCTGTTTAACTACTGCGATGGGCTGTCGGATTATTATATTCACATGGAGGATGACGTTACGATACCCGGGGACTTCATGCCCACCCTTAATCGTTGTATCAACTTGTTTAAAGACGAGAAGTGGGCGTTTATCCAGACGTCTATATCGGGCTTCATTGGGAAGCTGTTTAAGAATGAAGAGCTAGATTATTTTACTCGGATGATGAGAATTTTCTACAATGATTTACCGTGTGATTGGCTGTTACATAAGTATCCAACATGGAGGAGTGACCTCGCTACTCTCACTGATCGGATATGTGGAAATATTTTTCAGCACATTGGGAAGCAGTCTTCTTCATTAGGAACTTAAGAGAGGAGTGTAGGTCGAGTAAATATTTAAATTTAAGTGCTGTTATTCAAACATAAATGGAATATTTTTCAATTCTAAAAAAATTATTTTCTTCTTTTGATTACCATGGCCTTTTTTACGCCATGATGGAGGACACGTTTTTCAATGTGTCCTCCAAAGTGGCCACCATACTTACATGCTTTCAAACAATCCTAAAAAATTAATTATCTCCTTTTGATTGTCATGGGATCTTCGACGCCATGATGGAGGACACGCCTTATATTGTGTCCTCCAAAATGGTTGAAATACATACTTTTAATACGCATCATTCAATGAGCTTCAAAAAACAAAAAAAATTTTTTTACGTTAATAATCTTTATTAGATTCGTACATAGAGACCAGCTCTGAATAGGTTCGATTAGCATAGTAATAATAATAATAGTGATAATAGTATTAATAGATTAATAGTAACACAATCATAATAACATTAGGGGTTGAATATCGCTTTACACGAGTAAAAAAAAGATAGATAATAGATATAACAATAATTAAACACTTCCAATCGACCACCTTATTTATCGATCAAACCGACCACTAGGTCATAATGGACCACTTTCATGATCAACACGTTTGAATGCACGTCACGCGAAAGCGGTCTTGTAATCAAAAGATACTTTAGGTAGTCGGTTGTTGCAAAGTTTTTTTTCATTGTACACTGTTTCAAAATTGATAGAATTTTTATGCAAATATGACTTTGTTCCAAATAAATAAACAAAAACAATAACTGAAAAAAAAAATTGAGTGATCACGTGACAGTTCGCCAATAAAGTGGCGGTCACGTGGTCATGCTATTCCAAATATGGGTACAGATTATCCCCCTCGAGTTATATATATACGATACATCAGCCTCGTCTAAACTATGCTTGCGTATTTACATCGAGAATGTATGAATATCATAAAATTGTAAATAAATTCTAATGCCTAAATATAACGACTACTCATGTTAGCTCTAATAAAACTTCTCTTAATCGATTATAAGCGTCAAATAAAATGTTTTAAAACAGATGTGTTAATACTACGGTGATTTTAAAAAGTAAGAGTGAAATCACAAAACCCTTGAAATAGGCATTAGACTTATACATTTGAGAGTAGACTATTTTTTGTTTGACTATAGAGGCTTTGTACCATCACGTGATGGCAGCCATGACAGGAGACAACAATAAAGTCTTCCCCCCCCCCCCCCCCCGGGAAACGGAATTCTTTCTCATGTAAATCATATTAGACAAGATTCAATTGTTCCTGCCTCCTCTCATGGCTGCCATCACGTGGTGGTGCAAAGCCTTTATTACCCATTAACGAGTACTTATTTATTTCACGGGTTTAGTAACTTCACTCTACTTGACTAGAAATTAAACACTCTAAAGCAGCTACATTTATAAATATTTGTCTGGGTATGAAAGGAGTAAAGCTTAAAACGACTGCAACCTCGTCCAGATAGCCTGCGTTTTGTCTGGTCAGTGGAACAAAGGTTGTACTCACTGCGCATGCTTGGAAAAATGGAAGCTGGTCCATTCTCGTTTGTTAAGGCTCGTTCCTTTTGGTCGGCGCCAAGAAACAAGGGGGTAGGGGAACTCAACTTTCACTGATTTCTAATTGGCCAATAGACCCTTTCATGTGACGTCAAAGCAGCTCAATTTGCAGGACAAAACAAAAGTATTTCAATGTTCTGAGAATTGGAATCCTATTATTTTGTCCTCCAAATTGATCTGTATTCCGATGTACTCCAAGGGATCTGTACCAGAATGGAAACTAGAACCGGAAAAAGCTATTCCCCTTCTTTGGATTCGTCCAGAGCTCTTGGTTTCTTGACGCTGACCAAAAGGATCGTGGGCTCAAGGAAACGAGAATGCAAGCCGAGCATGCGCACTAAGGAATATAGGAAGTTGAGGATGTTATGCACTACTTTAAAAATATATTAACTTACAAAAATAGCAATAATAATATTAATAATATAATATTAATGAATGATATTGAAATCAAACAATGATTGATAAACTGATACAGTTATTAATTCATAATTGTACTCTACGAGTAATCATAACGTTTCTATTCTTTTTATGTAATTTTTCCTAACAGATCAATGTTGCTCGCATGTCGTTCCCTTGAGGGTTATTTCTTTGTTTTTCGCTAGCGCTGGAGAACATTCATCTATGTGATGTTACTCAAACAAAGAATCTTATTCTCAAGGGAATGCATGACACATGTCTGAAATGGGTAAACATTACGACCAAGCAAAGGGGTTCATCACTTACAGCCTATAGAACCCTTGCAGCACGTTAGAATGCAGCTCAATTTGGTGGACAAAGCAATAGGTTTCCAATTCTCAGGAGATTGAAATTCTTTTGTTTTGTCCTCCAAATTGAGCTGTGATCACATGCAAGGGTCTATAGGACATTTTCATGTGACGTCAGAGCGGCCATATTGGCGTACCTAAACAACACGTCCCTATCCTCCGGGAATTGAATTCTATTTTTATGAAAAAACTGTTTTATTGTTTAGTACACCAATATGTCCGCCTTGTCACGTGACTGAGTGAAAACGAGCTATTGACATATTAACCATTGCAAAACTAATGCTATTGCAACACATGAATGAAAATATACTTCACTAAACGAAAATAAAAACAACAGCTATGTACATTACAGATAAAAATAATTATAATAAATATAATAAATTTACACTTTTCTTACTTCTAACCTCGAAAAAGTTAGACTTTTTAAAAAACCGTGTATTTTAAGGAAAATTTTCAAAGTCGTCGTGAAACAACCCTAGCCTCGTGAAACATGTCGAGCAATGCTGTTGCATACAACAGGTCTAAGTCTATAAGTTAATTTTACCTTTTAACAACGTGGTTCTAAGTTTCTCCGTTCCCGGATGTTCATTTTTTTGCTTCTTTCGAAAGCTTACGTGATAAAGTCTTAGCAGCAAAGCGCCAATTTACAAGGATAGCGGGAATTTGTTTCATAGAATTTAAAAAATGAACTGCCCTTAAACACGAAACGCAAAAAAATTCAACTGATGTCTTCGACGATCGTCGTTCGGAATTTTTCCGGCACTCGACCGAAAAAAAATTTTTGCGTCCTCGTAAATTGCGTATTTCACAAATCACAAAAACGTTCTCTTTTCTTGGTTGTTTTTTCTGAATCCAAAAGATCTTGTTAAATCTCATCAACCCGTTATTTTATCCTTTTAGCTCTGAATATCGAGTGTTACATCATGAAGCAACGAGCCTTCAAGCTGGTACCCGTATATGCCAAGCGCGCAAGCATAATTATCTCTGGTCTATTCGACCGGTATAACATACGATCACCTTCATCTCGGCCTTTCCATCACTCGGGGAGAACTCCCTTAATCTGTAATGATTCCTTGTAATGAGTATGTAAATGAGTCTGCAGGCTTCCTGATTGGGAGAAGGCTTTGGAACATTGCCAGCACTTGTAGGGCTTCTCACCGGTATGCGTGCGCATGTGTCGTTTGAGGTCGGTCGAGCGAGCGAATGCACGAGAGCATTCTTTGCACTTGTATGGCTTTTCACCGGTATGATTACGTAAATGTCTTTGGAGGTCGGTCGATCGGACGAACGCTCTTGAACACTGGGTACACTTGTAAGGGCTTTCACCTGTTGGGCGTCGGTAATATAATCACGGTCAGAAATACTAGCCATACTTGGTTGAACACAATGATCATTATTAAGTGCACAAGAAAAGCCGATTATTACACAAGACTGTAAAATTATAGTCGTTATTATCTGCCGTGAAATCATAAGATTGTGTGATGGATATGTCATTTTAATAAATGTTTCTGTTGCAAAGCAAAAAAATACGAACGAAATTCTTCAATTTTATTCCCTTCTCTTTTTTTTTCAATCTAAAGATACTTGAATAGATAAGCGACCACCTCGGGAAATCGAAAAAGTGGTCGTAACTAGAGCTGGTCGCTAACGAGAATGGGCTCTCATAAGAGGCAATGAAAACGTGGTAGTTTCAAAACCGCGATCGTAGCTAGATCTGATCGCTTACGAGAAAGGGCTGTCATAAGAGGCAATGCAAATATGGTAGTTTCAAAATCGTGGTCTTAGCTATAGCTGATCGCTTACAAGAAAGGGCTCTAATAAGAGGCAATGAAAACGTGGTAGTTTCAAAATCGTGGTCGTAGCTAGAGCTGGTCGCTTACGAGAGTAGTCGCAAGGACTACTTCGACTGTTTTTATACATAGTGCAAACTGACCTGTATGTGATCTCATATGTCTTCTCAAGTAACAGGGGTACTGGAATGCCTTGCTACAGTACGAACATTTCCACGTTCTTCCTGTCTTGTCTGGGCAGACGTACTTGACGTGTCTTTCCAAGTAATTCTGATAAGCAAAGATCTTGCCGCATTTGTAGCAGGTGAAGCTTTCGTCATCTGAGGAATGGAAAATGCAATGAGTTTATTGTAACTATGTTACTTGCAATTGTTTGCTACTTTCTCGGTGTCTTCTTTCTATCTTCAGTTGATGTCAACAACAACAGCAACAGCATCCTTAACCGCCATAATCACCTTCAGTTTCGTTTCGATTCTGTTGTCTTCAGCACAGAAACAACTTCATGATAATGTTGGTTTGCGTAACAACTTCATATTATCATCCTGATTAACTGACATATATCATCATCACTGCAACCTTCATTTATCATCATCATCACCATCATCATCATCATCATCAACATCCTCCTCCTCCTCCTCATCATCATCGCCATCCTGATCGCCTTTAAGGTGACGTGCGGTAGTACGAGCAACAAATTCGTGCAACTTATTGCGTTGCAAGTTGCAGAGAGAATGTTGCTCGTATGACCACCCCTGCACAAAAACAATTTCACTATTGCAGCAACAATACTGAACATATCCTGAATATCATGTAACTGTTACAAGCCATATGGTTACCTGGATCCATCGAAGAAAGTTTCTTGCGCAGATACCATCGATAAAACCTTGTTTTCTTATCATCCTTGATGTCAAGTCCTTCGTTTAAAAAACGAGTGATTTCAGATTGACTCAGACCAGATATTCTTGCAGCTTCTTTTTGAGATGGTCGATTGTTGTCAAGAAACTCTCGGATCTCTCTACTGATGATTTCATCATTTCCCCTAAAAATATAACAGGATAATTCTAGAGGCTGTGCACCGTTACGTGATGCCAGCCATGACCAAATGCGGGAGCAATTGAATCTGGTTTTAATAATCTGGTTTTCATGAGAAAGAATTCAGAAGACTCTAATGTTTTGCCTCCTGTCATGGCTGCCATCACGTGATGGTGCAAAGCATCTATAATAATTACTTATTCGCGTAAAAGTACAGAGAGAGAGAAGAGATACAGAGAGAGACACACCCTGGCATGTACAAAGAAAGAGAGAGAGGAGAAGGAGAAGGAGAAGGAGAAGGAGATATGTATGAGGAAGAGAGATGAATGAGGAATAGAGTGAGAGAGAGAGAGAGAACTTACTGTAGCATTTTTTCTAGCTCATCTTCAAGTCTCGCTAGCCGTGCTGTATTAACATTCTCATTCTTGTCGCCATTTCTTCTCTCTTCATCGTCTCCAACCACATCAATAGGCTTATCCGAACCATCCTCTTCCTTGTCTTCCGTGTATGTTTCTCCAACAGACTCAACCGGCGAAAGATCTTGTTCTCGCTTTATTCTATTCGTCTGGAATTTTCCACTACTCGCGTTTTCATTTTGATAATTTGGTAAATCTGTGGTTGTGTGCGAAGAGGTGATTTGAGTTGTGTTGTAGTCTGCTCTCCGTAAACAAAGATCTGCTAAAGTGTGAAGGCCGTGCGTATCCAAGTTGTGATGAAAACCGGTAAAACTAGTTGAGTAGGTTGGTGGGGTGTTGTTTGGGACGGGGTATGTGCTGGGTTGGATGAAATCACGCTGGGTTGTAACATCGTCTGTGAGGAAAAAATTATTTAGAAAGGAATATAACAAGGGACAAAGATTCAAGGCATATCAAACCTCTGTATATAATAATATATTTTACAAATTTTTACAGAAATATTTTTATTTTACAAAAATATATTTTACGAAAAGGGTCAAAAAACATTTTTGACAGAAACGTAGCAATGCCAAAAAGACAGTTTTTGTTGCAGTTTGTTGGCGTTAAAATGCTATAAAACGGTTGGAAAAAAGCGAACGAATGAAAAGAAAGACGAACAAGAAAAACTGGATGAAAATGGCAACAGAGGGGCAAGAAACAGTTAGCAACAATTCTGGAAAAGAATTACAATTTTTGGTAACTAACAAACTGGAACCAAAGAAAGTGTATTATATTTCTAGATGGAAATATTCTTTTCAACGGACTTTTGATTTTATAGGATGAACTAACGAATCGCGTGAAGCTAACTGAAGAATTTACCGGCCACCTGTTCGGACCTATGATATCATGAGCAAAGGAACCTCGTGTGCTTCATGACGCTACACCACTGCAATCAAATACGAGCCTAAATTTATGAATGACTCGAAGAGAAAAATGAGAAAACAGGTTACGAGTTGAAAGATACTGATGTGGTCATGCGCTAAAAAATGCCAGTGAAATCAAAATCTTAAAAACACAGTGCAATTTTTTTACGAGTCGAAAGGACAAGGACATTCGTAACATATGAGTGGCTTCCAATTTGAACCAATCAGAAAGCATTACAGAATAGCCCATCCAATTAGAGTGTAGCTCTTGAGCTCGGAAGCCATTTGAATGTTCTGGTAGCTTCTCAGCTACAGGTTTCGTTTCGTATCAACCGTAATCTTTCAAAAATATTTCAAACCGCTTAAATTGTGCTAAATCTTTTGCATAAATCTTAATCCACACAGAAATAGATCTTAAAATGAACTAAGTAATTATCTGTTATGCTAACCTTTCGTAATTTTTGGAATGAGGATATTTACCAATCCATGCTTCAGTGAACAGTACATTGTGGATGAAAGACGCTTGAACCGGCCCAAATTACACGCTGTTTTTACTCCACTATTGGTGGTTCTCTTTCAAATATATTTTCAAGATAGAAATTGCCCGGCAAATGCTTAATTTTCTCGAGATGTAAAAAGTAGTTAGAAATTTAAAACTGTTTATAACAGTTTTCCGAGCACAAATTTGAATGAGAATGATGGCGAACTTGAAGCAAGAAACGACCCAAAAAAACCCTTTTTGCGAACTGAGAAGAAAGTAGTAGAAACGCGATCATTTTTGTTCTTAAACTAAAAATGCGTGTTGAGATTGACTGGATCAGGTCACTGAACCACAGTTTGTTCTGCTTTTATGACGTGATCTCTTGGCAACGAACTTCAGTCAAGTTCAAAATGAACAAGGTATTACGTGATTTTTTAAATTTAGATTCGTCAAAAACGGGAAAAATATAAAACCATTGAAGATAGAATAACTTAAAGAATAAAATACAAGTATAAAATAAAATACAATTACTCTTTCTTGACCAAGAAGGCGTAAAACATTGAAATGCGCTGAGATGGGATGTTTTACCGAAAACCATTGAAGCGAGAAGATCCAACTTGTTTCTAATTTCAACAAGTGCTTCGGTGTGAGTTTGCAGAGTTTGAATAGTCCGGCTTTGAAAATAAAACTTAACTACCAATTCCACCAAAATTTAGGAAATAAATACATATACAATACTATTACAGTTGACTAGAATTCTGTTGGTAAAAGAAGGAAGGGAGGAAGACGTTTATTTTTTGTTGAACGCCTCGCGCCAAACAGAAGTCGTATTTTATATTTTGAAACCAAAGAGAGAATTTAAAGGCCTGTTTTTAGACGAATTGAATTGAATTGTTTCGAAATGAGAGGATGATATATCTAAACTTGATTAGGATCATGAGATTTTTGAGTTCTCCTAGAAGATTTCCAGAACGGTTCTTCGTCGGGTACCTGTTGGTTTGACACCGTTTAATATCACCTACCAGTAATTACTGGTTGGCTTGGTGTATAACTATTCTCTCTGTCATCCCGTTTTACCGAGCACGAATCTGAGCAATCTTCACCTTAAAGCGAAATTCAGTTGAAAAAATCTCTAAAACTTATGACAATTTATTTTGCAGTGCAATTGAAGCCGGCGAGCAGAATGTTTTCAGTTTCTTTGTGAATTATTGATATTCTGTGGTCGTTGGGTTGGTGCTGGGCGTTAGCTGACAGGATCAAAATGCTTCGTGACCCCGTAACGATAATAAACATTTTTTCTCATTCGGTAACTTAGGAAAAATTAATCAAAAATAATGAAATGAAAAACCACGAATGATAGGAATATCAAGGATATGTTGAGGAATAGTTTTGAATTTAGTTGAGTGTTTTGTTTGATGTCAGATTAAAGGTTATTTTTCGAAGTTGCAAGTGAAAATAGCGTCAAGTGTTCCGAGAAGTTAGAATGATATGAAGGTCGTAGGACATTATTTAGAATTAGAATGCTTTTAAGAATATAGAATCAAATTTGCAAAGACCATCGCTTGCATGGGAGTCGATAAATCTAGGATCGGACTCCATGCAAAAGCAATATGGCCGTATATCAACAAACCGGTGCCCAATTAACAACACCACTGGTACTCACCGCTGTCCGCTTCCTGCGACAATTTGCGCTTTCCAAGCAGAGTTTTCTTCACGAGAAACGATCTGGGCATAACTAGTTGTAAATCTGTCCAACTCCGTCCACACTGCTGCCTTGGTCAGCCTCTCTCATAGGATCCTCGGGATGAAAGAGATGGATCGAGAGAGCGAGCGGACGGGGTGGGTGTAGTTTTGCTCAATATGACGTGATTCCCCTCATGATATCACTCCCTTGATGATTTGCTCCTTGAACGGGTCAATCGCGTATCAACACCATAACAACAAAACCTACCGTCAGCGGACTCCACCTAACGCATGCGCAGAGATCTGCTGCTGTCAAACTTGAACCACTCGATCCGGCTCGACGAAGATTGACAGAAAGTCTCGAGAAAATCTCAAAGAAAATTCAAGAAAATTCCACTGGAAAAATTCAATCTAGACCACAGTAAAGACAATGGCCAACTAAACTTGGGCAGGATTCTCTTCTGTTGGGATCGCGATGAGTAAATTGTCCGACTTCGAGATATTTGCTCTTTTATCCCGCTGGAAGTGTCCTTGGTTGTGATTGTGGGCTGGCTGGTTGCCCATCGATTAAACGAGTAAACAATTACATCACATTGCGGTTAGGTCATTCGAACGATCCATGTCTGACGGCTAGCGTCACTCGTTCATGGCCAACGCTTCGATTCAAACACTTGTACTCCAACCTCTACATACATCTACTAAAAATCTATAATTCTCGCGTTTAAAATTTCTAGAATTTCTCTAAATGGGACAAGATATCTCGTATGATTTCCTGGGTTTGTCATTTCGAGAGGGTGTCGTTTTAAAATGATCGTGTGTACGGTACGAAACAGGTTGTAATTAACACGCATCTTGATTTACGAGTTTACACTCACCAATGTGTATTAGGTTTCTCAGATTGTTCTTTTTTTACTTCTCGCCTCTGATATCGATGAAATCACTTCTAGTAATCGTACAACATCTTTCGAACACTTGAATTTACATTCTTTACCTTGTGAAACCTGTTCTCGACACATTTATTTAATTTCTCTTGGCATTTTTCGCGTATCTTTGTCAAGCTTCAAAGAATATTTTCCCAGGATTTATTCTCCGAGAATGTTCCAGTATTTTGCTATTCATAAATCTATATCTCGCTAACCTAAGCACATAATCTCATTTTTCTTTTTCCATTTGATTTTCTCTCTCGAATAATAAAGAATATAATACAAAAATAAATTCTCTCACACACACGCACGCACATTAGAAAATTTCGGGTCCAGAATTGTTGTGATCATGATGAGAGGCCAGGGTAACTAAGACAAGACCTAACCGTTCCTTTACTTTAGCCAGTATTCAAGGATGCTGACGAGGCCTTGGCCAACTTTCTTATCTCTGTTTATCAATGAGAATTTCAAAACTAAAGCTACAAGGATCGATAAGAGGGAAGTCGGAAAAAGTGTGAGATCATTCAGGATCAGACTACAGATTTCTTGCTTCACTGACAGCACACAAATACCATCTAAGCCAACTTTCTTCTCCGCTACAAGTTCGATAATGACCGCCGCGTTGACTTATAATTTTGATTTAAGCAGCTTTGCGCAAAAACATTCAAAGATCGATCAAATATCACCACACAATAACCTTTTTTTTTTTTTTTTTTTTTTCCCAAATTTATTCCACTTCTCAGTAAACAAAACGTTCAGGAAGTTTTCTTAATACAAATGTTTCTATTTTCATAAAGCCGTACTTAGGAGAAATCTTTTGGTTCAAGACACATGTTGGTTCATAGTATGCTCAAATCTAAACAACCGAGTGAGCGAAGATAAGGTCAATAAACAACAGGTTTTTCAATGATTCTTCTATGGCCCGTGAAACAATAAAGGGTTATGAGTAGTAGTTACAAAATGCTTATGTTCGAGGAATCAACGAGAAATCATTTTAGGTTTCTTCGTGTTAGGCCTCGCCTTTCTGCTGGGTTTTCTGTCGTAGGGAGAAAACTTACAGCACGTACACGGTACGGTATGCCGTGACACTCAATGAAAAGGCTTCCAATCATTTTCCATTTTTTTTTCTTCAATCACAACAGCCGAGTAGTTAACTACGACCATCGTTTTTAAATCTCTAGCTTGATTCAAGGGTTTTCTACAGATTTTCCTGTTTTCTCCCTCCATTTTTTCTGTGAATTAGCCGTGTCCTTTGATCAACCAGGAGGATGTGTCGAGAAAATATGAAGGGTTTTTTATTTGAAAGCGGAACACCACACCTCTCTATAGAAGTTCGTTGCATTTGTCTTGCTCAAACGAAGTGGACTTTATTAGATAATGTTCTTGAGACGATTCCTCCAAAATCCCTCGGATTCTTAAGCAATAACAATATTTCAAAGTGGAAAAAACCTGTTTTAATAATTTGGCGCGCCCAGTTCTTGTTCGTTTGCTTAGTGGCTAAGAATGGAAAATATTTCTCGTCTCTCATAGTTATTTCAAATCCTTAACTTGAAAGAAAATTTTAGAATAATTTGTTCATGATTTACTGCGATGACTTTGGTTTTGAGAAGCGGCGTCTGTAAAGACACGTGAATTTCAGTGACTTTCAACTGGCTTCCGCTCTAAACCAATCAGAAAGCTGTAAGCAAATTAATAGCTAATAATGATATTTAATAACTTTTCAATACGACATGGCATAAAAAGCAAAGTTTTCCACTAAAAATATTAACAATGTTTTGAAAAAATTTAAACAATTTTGACAGCCTGAACACAAACTGTTGACAAGAAATTCCCCTCATGTCACCTGTAATTCTTGTCGTTCACTACCCACCCCTCCCCTGTGTCATTCTTAGTACTACCTGTTATAAGTAACCCCTTAAGTATTGACGTGAGTAAAGCAGTAACCAGTAAGTCCTTGACAACGACACATCAGCCACCAGTCAAACTAGCGCATGCGCAATGGACTCATAATTTAAGTGGCCTTTTACAAAGATCCGTTTTATGAATTTAAATGTGTTGGGGATAAAGAGTTCCTCATTGAAGACAAAATTAGATGAATTTCACAAGAAATATTGAAGTGTACGATCAACTAATAGACATTCTATCTGCTGTTAAGCTATTTTGTGATTGGTTATATTGTTCTATCACGTGTTCTGGGTTCATTCTAACTTTACGATGAAATCAAGATAGTTAACCAATGGCGGTCTACTGTTCTTTTCATGGCTTCTCACAGACTCTGTCTTCGATTTAGTTTCCTTGGTTTGGTCGTCGTGGCTGCTTTGTCAGTGATTTTGATCATTTCACAAGGTAAACTACCGCCCAGTTAATCTGTATTTTATTTTGTCTGATGTTATTTATAGCGTCTGTCAAATGCTAAGAGACCAGTCTTATATCCCTGTTTATGGGCTCTCAGAGGCCTATCGGTCCATATTCAAGTCCTGATTATAGTTTAGGTACCGTTTGCATGAGGTAGGGTTCCCTACTGCTAGTTCTTTTGTTTTGGTCAGTATCTTCCTGGGGGAAAATAGACCGTTTCGATATCCCTCGCACTAGAGCCAACGTACCTTCATGTAAACAGGCCTTTAGGGACTGACAGAACCCGATCGATCGCTTCTCATCTATAGTGGGTTTCACTTGACGTAATTTCCTGTATCGTGCGGAATGTTCATCAGCTGAATCACAAGTTTGCAATAGAATTCTTTCTGGTTAACAGCACATGGTGGTCAGTGTTTGACCACCATTTGGAGCAGATAATGAGATTCAAAGACTTTTATCAGCTGATTGAAACCCAGCTATTCCTTCGATTGTTAGAGATCTATCGACTGTTTTTTTATCTGATATTAAGCGTTCCATTACACAATAATTATAGGAAGATTAATTTTTTGAAAGAGTATGAAAATAACCATTTTCTCCACAGGATCAATGGACCTAAAGATACAGCAGACAATTACAAGCTGGCAGTTTTCGATATCGTTTGAAAACGCTACAAATTCTTCGAAACCTGGTGTCTGCAACACCGAAGCCATGAAAGATGTTCTACTGGTCATCACCTATATCGATATCACCAGCGAAAAAATGCTAGCGCTCGAAGACCTCTACAAAAACAATTTCCCCAACATACTTTTCTGCGGATCAAATTCCCCCGAAACCGGAAGTAAAAGTAAAATGTTGACATATGATATTCAACATGGGATAACCGCTTATGCTTGTATCGCGGGCGCAATTAAGGACTACCCCAAACACAAGGGATATTTATTCATTAAGAGTGATTTGTTTGTGAATTACTGGACAATAGCGGAGCTGGACCCTCACAGAATATGGCAAACAAGAATACTTGGTAACCAGGCAATATTTGAGCAGTCACGTGAGCAATGGATATGGTGGTACACGGCTTGGGGTCTAAAAGCCTGCGAGAAAGCTTACAAAAAGATCGTCTATTTAAACTCTGTGGACAAGCTGGAAAGTCGTGATGACCAACATAAAGAGGAATCCAATTGGGACATAGAGAACTCTCTAAATGCGTTGCTATGGAACGGTCATGGGAGGTATCATTGTTACCATGGCGACGCAAATATATTTTACATCCCGGCAAAATACGCCGTAGCGTTTGAGAGAATGGCGCGAATTTTTGAAGAATTCGGGGTATTTAGTGAAATTGCTGTTTCAACGATTATTAAGATGCTTGAGTTACAGGAAAAGAATATTTTTCTTGAAGGCGTTGACTTGGGGAAGATATACGGTGAAGAAAGAGCTTCGTGGGACTCCGCACTTTTTATGGATTCTTTGAATTCTTCTCGGGCTTACGTAAGACCATTATTTGCAAAAGATAGTGGATATTATGAAATCAGTGTGAGGGAAATTCTTACCACGACTGGTAAACAAAAAAACTGTTTACTAAAGAGAAACTGGTGGTGAAAATAATCACCCTCTAAAAACAGTCGAGACCTTAAGATTCAACACTTTTACTTTCTGAAAGGCCGAGATCAAACGTCGAACATCACATGAGCCGAACGCATTGAAAACAATAGATAATATAGATAATTATTTGTCATTAGGTTGGGCTCATGTGAAGTTTGACCTAAGTCTAATGTATCTTATTGTTTCATTCGAGATGTTTTTGGCAGAGGATTCGATAATAATAAATTATTTTACAATTAATTTTTACGTTGCAGAGGATCATACTCGCTATCCATAACGCACGTAGAGAAAAATTAGTTTTGATTTTAATCAAAGTGTTCTTAAAATATTGTATAGAGAAATGAAAGTTTCTCAAGAGCGCGTGTCTTGGAATAAGAACCGAATAAAACAGGTTGAAAATCGATCTGTACTCAATACAATATAATGTACATGTTAGTTCTTGAATCAATGCACAACAACCAGCTTTTATTTGCGCAACATTTATCACTGCGCAACAAACGTAATCCAACGACAACCAGCAAGAATAACAGCACATTGATCTCTTGATTTCATACCCCAAAACGTTTGGAAATGTCTGGAAATTTATCGTAAGAATGAGTCATTAACACTGATGATAGTATTTCTGTTCTGAGACAGCCATGAGAAAACTAGCCGAGACCTGCAAAAAAATTCCTAAATATGTGAAATACCTGCTATCCAGCGCTGGATTGCTGCAGGTAGTTCAGTTGTAGATGTTCATGGATCACTAACGAAATAATAATATTTGACAAAAACAAAGAGAACAGTTTTCTCCATATTAATCAACTATATTATGCCACTTTAAACTTAACAGAAACACCACAAAATTGCAGAAGAAGGCATTATTTTTGCTTTCGAAAAGAAAATGAGTAATTTTACTAGAACTGTACATTCGCCGAGTCTACCGCGAGGGACGTCTCATTTGGGAGGTAACGAAAGACTAACACAATGTTTCATAAGTAATAGCTTTAAGTAATATTGTTGTATTGTTGTTGCCAGTAATTAAATTTGCTGTCATTTTATTCTTTTCTTATCATTGTTTTTGCAGCTATTTTGTACGCTTCACTATCAGCTTCAGCCATCCTAGCGACTTCTCTGGTATTTGCGGTCCTTATTTGTCCCATACTTCAGCGGAACATACGACATTTAATAATAGCTTTCCTTGTTGCGCTTGGTGCGGGGTGCTTAGCAGGGGATGCTATCTTCCATCTCATACCTCATGTAAGTGGATAAACTTGTATGGTACCTATATCCTGACTTAATTCGATCTTATTCTGTTTTGAACACACGCACTCGACAATCAGTAAGCATAGTTTTGTAGTTACAGAAAGAAAATAGAACCTCAATCTTAACTTGCGCTTAATATTTCCCCATTTCAGACCATGCACGTGTCATTCTCTTAAGAATAAGATTCTTTGTTTCAGTTGTATCAATATTCATGTGTCTTCTCATATGCAACCGTTAAACAAAGAAATGATACTCGAGGAAATGACACGTGGTCTGAAATGGAGAAACATGTCTCTGCTAAAAACTATGTGATTATTTCAAACATAAATTGTATAATCAACCATAAATTGACATTTATTTTGCCAAGCTTTCGGGCTTAATTGCCCATCCTCAGGGCTAAATGTAACAAACAACGACAGTTGCAATCAACTGTTTAACTCAAGCTCATCGCGCAATCAAGCATTTTTCAATTCTAAGTGATACAGTAAAAACCCGCGTATAAGAACACCTATTTTGGCGGTTCAGGCTGATTTGGTTCTTATATAAAGGGTTATAATCTGCAAAATCAGCCTGTAAGTGTTCTTAAGTGTTCTTAAAAAACGTTTCTTAAAATAAGGAACATACTAGGCTACCAATAGATGAAATCAATATATATGCACACAATTTTAATCAATTAATACCACATCTATAAAAAATACTCGATTCTGATTGGCTGACGAACTGTGAAATTTTTCTTAATACTGTGCAATTAATTAATTGCACACATCCGGGAACTTCGCGCGTAATTAATTACACACATCCGGGAACTTTGCTTTCGGAATGCTTGACATCCATTCAAGAACAAAAACAAACTTCGTATTTTTTTATAGATTTGGTATTAACAGGAAATTACACCTATGTTCTCGAAGAATTAATGAAAAATACCGCTTGTATTTGATGAAAGTGAATTAATACCACTCGTGCTACGCACTCGTAGTATTAATTCACTTTCATCAAATACGCGCGGTATTTTTCATTAATTCTTCTCGAACGGTGTAATTTCCTATACTAATACAATGATGTAACTATTTTAATTTAAAAAAAATTGATACATTTTATTTTGTTTAATATTTTGTTATATATAATTGGGGTGGAACTATTATGTGTGCAATGAAAAGTAGTGTTGATCTTTGATATTTTTCCATATAAGAACAACTTTCATTTTTCAGGCTGAATGTGTTCTTATATAAATGGTACTTTATTTCCTAAAATCAGGTCTGGGTGTTCTTAATCCACTTGTTCTTATACGCGGGTTTTTACTGTAACACCTGAAAGCCATAACGTTTAGCAAGAGCATTTTAGCAAGAAATTTTGGATCTTATTTATAAAGAATGCGGCAAATCAACGTTTCAGCTGACAAGAAAACTGTTCACGTTACATGATAGTTTAGCGAAACAGCGTAGTCATCTGTACTTCAATCATCGTTGCAAAGAATATCAAGTCCTACCGAAGTCATTACGTATACGTCCATCTATTAAGAACTACAAGGGTTATGCTCTTGCTAAACGTTATGGCTTTCAGGTGTTATCACTTAGAATTGAAAAATGCTTGATTGCGCGATGAGCGTGAGTTAAACAGTTGATTGCAACTGTCGTTGTTTGTTACATTTAGCCCTGAGGATGGGCAATTAAGCCCGAAAGCTTGGCAAAATAAATGTCAATTTATGGTTGAGGATACAATTTATGTTTGAAATATGATACCAACCAACAAAGAAATTTTGGATATGTGATTATTATTCGTTTCTTCGAAGACTAAGCTTCTGTTTTCCCCCGAGCATGATTAACTCTTGTGTATCGTCCATAGGCTATTAATTCTCGTATTTCAGTACGACATTTGGGCATCCAAGCCGATCCGCATGTCCATGCTTTGGTTCTTTGGAGATCGCTAGTTATTGTTTGTAGTATCTACGTGTTTTATCTGTTCCATTTAGCTACGCATTCCATTGAGGTAAGTGCTCGATTTAGTGGGAAGTACTGTGCCATGCCCTGCCCATGCCCATGTTCTGCCATATCGTCCTGCCATGGCCTGCTGTCCTGCCCTGCTTCGCCTTACCTTGCCCGTCATATCTAGACAAAAATTGCAACATAATCGACTATGGATCACTAATAAATTCGACTAACTATTTTGCGTTTCTTCTCGTCTTTTCCTTTCAGTTAGGTCATTCCCATTCGCACATCAATACTCCGTCTCTTGTTGGCACAGACGAACAATCTCCAGTTAGTCCCACTCCTGATGGCTCAGAAAGTCTCAATGATGATCAATTAAAAAATAGTAATAATAGGAGTAGTAAAAAGGATACCCTGGTAATGATGATATTGATAGGAGACGTCATACACTCGCTTAACGATGGCATGGCTATCGGTGGAGCTTTTTCCAAATCTGCTTCAGATGGACTCAGTACGTCACTAGCCGTTCTCTTCCATGAGGTTCCGCATGTAGTAGGTTAGTACCGTACGGATTATGTAACCGTGCCGTGTCTCGCACTTTAGAGAACATGATTTTTTAAATCTTGTCATCCCCAGGTGATTTTGCAATTTTAGTATCAAGTGGCCTCACAATGAAGAGAGGACTGTGCTTCCAGGCTTTCTCACTCAGTCCCATGTACGCGGGTCTAATAATCGGAGTGCTCCTGGGTACAACACTCAATCTTACAGATTGGATATTCGCGGTTACTGCTGGGATGTTCTTATTTGTAGCTTTTGCGGAAATGGTAAGTGTGACATACTTGGGTACCTCCCCCCCCCCCCCCCACTTTATCTCATGGGCGCAATTTCTTTTCCAATCAGTTTAAACCTCTAGATAACAAGAGAGCCATGGTATTCGTAACTTTGTCCTATTTTGTACCGTGTGTTATTCTTTTTAGAATTATTTTTTCTTGACCCGAAAAAAAAACTTTAAAAAATATACCACATGTCATTCCCTAGAGTATCATTTCTTTGTTTAACGGTTGCGCATGAGTCACATGAATATGGATACAACTCAAACAGAGAATCTTATTCTCAAGAGAATGACACGTGGTCTGAAAAGGGAAACACAACGCCCAATTGGTGTAAAAAGGTATATCATGCCTGGGCATTTTGGACATTGATTCATATTCTATGATTTAAGAATAAAGCCAGCCATAATAGATTATCATTTCTTTTATTGCATAACATAATAACAGTATTGTTACTCTCCAGGTTCCAGAGCTCCTACATTCTGCATCAACAAGTGTAAATAATAAGAGAACTATTATAATCCTTCAAAATGCTGGACTCATTACGGGGTTTACAATCATGGCGCTACTTGCTACGTTTGAACATAGAATAAAACAATTTCTTTCTTGAAGCATTGATGGAGTACGTAAAGCTGTTACGGCACAGTGGTGTGCATGCCAGCATCTCGCATCGTGAGCTATAAAAATCTATCTTTGCTCTCAGGAAAACATCCCATATATCCTAGATCAGACATCTTTCTGTAAATATCCCAGCTCCATATTGAGATTGCTTTCAGAGGTTTTTGGACGTGGTGGCATATAGTATCGGTAGAGGCCTGGGTACTTGAATCGTGTTACAGACATCCCTGAGATCCTAATTCTATGAACTAGGTCCCAGTCCGCTTTCTGTTCAAACAGAGTCTCATCCATTCCTTAGAAAAGAGTTAATAAGGGTGAGAAATGGCATCGTGTTTTTATTGGCTCAGAGCAAAAGCCATTCGAGTGCCCGGGGGGGGGGGGGGGTACTCCCCTATATTTGCTATACGGGTATGTGCCGCCCGATAGGGTATGGTTTTTTGGCTTTTAGGTCTGGGGTAGGGTATCATTTTTTTACAATTTGTCTGGGGAAGGGTAAGGTTTTTGTCTGGGATAGGGTATCTTTTTGACATTTTTTCTGGGATAGGGTTATGTTTTAGTTGTTTTAGCCTAGTAGGCTATGTTTTCTGCCGGCACAAAAAAAAAAAAAAAAAAAAAACGATTTAAATTCAATTAAACAATTGCCAAATAGTTATTGAAATCTATTGAGTTTAGTCTGGGATAGGGTTTACAATTCTTAGGTTTAGTCTGGGGTAGGGTATATGAAATCAAAATTCTAGGTCTGGGATAGGGTCAGGGTTTTGAGGACCTGGCGGTACACCCCCACCCAAGTTGGGGTGGTAGTACCCCCCCCCCCCCCCCCGGTTCGAGTGCTCCTTCAGTCTGCTCATTGACATGGGTACGTTATCAAAACATATCATGGAATATAGAAGATGTTACCTGAAATCCTTGTCCAATCCTTCTTGTATATGCCAATCACGTCGTAACCATGGAAACACCAAGAACCACTTGGGTTTTGGATCCCCGGATGTGAATTGCAGTTAAGCTGAAGGACAACGGGAGCGAATGCCATGCGTCCCTCGATACAGTGCTGCGAAAAATCCAGCAATATAGTTAGACAGGGTACTTTCAAAATCAATCAAAAATGAGTAGCTTAATCTAAAAAAGATAATCTTTTTCTCGAGGGAATTTACAGCGCTACGCTCAAAAGTATGACCACATTTAATGTATTCGCATACTTCTATGCACGGGATTTTGTACTTTAAACCGACAAAATTGATGCAAAGCTGTCTGATTTTACCAAATAAGGCGTGTAAAAGCTCGTTTGGAGCAAAAAGCCCGTGCATAGAAGTATGAGAATACATTAAAAGTGGTCATACGTTTGCGCGTCGCGCTGTAAATTATTTAAATTGTAGCTTGCAATCCTTACAATCACAGTGCAAATCGAAAAATCGTGGGCACCCAGAAATAGTTCAGAAATTGTTTATTGTGATTGAGCAATCAGAAACGACTTTCTAAGTACAAGAAGTTTATCTGACTACAAATCAGTGGAACTTCTTGCAGTTAGAGAGTTGTTTAAGATTGATTGCTCAACGAACGATACACCCATAAATTTCTGAAATATAGTTTCTGGGTGCCCACGGTTTTTCGTTTCGCACTTTAATATAATTTCAAAACAGTTTATTTAAAAAAAATAGCGCAAGAAAAAGTAAAAGTAATAAAAAAGTTTTAATTTAATATATATTTTAAAAAGAATTATTTCAAAAATCGTAAATTAACGTTTGATATAAGCCTATTCACAGTTTAAGAATCGTTATCAGTGCGCATGCGATTTTATCCCGAATTTCTCACCTTCTTTTGTTTAAACCTTCTTTTGTTTTTAATTAAACAAAACAAGGTGAGAAATTCGGGATAAAATCGCATGCGCACTAAAAACGATTCTTAAACTGTGAATTGGCTTATTGCCATACCTTTTTCGTATCTTCGAAGAGGGTGTCGGGAATGTCCACGTGAACATCACATGCTAATATGATTGGATTATTCCCCTTAACCAATAAGGCTCCCCTATTAAAGCAACGTGACTTGGAGTACGGACCGTCCATCTTGGTGACTGTAAACCTGTCTTTCAGTGTTGTTTCCTTTAAAATGCTTTCAATATCAAGTCCTGTTTCATCAAAATCCACTACAATAACGTGCAAATCAACTTCTAAAGCTTCCTCAAAGGCTTTCTCTACTCTATCAAGGAATAATTGAAGCCATTTTGTTTCGTTTTTGACTACTACGATAACGTTGATAAAGGCATCTCTGTTCCAGTTGAAGCCTTTTGGATAACAGAAATGAGAAGTATTTGGTTTGTGGATGTATTCTACAGCTCGTTCAGGATAGTCAAGACCGTCTACTTCTAGTTCAATCTCCAGCAGGTAAAGTGGCTCATGTGTTGTCGAGAGGGAAAGTTTCTCTACTTTGTAAACTCGCTTTGCTTTGAATCTACTACGTAAGTTTGACAAGAAAAAAATATCACACGTTACATTATGCTCGAAGTGAAAAATGCTTTTAAAGTCTATCTATCAATTTTTAATATACTTTGTTTGGCTTTTGCATACATATATTTATATAAATGTCGTTTTGTGTTGATAATGTTGATGTTTAATGAATAGTTATCGATGAATGCCGGATGATAGCAGGAATTCTGATGTTAACGTTGATAATAGTATTGAGGTAGAGTGAAGTCATTTAACCCGTGAAATAAGAATTGCTTGTTAACGTGTAATAGGCAATAGACACAAAAGAAAACAATGATATTTTTGTCTACTAAAGTGTGTTAGTCTAATATCTATTTCACGGGTTTAGTGATTTCACTCTATACAATAGATTATTAAATGTGGTAGTAGTGAGTGTGAGTGAAAGCAGGCCCACAAAGATTATTAGTATTATTATTATATTATATTATGACGGTGATAAAAGATTCTAATAATGATAATTAACATATTTCAAGATATTTAAGAATAATGGTATTTACATATTTACATATTTATCCACTTATCAACATAAGTCCCATGAGGGTGGGGGGAGGGTATTCGGGCAAGGGATGTGCCCCTAGGTCTGGTGTTTGATTGCTTAAAAAAGCTTACTCTATAGTAAATGTATGACAATTCTTCCATTTGTTGGTGTAATTTGGTACAATCTGATCGACAACTACTTCCCCACCCTGGGGCTTTTGAATTTTTTAGGGGATTTTGTTTTCTTCAAATCCCCACCCTTTGCCCGAATACCCCCTCCCCCACGGGACTTCAATTGATAAGTGCATTTATTTATCTGATTTAGCATTAGATTGGATTTAATATGATATTCAATGCCATGTTATTGTATCAGCTTTCATAGTTACCTACTTTGGGTATGCCTTTTCCAATCCCTTCATATAAAACTCCACCAAGTATCTCACTTCAGGCTTCCCTTTCCACGTTTGCAATTCATATCCATCAGGATCACTAAACATCACCTCAACATTTGTCTTCAAAATTGCAAATCTTGATTCCTTTGTCGCTGAAATCCCTTCCTCTAAACCAAAAGAACATACTGACATGGCCTTGTTCCTTACCCATGCTGGGCTTATGAAAGATATCAATGAGAACTTCAAGACTGTTTTCTCATCCATCTCCTTGTTCTTATTCTTGTAGAGGCAAGAGGCAAGTACTTCATGTCCTAGACTCTTAGTGTCGTGAGATATATGTTTCTCTCCTATGACTTCAAATTCATGTTTTCCAGGTTTGATCCAATAAACTTCTAAAAAATCACCAAAATGAAATATTTCAACAGGATGACTTAAATCTTCGTTCAAAAATATTTCTGTTGAATACTGAAATTCTTGCTCAATCTTTGACTCTGTATTTTCTGTATAACCTTTAGCGACAAGTTCCAAGTCTTTATGATGCTTGCTTTCTGAAAGCCATAGTTCTGACCCTCCACTAGAACGAAGACGAAACATGTAAACCCCTGACTCAGGTACATGTAAATACCCACTCAAACGTCTCCCAGAATTCTGTTTTCTAGAGCTGATAAGAGATTTGTCAACGAAGTAAATGGTGTCAGGATGCTTTGGGAACACTGTCGATTTAAACAAGTGTTGAAGGGAGCCTTTACATAAGTATTTCCATTCATGCACTGCAATAGCCCCTCTTATTTTTCTTTCTTTGTGATTTGTCTTCTCTTGGCTGCCCCTTGTCTTTTGCTGCTGAGATGTAAATTTCTCCGTAATGAAAAACGATGTTTGTAGAGTAAAGTGAATGTAGAGGAGAAAAAATCCAAACACTGCTACTAAATTGATAGCCATTAGACAAAGAGAGCTGGTCTTTCCAGACATTTTGTGCTGAAGTTTAGAAATTCGTATAGCAAATATTTCTCGTCCTCCCCGTAAGGATATACTAAATTTGTAGCATGAATTTGCAATTAATTTAGGTTTTCTTTATTCTATGCGATTTTTAGCAACGTCACAGGTGACCATGGTAACAGAAACCACTTGCAAGAAACGTTGACAATGAAAGCAAAATGACAAGAAGAAAACATCGAATATATTGAAAATAAGTTTGTGTATATTATCTTTACATTGAAATGAAACTATAAAAATCCTTTCTAATAAGGAAAATATATTTATTGGAAATATCTTCATCAAAATATCCAAGGTTTTTTTCACACATATGCATTATTCAGGCTATCTGTTCTAATACTGGAAGCGATGAAGGTTGATCATGTAAATTTAAAACTAACAGGACAAGAATAATCACCATAGCTGGAAAGAGCATGTTAAAATCGGTAAAACTGTGAAGTTTGAAGGAAGTAAGGCTTTAAAAATAGTTTTCAAAAATCTATGTTTTTTATCATTTATTTTTAGGACATTGGTGCTGAATAGGTAAATTGTGCCTTTCAAGATAATGCAGTATTTCGGCAAAGTTTTAAACCTTGAGAAATTCTAAGGCTTTTTTAAGCATTGAGTCAAAAGAAGAAACAAGAAGTGGAAGAAATAAGGAAACAATCTTGATCAACCATTTTCTTCGCGGTTTGCCTTGGTCACGTGACACGCAGAAGGACATTTACTCGCTCGGTGCATTGTGGTTCAAATTCCAGACAAGGTACTGCGCGTCTCTTGGCGATATTCTTCAAACCATTATTAAAGTTTCTATGAAAATTGAAATTTAACAAAGCCTCGTTAGCTCAGTGGTTAGAGCACTGGTCTCGTAAACCAGGGGTCGGGAATTCGAATCTCCCACGAGGCTTTTTTGGATCAGTAAAACAGGCAAAAACCTAAGACTCGCAAATCTAAGAAAAAATAATAAAATTAGTACACAAAAAGCTTTGAATAAACTTTTTTCGATCCCAGTGGCATTGGAAGTTTATTCCATTTTGCTCAAAAAAATCTGATAAACCATCAGCCTTTTTTATTACTTAACACGTTTTTCCTTCATGAAAAAAAACCCAGCAAACAAAAAACTATAAACTGAATTCACAAGAACTCCGTACCTGCTGAATTACAAGATAAGAATGATTCAAATAAAACTTGATCTAGATTCGGGAATTTTCATATCAATTATGATACTTCAATAATTCAAAAACCGCTGGTCACTCCAACATAAAAAACCTTAGCATGCATTCAACTACCGCTGACTAGATGGTTGGTTAAAGAAAATACCAAGCATGCATTGCGTTATCGCAAATTACCGCTGGTCAGTCAGTCCGAACGAAAGCAATTAATATAACTGGACGTTGTACAGGTGGTTTGAATGAAGGCTGATCTTTCTTACAGGTGACTAATGATACCCGTTATTGAACGTCACGGCGAACAAACTCAGCCAATCAAACGCTCTTATGACGGTAAAATATTTAAGTTTGGTCGTTGTGTCATTATCCGAATGATCTTCGACTTTTTAAGGCTCGTAAAATAGGATTAAATTCCTGCTTTTTTGTTTATGATACTAGCAAAATTTTAAATAGGTTTGAGATATCAGGACATCAACTTCTGTGAAGAACTTGGACAAGACAAGTGGAGGGATTTGTCACTGGTTTTCATTCTTTAAACAGGAACAATTTTTTTCAAAATGAAATCATTTTCAAAGGAAAGAAGATGGATTCTTATGTATCTTTTATTTTGTGCATTAAATTGCGTTTATCCTAGGCAAGTATTGACTATGAAACTTACTCCTATGGATGATTCGATCAGCCAAAATAGTATTAAGGTCGTAGGGACAGTGCCAGGTACCGCTTTTGAACAGCAACCAGCCATTACGACGACAGGTGTGACGGAGATAAAGTCAGTTCAAGCTCAATCAGAAAATACACCTTCGGTCAAGGTCATGCAACAAACGGTACAGAATCCTGTGCAGGGACAAACACAGCAAGCTGCTAACGGTGGGCAAGCTCAAGGACAGGAAGAAAGTGCTAGTGAAAGTGCAGAGACTGTTGCGACGTCTTTAAAAGTTAGTAAAGACGAGAAAAGTAAAAATAGCGAAGAGGCTGCAACAGAGAAACCTGCATCACAAAAACCTGCAACGGAGAAACCCGAAAATGAAAAACAAGAAGCAGAAAAGAAGCCTGCGCCGGAAATGCCCGAAAATAAAAAAACAGAAGAAGAAAAGGCAGGAAGTGAAAAGCCTGCAACTGAAGAACCAGAAAATCAAAAACCTGTACCGGAAAAGCCCGAAAATGAAAAACAAGAAGCAAAAAAGCCTGAAACGGAAAAGCCGGAAACGGAAAAGCCTGAAATTGAAGCCGAAAAGGAAACCACCACGACGGCACAAGAAGAAAAGGTTCAAACCATAATGTCCAAAGTATCTGGTAGAAAGATTTGTCAGTCACCACATTGTCTCCGCGTTGCCAAAAGCATCAAGGAGGCTCTGAATGAATCCGCAGATCCTTGCGATAACTTTTACGAATATGCATGTGGAAACTGGGTAAAAAAGCATGAAATCCCGAAATTTCACTCCCAGTATTCTCGAATCTCGGAGCTTTCTATAAACAACGAAAAGATACTCCTTGAGTCGTTGAAAACAGACCAAACCACTGACAACGAAAATCTGAGGAAGATTAAATTGTTCTTTCGTTCTTGTATGGATCTAAAAACTATCGACAAGTCGGGAAACAGCCCCTTGAATCAATATATCAAAAGCCTTGGGTCTTGGAGTTTTGATAAGGACTGGGATTCTAAATCATGGAATTTTTTCAAGACTTTGGGAAAGATGCACCGAGGGTACCCTGCTGAAGTGTTCTTTACTGTTGACGTTCACACCGACCCGACAAGGGAACACCATAATGCTAAATATATCATTTTGGTATGTATGATCATCCATCCATCCATCCATCCATCCATCCATCCATCCATCCATCCATCCATCCATCCATCCATCCATCCATCCATCCATCCATCCATCCATCCATCCATCCATCCATCCATCCATCCATCCATCCATCCATCCATCCATCCATCCATCCATCCATCCATCCATCCATCCATCCATCCATCCATCCATCCATCCATCCATCCATCCATCCATCCATCCATCCATCCATCCATCCATCCATCCATCCATCCATCCATCCATCCATCCATCCATCCATCCATCCATCCATCCATCCATCCATCCATCCATCCATCCATCCATCCATCCATCCATCCATCCATCCATCCATCCATCCATCCATCCATCCATCCATCCATCCATCCATCCATCCATCCATCCATCCATCCATCCATCCATCCATCCATTCATTCATTCATTCATTCATTCATTCCGATCCATCCATCCAGCCATTCATTAATTCATTCATCCATACCAGCCATCCCTTTCAAACTATCCATCCCTCTTTCACCTTTCCATCCACCACCCATTCATCCATCCATCCATCTTTTTGCCAATCAATTCAATTCAGTTAATAACCCATATATCTTTCTTTTCCAGATCGATCAAGCAACGCTCAACTTACCACAGATCACATACTTCACAAGTCCAAAAGTACGTACTCATACCAATTGATTGAATTTATTGAACTTGACCCGTGCTCAGCCAACACCACAGAAAGCCAAACACTTGGGCTTCCTGTGCCAACACCTCAAGGATAATACAAATGTTCCTCTGACTCGCCTGACCACGGATTCTGTACTCAGAATTGTCAGTACGAACGCGGAAAGTACTTTGAACCGTAATAGTCTGTCTTGATTGATTGGACGATACACACAATGGGATGACATGTGTGCCGCAACATGTCATGTGGAAGTCGTAAAGTAATATTTTCAGTCACAAAAATTCTTTTGTCAAACTCTTGTTTTAGATTATCCGCCTGGTCAGCAAGTACATGTCACACATAGTCGGTATGTCGGGAGTGGACGACAAAACTGCAGAAAAAAGAGTTAAAGAAATCATGACTTTTGAAGCAAAGCTGGCCACGGTAAGTAAAGAAGAGAGGTGATATGATGTTAGTGCATTCCTCTCACCTCTGCGGTCTTCTTCTTCTTCTTCTTCGTGTAGTTACAGCTACAGTAAGATACGGTACTGCTGTAGTACGGCTACAAATTTGCCGTATCGCTTTCCACTCTTCCGAAAACCGCTCTAATTAAGTATCATCGATAAGTAATTACTGTAACTTCCCACTTAAAGCTACATAAATCTCATGGACTTTTTGAACTTTTTTTCATTAGATTTCGGTGCCAAAAATCGCCAAGAAGTATGTTCGTATCCGAGTGGAGAAACTCGTCAAAGCTATCCCAGAGGTAAGAAAAATTGTGCGCATGTGCGTAACCGTGTATTGTATGTATTTGTATTGTATGGGGAGTGGAGGGGAGGAAGGATCATCGTCTACCAAGTAGAGTACCAGAATCCCTTGCACACTTTCTTTTGTTCAGTTAATTAGACCATTTTTGAGATGCGCGAGCGCTTTCAAAAATATCGCAGGCGCAGACATGACCTCGAGGCATTTTCTGGCAGTGTCAATATTGCGCGTGATCTTGCCCGAAAATGCCTCTTTTTCATGTCTGCGCCTACGATATTTTTGAAAGCGCTCGCAGTAAATGTTGACGCCATAATGGATTTGCTCCCGACTTTGTTTTTATAGAGTTATTTCCCCCCAAAATTAGCTTGTCTATGATGTATTCTGCTTATTTTTTCCCCATAAAAAATCCCCTTGTTTGAATTGCGAAAGTCAAGGTTAAATCCCCCTCTCTTCTATTTCTTTGTGTTTTAAGTTCCCTTGGATTGATCATTTGAGTACAGTTTTCTGGCCAAAAACAGTAACGCCAGACACTCAGGCTATCGTCCTGGCCAACGATTATCTGCCAAATCTGTTCGAACTTCTCAGAAAAACGGACAAAAAGTAGGTGGATCTGGTGGTACTATTGAACCTAAACATGACAATAGTCCCCCGTGTGCCGTGTGCCGTGTGCCGTGTGCCGTGTGCCGTGTGCCGTGTGCCGTGTGCCGTGTGCCGTGTGCCGTGTGCCGTGTGCCGTGTGCCGTGTGCCGTGTGCCGTGTGCCGTGTGCCGTGTGCCGTGTGCCGTGTGCCGTGTGCCGTGTGCCGTGTGCCGTGTGCCGTGTGCCGTGTGCCGTGTGCCGTGTGCCGTGTGCCGTGTGCCGTGTGCCGTGTGCCGTGTGCCGTGTGCCGTGTGCCGTGTGCCGTGTGCCGTGTGCCGTGTGCCGTGTGCCGTGTGCCGTGTGCCGTGTGCCGTGTGCCGTGTGCCGTGTGCCGTGTGCCGTGTGCCGTGTGCCGTGTGCCGTGTGCCGTGTGCCGTGTGCCGTGTGCCGTGTGCCGTGTGCCGTGTGCCGTGTGCCGTGTGCCGTGTGCCGTGTGCCGTGTGCCGTGTGCCGTGTGCCGTGTGCCGTGTGCCGTGTGCCGTGTGCCGGGTGCCGGGTGCCGGGTGCCGGGTGCCGGGTGCCGGGTGCCGTGTGCCGTGTGCCGTGTGCCGTGTGACGTGTGCCGTGTGCCGTGTGCCGTGACTTTTCACACTCATACGAAATCTGCTCTATAACGTTAATACTGTATCTTTTCCACAGAGTGCTGTCCAACTACATGGTTTGGCGTCTTGTTAAGGATGTGGTGCCTCTGCTATCCAAGGAATTTCGGAAGGAACATCTTGACCTCAAGAAGAAGCTTCTTGGTGTCAAACATGATAAGCCTCGAGAGAAGAAGTGCTTTGGGTATACCAATAATCTTCTAGGTCCTCTTATGGGGGCTTTGTTTATCAAGAGTGCATTCAGCCCAGAAAGCAAACACAAGGTTCGTCACGTGGTACTATACATTCCATCCCCTTCACCTGCCATATTTCATATATTCATTCAGCTTCAAACTCATCCATCAATCATCCCAGCCACCCATCCAGCCTCTCACGCACTCTTCCACCAATCATTCATCCATCCAATCCGATCCTGACCTATCCGTACCGTAACGTCCCATCTCATCCCGTCAATCTACTCTTTCATCCAACCTTCTATCCATCCATCAGCTATCTATATTCAATCTCCCATACCCATTCATCCATCCATTCAATCTACCCATTCATCTATCAATCCATCCCCTTCTCATTCATTCATTCAGTGTGGTTGTTTATGGTGTTTTTCGTCTTTCCGCAGATAGAGTCGATGATGAAAGGAATCATCAAGGCTTTCAAGAACAACATTGAGAATGTAGACTGGGTTGACAAGCAGACTGTGGCTGCTGTGGAAGAAAAGGTGAGATTATGTAGATTCAATATCAGGCATTCTCCGTGTGTTTACAAAAAGAGAGAAATAAGGAATTGAATAGACAGGCAGACAGACAGACTGATAGACCGACCGACCGACCGACCGACCGACCGACCGACAGACAGACAGACAGACAGACAGACAGACAGACAGACAGACAGAAAAACACACAGACACACAGAAAGACAGACACACAGAAAGACAGACACATGCACAGACAGACAGACAGAAAGAATTAAAGAAAGAAAGAAAGAAAGAAAGAAAGAAAGAAAGAAAGAGTGAGTGAGTGATTACGCTTGATACCTCTATTACCAGAATGCTTTCCGTAGTTCCTTTTATTGTCTCATTCTCTCTTTTACTCCGACGAAGGACTAGCGTCCGAAACGTCCGTAAGTGATCTCTCTTATTTTTTTACGGTGTAAAATTTAACTTTTTATCACAACTGTTTCATTAGAAACACCGACGCAGCCCACACTAGCTTACCGCTAGTTATCATTCCTTTTATTGGCCTCATTAACACCATTATCTCGAGACATTTGCATAAATAAAAGAATTCGAAGAGGATTCTGGTGGAAGTAGTTTCGAGACGAAATAAGTGGAATGGTGAATTCTTACATGGTTTTTAAAGAAAACCGTATTAACAAAAAGTTAAATGTAAAAAATACAGAGAATAATCAAACAAAAAGTAATAAGAAATAAGACAAATAATAGAAACCTCTCGAGCCGCGTAAAAACTCCTTGGGCTTGCTGTATTGAGCTGGGCTTCCTGTGTCGTAGCATTTTCCAAATTAGCTGTTTGTTGCGTACTCCCGTGAGAATGTATGAATTGTCGCCAAAACAAAACTCTATCAAGCTCTATCAAGCTCTCTACCACTTCAGTCCGGCTCTTCGTAGAGTTTAGTTTAGTTTTAAACTCGGTAAACAAGAAGAAATGATTTCGCTGAAACGGCGAGTGTATTGGCAACTGTGCGATTCCAGTATACAATCACTAAGCCGTTGGTTTATTGGTTATTTGGGTGAGTTGATGCAGGCTCAAACAGAGATGATAAGCGCCAGGTATGAGCACATGTTTGGCGTCAAAACTAATGTTAAAGCGAAGAAAATACAAGTTTAGTGGATATTTAAACTTGTTTCATTTTTAGGAAACTATTTGGTGATTCAACTAGTGGCAAAATTCTAAATTTATTTATATTCAATGAAAGTTGTACGGATCCACGAATGTAAATAATGTGAACGAATGTATAAGTGACTGCCGTCTTTTGAATGTTACAGGCTGATGAAGCTGTGTACAAAGTTGGATATCCTGACTACCTATGGGATGACAAGCAATTCAATGAGAGATATGGCAAGGTAATAGAAATAAGCCTCTGCATGATAGCTCCATTCACGCGACCCTGGTAAGTGGGACAGGTTGGCTATCGTCTTCAGTTCAATGAACTCAAAAAATGTCAATGTGACTGACACGCGTGAAAAACGTCTGCGCATGCTCTAAGTTCGTATGCAAATTAGTCAAAAGCTTCTTCGTGCTATTGTAAAAATATGCAAATTTGACTTTCACACTTGCCTGAAGAATAGACTTTACAAAATGCCAAACTTAAGATCAGTTCATGAAACTTAAGGCTAATTCTTTCATATTGTCTTTATCAATACAGTATCTTGGTCTCACGAAAGTATACCCACGAAATGTTTCGTATACTCGGAGAAAACAAGCATTTATTTTCTCACTAAAACTCTATAAATTCTTGGAAAGCGTGCTGAAAGGCACGCATGCGCAAACGTTTTAATCTAGTGTCAATGTGACCCGCATGAGTTTGATTGTAGTGAAAGAGAGAGGTTCGGTGATATCGATAATGATATTTATAATAATTTATGGAACTGGTTTTTTTTATAGTTGAATATAACTGAAGGAGCCTGGTTCAAGAACGTATTGGAAACTGATAAATTCGCTTCTCTTCAAACGTATCAGAAACTGAATACAGTCTCTGACAAACATCAGTAAGTTTGCAACCTTTATAGAGGCGGTCCAGATCAGCTGAGGCTGGTTTAATGGAGGCCTATAAGATTCACCTCTTTTCTATACCTGCGGCCTGAAAAACGTACCCCTTTCGGGCGGAGCATCCCCGTATAGTCAATTATAGGAGTCCTCCCCCCCCCCCGGGTATACAATTGACCGGGCAAAAAGAAAAAAGACTTAGATAATGAATGAATAGATGGAAGAATGAAGATCTGAATGTATGAATGAACAAAGGAAATATTAAGGGGAGAGAAGAAGAAGAAAGAAAGAAAGAAAGCAAAGAAGGGAAGTTATGGAAGGTTGGTGGATGGGATGGAAGGATTGACTGAAAGATTGATTGATCAAATTAATGACTTTTCAACTTATTTTCAAGTAATGGTTTATTTAAACTTTCCCTTCAGGTGGATCACAGTTCCACATCTTGTCAATGCTTTTTACGTGATTACAAAGAATGAAATAGGTAAAACTCTGATATGTATGTAAGTAAATTACTTTAGCCATGTGTATGCAAACTAAAAGCCAATATATCCAAGTCGGTTTGACAAGATTGCTCATTTTTCCTTCTTTGTCCTTTTTTCTTTGCAGTTGTTCCATCAGGAATTTTACAGCCTCCGTTCTTCTACCCTGAGGAAATCCCCAGGTGAGTTAATAGATACTGTGAACATGAAAGATAGAGAACCACAGATTTCCCACCCTCATCGATCCCTTCCTTCCTTCCTTCTCCCCTTCTTTCCTCCCTTCGTTCGTTCGTTCGTTTATCTCTCTATCCCTCCCCCTCTTCCTTCCTTTCTTCCTTCCTTCTTTCCTTCTTTTCTTCCTTCTTCCCTTCTTTCCTTCGTTCTTTTGTTTGTCTCTCTTTCCCTCCCCCTCTTCCTTCCTTCCTTTCTTCCCTCGCTTCTTCCTTCCCATCTTACCTGTCTGCCTGCATGACCTGCTAGCTTGCGATACGTTCTTGTATCTAATCAATTGAAGAATAAATATGTGGAATGACAGTCTGACAACATTTTACGACTTTTACTTTGGTAATCAATCTTTCTGTTTTCCTAGATCGTTAAGTTATGGAGCCATTGGTCACGTGCTTGGACATGAACTTACTCATGGTTTTGATACAACAGGTAACGTACGGTGAAACTTACTACTTGAAGGGATGAGGGGGACTTTGATTGTGAGGTTGTAATATACGATTGATTTGTTGTCTGCCATTTGACGATGCTTAAAATCATAAAACATTTAATGTACGATGAATGATAACAAAATATTTTAAGAAAAAATAAAAGAGGTCCACAAAACATTGGTAAATAGCTTACTTTCAATATTCTGGTTGAGTGACGAGGCTCCAGTAAAAGAAAGGAATATATTAGGATTACTTCATTGTTTCCCCGGTTCCTCGTACGCGCTCTTGAATTGCTTTGTGCGTGATCACAACCAGAATATCGAAAGTGGGCTATAGAGGCTTTACTAACACCATCACGTGATGGCAGCCATGACAGGAGGCATAACAATAGAGTCTTTTCCCCTGGGAAACTGAATTCTTTCTCATGTAAATCATATTAGACCAGATTCAATTGTTCCTGCCTCCTGTCATGGCTGCCATCACGTGATGGTGCAAAGCCTCTATTGCGCGCTCTTTTTCACTAAGACGTAACACTGACAGCTTGTTTATAACGAGACTGAATGTGTTGGGTTGCGTTATCTCGAAGTAACAGCGAATACAACTTTTTTGTTTACAGGACGCAAGTACGATAAAGATGGCGAGGAAATAGATTTCAAAAGTTCGGGTAAAGTTAAAACATGGAGTAAATCTTCCATTGAGAAGTTTGAAGACAGAGCCAAATGTTTGGTGGATCAGTTTTCAAAGTTTATCGTGCTGCGTAAATTCCACGTAAGATATATCTATCATTTTTATTTCGTTTCGGCACGTGAAGAAAGGAATGAAGGGAGGGAGGAAGGAAGGAAGGAAGGAAGGAAGGAAGGAAGGAAGGAAGGAAGGAAGGAAGGAAGGAAGGAAGGAAGGAAGGAAGGAAGGAAGGAAGGAAGGAAGGAAGGAAGAAAGAAAGAAAGAAAGAAAGGAAGGGACGGACGGACGGACGAAGAAGTATATGAAAAGACAAATACGTATACATGATAAAAATGAATGTACTGACTGAAAATATAATGAAGAAATGAATAGGTTACAGAAAGAAGGAAAGAAAAAGAGGAGGAAAAAAAGATCACCTACACTGAGACTGAAAACTTTGTATTTCTGCAGATCGATGGACTTAAAACTCTCGGAGAGAACATTGCAGATGGCGGTGGAGTAAAACTGGCTTTTCATGTAAGTCGTACCTTTGTTTTTCATTAAATATGATAATGTGCCAAAATTATTGTTTACTCGCTCGCGGACTCGCTTGTTCGCGATATGATACGGGAAACTCGTGAATAAAAACGATATCAGGCTCTTAACATGTGATAATCTCTATATCATTGGAAATTTTTTAATCATGCGTTGTTATTCTCCTAATGCTTCTGTCGTGTTCTGCCAATCCTCGCGTGGTTTATAACTACACAGTGCACACGCGAACGTTTATGCTCTATTTATGCACTCGTGCGCGGCAACGTGCAGTGTGCGCATTATAAATTTTGAGAGGTAACCTGTGCGCATGAAAAGACTAACTTAGATGTGCGAGAAAACGTTTCAAATATCAACTTTAATTTTTTTGCATGCAAGATCAAGTTCTTAAACTAGTTGCGCACAGGCCCTTGCAAACGGTCCCAACATTTGACTCAAAATTTAGGCAACATTTTTACCCAACATTTTCGGAAAACCATGACAAACGGTCAAATGTTGGGTCCAATGTTGGGTCAAATGTTGGGTCCAATGTTGGGTCAAATGGTGGGTCAAATGTTGGGTCAATTGTTGGGTCCAATGTTGGGTCAAATGTTGGGTCCATTGTTGGGTCAAATGTTGGGTCAAATGTTGGGTCAAATGTTGGGTCAAATGTTGGGTCAAATGTTGGGTCAAATGTTGGGTCCATTGTTGGGTCAAATGTTGGGTCAAATGTTGGGTCCAATGTTGGGTCAATTGTTGGGTCCAATGTTGGGTCCAATGTTGGGTAAAATGTTGGGAATGTTTGTCGGAGCCATATTCCGTAAAAAAGTAGGCTTGCGTAATTGGAAAACAAATTTTCCCGCCCTTGCGATGCGGCTAATACGAAAAAAAGAACATGCTTCTTATTCTCATGAAGATTATCAATTTTTTTCCTTGTAATTCTTTTCAGGCGTTTAGAGATTTCCTGGAAAAACATGGCGAAGAAGAGATCCTTCCTCTCCTTGATATGCCTCACGAAAAACTCTTTTTCTTAGGATATGCGCAGGTAAAGTTTTACAATTATTTAGATTTGATAATTTGTTTTTCAAAATGTTTTAAAAGAATGACAATTCTTTGATCAATTTTATTATGGAATTTTTGAGAAATATTGGCAATGCCTTCATAGTCCTAAGCACTTTTAGATTAAAACTTGGGTACACGTTGTTGTACGCATCATAAACTTGAGACATTGTTACATTGCGAGCAGCCATCTTCTGTCGCTATCATTTATCGGAACTAAACTTTCATCGGGAAGCCTGTATGGGTCGCGTGATGGTGTGAGCGTTCGCCCCTTCAGGTGCAATCGATTGCCAAACTCAGTGTCGTAGAGTGGCTAGTTGGTTCTCTCCTGTGTTTCGAAGCTTTTTCTCCGCGTTCCCCGGTTTTCATTTATTCAATGGAAAAAAAACAGCCAATTTGTGGAACAACTACTAAATATTTTTTTCTCCCATTCATTTTCTAATCAACAGAAAGAGTGCGTTCACACCGGGCAGGAAGCCGAGTACATGTCTGTCATGGACGATGTTCATCCTCTTTCAAAATACAGGTTAGTACCGGTAATAAAAAAACCGTTGAATCCATTGAATTTGAGCTTTAAGGTGGCTCCAACTGAATATCAAGTTTATCGCATCAAAACCACTCGGATATTTCAGGATTTAGGCTTTTGATAATGGATTTCAAAATTATTTTTCGAGTCGCGTTTGTCGTTACAGACCGGTTTTCTAAAAGTGGTGTTTCAAAATTTTGTCCTCCTGTTCGCTCAAAAATCGATTGATTTCCTTGAAACTTCAGATTCTTGGTTAATAGATTGTCATAATTTTCTCCAAACATTCAGAAAGCTAAGAAAGTCTGTTTTTACTTTTGCAGAGTTATTGGTACGTTGTCAAATATGGAGGAATTTTCAAGCGTTTACAAGTGTAAAAAGGGTGATAAAATGAATCCTGACAAGAAGTGTGAAGTCTGGTAGACGTTGGACTCTTCACAAGACTGCAAGTCTATAAGGTTACTAGTCCATAACTTATCTTGTTTAAAAAATAATAATGTTGCACTGCAGGTATGAAACTGTTATCACAAAGCGGAATTCCTTAAACAAAATGATGCGCCTAAAAAGCTTTTTGGGTGTCTTAGATAAAGGGGTTGGCAGGATAGTGGTGGTTACGTGAGAGGAGCTATTTGACTGGTGCTTAAAGCGACGCAAACACAGTATTTCTTTGCCAATAATTCGGTTTACAAGACTTGAATTTGACCTATCAACTGCCCATTATTCAGATACTCGACAAGCGTACGGTACATCCTTGGTCAATAGCTGGGAGCTAGCTACTTAGGAACTTAATGAACAGTTAAAAATGCGTCTGATATTTGTCGATAAGATAATATTTATACAGAAAAAGCCTCTTTACTTTGGGCGTAATGTTTTCCCATTTCAGACCACGTGTTATTCTCATGTGTCTTCTCATGCGCAACTAGTGTTAAACAAAGAAATGATGATAAAGGGAATGACACGTGGTCTGAAATGGAAAACATTACGCCCAAGGTAAAGGTATTTTCTGGGGAAAGAATCGACTGAAGTAAACCAAATATTTGACACTTGAATGGCTTCTGACGGATCAAGCATTTTGATTGGATAATGAGTGTTTATTTTCTCGCTGTTTGATTGGTGGACGGTGGAATCCATTCAAGTGTTACAATACTAAAATTTTCCTCCTAAATATCTAAATCTAAAACTAAAACAATAAGAAGGAAACAAAATATATAAAAGTAAAAACGACGGTAATAATGTGATTATTCATGATTATTAAAGAATCATTTATATTGTTAATAATAAATAATTGATTAAAGATTTTAAGATTTTTTTTAATATGACTTGAAATAACTACTAAATCTATAGCATTTTAAGTTGTAAACCATATTTATTTATTTGCTTTTGCTTAATTATATTATTATATTCATTATTTTAAACTTACGTGTTTTTTTTATCGCTTATTACTGAAGTGGTTTCAACTGTATTAATGCATATTCTAAAAAAAATGACATTTTCCTTCTCAAGCGCTATATATATTGAAGACGTCATTATGTAGTAACGTAGCTAAGAATAGGACATTCCTATAAACAACTATGTCGGGTGCTAAGAATCTGACTGGTGGGGACTTATTCCTACCATGAAAATGGGGCGTGTCTTTGTAGACTTGTATGACGTTTTTTTTACTTAAACATATTTTTTCTCTGTGCTCTCTTCAAGAGGCTGAGCCGATAAACGGCTCATCGAGGAAGATCACGTTTTATATACCTACACTTACAGAATCCCTTTCGGTGGCATTGTTTGTTGTGCTAATTTTCACTATTGTCTTGGTATTTTCAAAGGAGTTTTAACATTTGAATATGAAAAGAGATTTTGAAAAAGATTGTGTTAGTTTAGGTATGAAACGTCATGAGGTTAGGGGACTATTGGTAGTAAGGAATCAAGGGTTTGGAGGGTTTTTCTCCGGGTTCTCCGATTTTCCTCCCTCCACAAAAATCAACTTCTAAATTCCAATTCGATCATGGAACGAGGGCCACAGGTTTGTTAGCCACTGGCTATTTAGTGCTACCCTCGTAAAAACAAAGGAAGGAGTTTTTTCTTCAAGGAAGCGAGTCGACCTCATTCGTATCCTGAAATAAAACATCTCTGTGTGCCTCTATCAGTAGACAGCGAAGAAACTAATGTGACCTCATTCGTATCACAAAATGAGACTTTCTATTTATAACTCTTTTCCTGGGTCGAACGCTGTTGAAGTTTAAATCAGCAGATCCTCATCCATGTCTTCAAGGTTAGCGTACATGTGACTTTGGTATTTGGTCATGTCCAGTTCCAGATAGTGCTAGAAGACAAGACATTAAACAATTAAGTGGGGTGGGTGGGGTCTGGGAGATACAGGTGTCAAAATTTTGCGTACAGGGGAAGGGGAGGGGATGTGAATGAAAACGTATACACTACTTTGCTATTACAAATTTTCTCTCGTTCCAGTTTACTCAGGGGGCAAAATAGTGTTGCACGGCCACATTTTGTCTCATTAATTCAACAAATTTGTCCCCTGAGAATATTTGTATTAGCAAAGTAGTGTATTGGCTGAGGTAGCAGAACAAACGAAGATTAAGCAGGGGAGGGGAGACTTGGGCATCTGGGGAACAATTACAAAAGTACTTACATTTGTTTCCACCATCTTGGTCAGTTGTTTGTGCAGCTGGTCAAACGTTGGTCTTGACTTGGGATCTCTCTTCCAACACGAAGCCATGATATCGTAACTAAAAAAGTAACAATAGAATATGTAATAACTATGACAGATATATAAAATATAAAATGGAAATATAAAATTTGAAGTAACCATGGCAATCCCTACATGTGCTCGAGGTAACTATGACAACTATAAAGCAGTTCATGAAGTAGTTATAACAACGGCTAAATTAAGATAGTGATAACATATAAGTACATGAAGTAACCATGACAACAACTGTCTAAATTTAGCAGGTAGCTATGGCGATGTTCATGCTTATAAAACAACACTGATAAAGTAATCATTGTAAAATATTTTTTAAGCTGTAGCTAGGAAAAAATGCTTTAAATCATAGAGAAGATGGTTCAACTGATTACTCACATTTCGTCACTAATGTGTTCTGGTTTCGGCATAATGTACTTGTCGGCTCTGATTTTGCAGACAATATCCCACTCACCCTGTCCGGGGTAGGGATCACCACCTGGAATGAACAGGACATTATACAACATGCGTTATCAACAATGTATAGAACAGTGTGGCCGGAAATCTCGAGCATTCAATTCTTACCGATTGTGAAAATCTCGTATAGTGTTATGCCGTAGGACCACCTAAAAAGATAAACATTGGTCAGCAAAATTAGCAAAAATATTCCTGTCGATCCACCATCTTTTTCCGTGTGATTTCTGAAATAGTCATCATATTTGTTTCCATGTTCTTTACGTCATCACGTTGAGCTTGGTTTGATTTTGACGTCACCTCCGCCATCTTGATTTTCGTGTGACGTCACCTCCGCCATCCTTGATTTTCTTGTGACGTCACCTCCGCCATCTTTATTTCATTTTAAAGCATTGCTGCGCTATTTTGGAATTTGATTAGTTTCTTTAAAATGTTTCGTAATGAGTAAATCGAAGTGAATAAACAAGATTAGATGATTGAGTTTTGACTTACACATCGCTCTGTGACGTAATATTGACATCTTCGAAAAACACTTCCGGTGCTGTCCATTTGATTGGCAGACGGCCCTGAAATAGCACATAACAAAACATCGTTATATATACACCATAGTATATACCATAAAGGATAAAATGAAGAGGGTTTAAACGTGCTGTGGGGTATCTCACCTTTCGACTTCCCATGTAGCCATTGCCATCCTTCACAACTTTTGCCAGGCCAAAATCTGTGATTTTACAAACCAAGTTTTCACCAACCAAGACGTTACGAGCAGCGAGGTCTCGATGGATTATCTACCAACACATTAGACAGAATATATGCATGTCAGAGAGAAATACCAAAATACAATTAAATAAACCTCACCACACACAAACAAAGTTTTTTTTAGTGTGTGCAAAAAAAGAAATTCTTATCACTTCAAATACATGAACAGAACTGGATTTTTTCCGAAATCTTCGAACAACGTCACATCAGTTTCTTTTTCTTCAAAGTTTCCTTGCCCTGTATTTATAGGGAGCTTTAGATTGAGCTACGAGTACGACTACGACTAGGACTTTGAGATAGTTTTGGATGATCACTCTTAACTAAAGTCATTCACTGCGCATGCTCAGTTTCCCTTCTTCCACCAACCTTGTTCTTGGCAAGAAAAGACATCCCACACGCAATTTGTGTAGCGAATGAGAAAAGTTCATAAGGCGAAATCTCATTATGACGAGGCAGCTCTTCACAACGATAATAGAACTTGTCTTTGACGCCACGACTCTCGCGTAGATATCCAAGAAGATCGCCATACGGAACGAACTCAATGACCATCATTAGCATGTCTAAAGATGGGAAAGATGATGATTATTATTATTATTATAATGGTTATACAGTGGTAATAATATTGCTGAAGATCGGGAAGAGGAACTTGTACCAATCGGCCATTACCACATTATTAACATTTCTAAAAGATTTGATAATGATGCATGATGATGATAAATATGATGAAGATGATGATGATGGCGATGATGATGATGGTGACAATGAGCAGAAGATTCCTTTCTTACCATCACTGGTGATACAACCCAAGAAGTTGACGATGTTGGTGTGTTTCCTGCCAGCCAAGCTTTTATTTACCGTGATTTCTTGTTTCAGCATTTCCTTCTGGACGTCGGACCCGTCATCTATAACATAAAATGTCAAATTATTAAAAGCAGATTGTTAACAATAGATTTGAATTGGAGAATGAAATTATTAGAGAGAGAATATCAGTTTTGGATGAAGATAATAGTGGTGATTGTGGTGGTAAGGATGATACTAGTAGTGGTGATATTGGTGTGTGGTGGTGGTGGTGATGGTGGTGGTGGTGATGTTATTTACATTATACAATAATGGCGATGATGTTGTGGAGGTGGTGATAAAAAAGTCATTGACAAAAGCACTAGTCAAGTCATTTCGATGTCATTGATGCTGAACATAAAGTAGGGCCTGATTACCTCTGGGCCTCTTCACCGCAACAATTTGCTCTTTAGGGCCACCATCTTTGTTGTTACTTTTGTCTAAAGCCACTGCTTTCCACACCTCTCCAAACATCCCTTTCCCAATCGTCTTTTGTAAGTGAAGACTTCCTTTAGGGAGCTCCCAGATGTCACAAGACTTGGATGAAACCATGAAAAGTTCACTGCAAGAAATGAGCATGCAATAGCGGAGAATTTCCTTATTAAAGTTCTGGCAGAATAGACAACTTAATTTCCCATATCTGATATCTGACCACAGGTCATTCTCTTGAGAATAAGATTATTTGTCTAAGTTGTATCCATAGTCATGTGTCTTCTCATGCCGGCCCAACCGTTCAACAAAGAAATGATACTCTAGGGAATGACACGTAGACTGAAATGGGAGAACATTACGCCCAAAGTAAAGAGGTCTATTGATCGTAGAAGAATCAAACATTCAGTTAAAGAACCAAGAAAAAAGAAAACAAGAAAGGCGACCAAGTCAAGGAAGAAAAGCAAGAAATTAAAGTAGACCACTCACAAACCTCATCTTTCCGGGGTAAGAATTCTGTCTTCTTTTCCTGCGAATAAACAAAATGACCAAGCCCAGGGCGCTGACAACAAACAAGGCAACCAAGAATGCAGTCAACAATTGCCACCCGAAAGTGAAGCCGTTATTCTTGCTGTTGCTGTTGGTGTTGGTGCTATAGTCTTCACGTTTTTCACCTGAATTTAAGAAAGCATAAAAGATATTTGATTACAGCATTTGGGGAACTAAGGTTGAATTACAACTGTCTTCTTTTTTTTTGACACACGGAATAAGGGTACTACTTCTCATGTAAGTAAACTGAATTGTATGGTGTTCTCGAGAAACGAGGCAACCAATGAGTATATTGTAGGATTGGAAGACACTTGAATAACCCGCAACCCATGGCCATGCATTGCCGAAGAAATACTCAATGTTGTAGCTACCCACATCTCTGCTCTGTTTTGTTTCTCTTGTAAAATTCTATAGCATTTACTGAGGAAAACTGTATACGTTCCATAGTCAGGAATAAATAGATAGTGTCAAATCCCTATCTAACGAAGATGTATTAATATTTTAATCATGAAAGGAAAAAGCTACTTTTTGGTGCGTAGCTACCCTCGACCCAGCTTTCCCTCAAGTAAACGCCCGACATGCAACAGGTAACCCAATCGCCGAAATAGCCCGTTTATGTTTCCATTTAGAGCATCATTTTTCTTACCAATTGCTGGTGTAATCCACGCAAATGCGCTCTCAAAACCAGCATTATTTCGCGCCGTGCATGTGTACATCCCATAATCGTTCTTGGTTACTCTGGGGATATTCAGCTTGACGACAAATCGATCACCAGATGATGGTTCTTTGAAATATCTATGGCTTGGGATGACTGTGTTATTCGTATACCACGAGATGTTTGGTTCTGGACGGCCAGTAGCGGAGCATATCAGGTACACGGACTTGCCGTTTTCGATTGTATGATTCGGGTAAATAATAGTCGTGTTGGGCTTCTCTGAAGGAAAAACACATTCAGGATGATCAGAATGACATGACTGTAGGACAATAGGCCCCTTGCAGCACGTCGGAATGCAGCTCAATTTGGAGGACAAAACAATAGGTTCCAATTCTCAGGAGATTGAACTTCTTTTGTTCTGTCCTCCAAATTGAGCTAATGTGTCGTCACGTGGAGGGAGTCTATAAGTGAATGAATGAACAACGAACGAATGAATGAATCGTAAAAGACACAGACACATGTATGTGAAAGACACAGAAAGAAAGACGTAGTTGTAGGGAAAAACTGGATCGAGTTGGCATTGCAGTGCATTCTGGGCTGTTTTAGGGGACAAAAATAGACGCCATCTTGGAAGTGTGACCCCTCAAACAGTCCCACAATGCACTGCAATGTCAACTTGACCCAGTTTTTTTCTTAACCTCAGAATGGCTAATAACAGATAGCAATTACAGATACTGTACTGTGTACGCATCGTAGTCATGCAGGAACAAACTTACCATACAGAAGCAATCTTATGATTATCTCATAATGGTTGGTGACACCTCCGGTGTTTTGTTCGTATTTGCATGCATATTCCCCAACATCTTGAGCGCTAATATTCTTGATCAATAAAGTTCCATCTTCTTGGAAAACATTCTTCCATAAACCTTCTTTCTTTAATCCTATTATCGTTTTATTTTTTCTCCATTCTAGCAAAGGAGGAGGGCTTCCAAATACATTGCAGCTGAGTCTCCCGTCTTCACGAGCATAAAAGTATTGTTCCCTTTCAACTTCGCTATTATCCACTGAAAATATATTCGATAAACAACAGTTAGTGTTGGCTTAAGACAAGGGCGCCAGCAAAATGACGGGAAATTGTGGAATTTGAGAAAAACGGGAAAAAAGATGAGCGTAGAAATTTTTTCTGGAATGCAGCCGATTTCGAGCACAGGATTGTAAGAATGGTAACTTTTCAGAGACCATAATATTGCTCCATTTTCACCCAATACAACCAGGACCAAATGAAGTTTCCGTAAAGAGAGGTGGTCTTACTATAGAGGTCTATTTTTAGGTCAATAAGTACGACTTATAATTGCAATAATAGATCAGTGTACCTTTTATAAACAAGAAGATCATTATTCTGCTGGATCCTGATTCACAGAAGTACGCTCCGCCATCCTTCAGCAATATTTTTCTTATGGTGAGCTCAGACTCCTTAGTATCTGTATTGGTGAACTTTATCCTATAGCCATCACGAGCTATCTCACGACGCTCATGGCCGTTCTCGTAGTACCATTTAACACTCAACACATTTGGCATTGTGCAGGGTATTGTTATTTTTGGTCCTATTGTTCTTGTGATTGACGTTATCTTTGTAACTTTTCTTTGGCTAGTGTCTGCAGAGGAAGTATAAGACAGAATTACACTTACGCATGATCAAAAATTGGCGCGAAAATAAGAGAGGCGTCTATCACATCACAAACGTCACGCTGACATCTATTAAAAAAGTGGTTTTCGCATGAGTGTAGTGAGTGTGGCCCGTGCGTGGTATATACAGAGAACCACTAATGGTCCACGAGGGTAGTGGCTAACAAACCTGTAGCCCACGCTGATTCCATGATCCAATTGAAACTTAGAAGTTGATTTTTGCGGAGGGAGGAATACCGGAGAACCTGGAGAAAAACCCTTGAAGCACAAGAGAAAACAAACAAGAAACTATGCTCACTTATGATTGCGAGTCCGAGGATCGACCTCACGGACGGAGACGAGAGGCCGCGCCTGAGCACCGCAATAAAAGATTATTACTAATACCTATAGTTAACTATATAATACAGCTTTGTTCTCTTACCACAAATTACCGAGGCTGGTCGAGTCTTACAGGTAGTGGTGCATTTTCTGTCACATCTCTTCAATTTGCAGTTTTGCCCCAAATGTCCTCTCTCCACATCACAATCAATGGACATCAGCATCATTGGAAGACTAGATATGTTGTTTGACACATCGACAAACGTCATCAAGGCCTTCACCCAGTAGCCAAAGTTTTGACAGACAATATCAGCACCGTGTTTATTGAATGTATCACTGCAGACAGTGCCCCATGTGCCAAGATAAGAGACTTCTACGAGACCTATGTAAGGCCTTGATGGAGGGCCTGATAGTCGGACGGGAACTGAAAAGTGAAAAAAAAGGTCCCGGTGAAATTGTTAATGATGATACTGTTAAGTCCACTTTTTGTATAAAACTACACAACCTTTTTCATAAACTTCTTTCCTTTACTTCGTCTCGTGTTCCTCGTTAGTTACAGATGTTCTTATATAGGCTTCACTCATGCTAGTCTTAACTGTTTTCTCTCTCTTCGTAACTCCATATCTTACACTCGTAAAAGGCTACGTCACAATACCATGAGACTGTGAAGTCTATAGATTATAATAGACCCCTTTTTCGAGATTAATTTGAAGGATAAAATACAAGAATTTCAATCTCGTAAGAATTGGCAGAACAAAAGACGTTAAATCTCCTGAGAATTGGAACCTATTGTTTTGTCATCCAAAATGAGCTGCATTCCGACCTGCTGCAAGGGATTTATAGTCGTGATACATGGGGGAAGTGATTGCATGATTATGCTTAGCCGAATTTGCGGTCATGGTGGTACTTGCTATACTAGTACATTGATTTCAGATTCATTTACTCGAGGTTAACCTCATTTTAACGTCAAAATAATCACAAATACCAATAAAGTAAAGAATGCACAACTTCAACAATACAAACACTTTGAAATCCTACAGACCTTCACTCGTCTGGATCACATGAATATTCTACACAATTGCAAAATTGTGGCTAACCCTGAGAGAGAGAAACTCGAAGCTAGAGTATTATCGAAGTCAAGTTCATCTAAATAAAACAAGTATGATGTAAACATGTTTCCCAAAGAAAGAGATAAGAAAAAACTCTCACAAACCTTGGCAAACTATAGGGAGACAAGATGAACGGTTGGTACAATTCCTGTATCCCGTATCCCCGATCTTCGCACAGCCGTGCGCGATAGACGAATTTTCTCTCCCACGAGTTTCGTTGTTCAAAAAAGACAGCACACTATCACTGTTGTTTCCAACGCTAGCATTGACGCTGAATCCGAGTCGATGGCATATGAATTCTGTGAGCCTGTTGTTCCATGTGGGATTGAAAACAGGTACTCGTGACCAGGTTCTGTTCTTATAGACTTCTAGGCATCCCCGGTTTAACGATGGTCCAATCAATCGTATATCTAGTCAAGGAAAGTAAAACACAGAATTGCGTTACTACTTTTTTCTTTGGGAAAATAAATGCGTAGCAAGTGCGGCCACGCCCATCAAGACCCGGTATCCTAAGCGGATGTTGCATTCGAGTTGCATTCGATGTTGCGCGCCAGATTTAAGGTTGAGCAACTCTACATTTTTATCAAAATGCGCAGGTGTCTTCGTAATCAAGATTGTCTCATAACATGACATCACTTACCTCCAAGACTGCTGCAAATTTGAAAGTAAAATTTGTCCTGCTGCGATCGATCTCTGAGAAGATCCTTGACATTGAATATTAGATCATAATCAGTAGCTATGTCTAAAAGTGGTCGTAGATCTCTACCTTCTGTCAATTGAATCGCGAAAACATGGCTGGCATTTGATTCCTTGATATTTTTTACAGCGTCAATAAAAATTGGGTTATCAGTCTCGTCATCTTCTCCAGTTGTCATGACAACGACAGCTCTCGCCGCATAAGGAATCGCTCTGTCAAACATCTCGTCATACGAGAAGATGAATGGTTCGTTTTCAGAAAGTCCTAACTTATCTACCTCTTTCTTGAAATTATTCGTGTCGTTTTGTCCAAACTGGACCATGAAACTCGTGTTAGAGCCGACAAGAATAACCGCCATGTTCGTTTGTCTTGGGTTGACTTGAAATGAATCGGCTATTTGCTTAATGAGTCGTTTGGCAGTGAGAAATGTCTGGTTGTTGATGTTCTTTGATGACTTGAAAAGAAAGAGGATGTTGACTGGTCTTGGACAACTTGATTTTTCTATGTAAACAACAAAATTAAATCTGATCAGTATGGCAAATATTTATTCTTAATCTTGATTGATTGACTTGCTAGTAACGGTGAGCATGTACGTGCAGTGCGTACAGCACTTGTGGTGCAATCGATAGAGCTTGCGCAATCATTTAAGTTCTGGTAACCGTTTACTGGTAACGTGGGGTCCTTTTGGTTTCCGATACCAAATATGAAAACTTTAGGCGATTCCACATCAAAATATTATTGCTTTCTTCTTGATTATGTAAAAAAAACAAATTTTACTCCTTCATGGTTCGTGTCGGCTTGGCGGAAAGCAGAAGGATTGCAGGCTTGAACAAAGGTTCAATTTCCGACTCGCTCTCAAAAACATCAAATTAATTTTTGCAACTGAATGAATGGCAGTTAAATCAGCTTCTAGATGAACACAAGTCAAGATGGTTCACAGACACCGCTGATTTACTGTTTTGTCTCGTCCAAAGTTGAAAATTAAATTTAACTGCTCGATCGCTTTAATCTAAACTGAACTGACAATCATGGTGAAAACTGAGACTGCCTGCAGACTGCTTGACAAAGGTTGACATTAATTGAGCACAAATTTTAATTTGTGGAAGACGGTTAGAGGCAATGATTGCTGATTTTTATCAGTTCTAAATTGTTGGGAACAAAGTTTTAACTCGATTGACGTCCGTACGCTTTAGGAAATGAATAAGACGTAGGAAATAAAAATTTGAGATAATACTTCGGTAAAAAAAAAAAAAAAAAGAAAAAAAAAAACGGAGAGGAAAAAGTGGTTTAACTGAATTATGAACTGCTAGTTTCATTTTAAAAGCATTTCGCTGCTCTGTCAAAAAGCGTGACGCTAAAAAGACCGATAAAGCAAATAAAGGGCGATAAAGACAGGTATACGTAAAACAAATGGATAAAGCACAAAGCAATACGAAAAGAAAGCAAAAGCATATTCTCTGTACACTGTAAACGGTAAAATCTAGAGAAAAACCCTGAAGAAATCAGGCTTAAATTGGGACCGGTATTTATATATATATATTCTTTATATATATATTCTTTATATATATATTCTTTATATATACTGATATGAATACTAGAGTGCATGTTTGGTTACAAAAGTCTTTGATTGACATGCAGCTTCAAATTTCATATACGACAAAGTATATGATAATCAATGTTAATAAGACGATTATCAAAAACAGCGGACAATCAACATTTTGTAATTTTGTAATTGACCTTTCCAGAACTCGCTTGAGTGAACACGAATGGTTTCAAGTTGAGGATGGATGTGCTTGATGTGTTTATACATATGTTGTATTTTATGAAGTCCAACCTCGACTCGGAACCATTGTTTTGTGTTCTCTCAAGCGAATTCAGGAAAGTTGCACCTTGCACGACAAGATGATAGGCAAACATTTTAATAACTACTTATCCTACCCGTTCTTTCTTTTGTCTTTCTTTTTTCATTTTTGTGTTTGAAATAAAACAACAATTTGGCAAAGAAAAAAGATTTTAATTTTAAATCTCAGCTCATTTTACAAACTTTTTCTTCTTTAATAATTTAATTGATTTTTTTTTGTTGAATTTTAAGCTTTTTGAATTCGTTCGCCTTTCACCAAAAATTAATAAACGCACGCTAGCTAAGAAAATTAGTCAGAGAAGTTATTTTGAACAAAGTGCTTATGTCTGTGCTAGATTTGTTGTTCTGTTCCAAGCATATTAAATGTCATAAACCCAATAAAAAAGGGGTTTGAACTTGCGTCATGTATGAGGAAACTATAACACACAGGAATAGAAACTAGCGCCTCGAGGTGTAGGGAAAAATAAGAAAATATAAGATGACGAAAAACATCAAAACAACCTTAAAGTTTTTTAATAGAGAATTCAATTATTATTTTTTTGATTGATTTCTCTTTTCATATTGCTTATTCGATGTTCGGTTCTATTCATCCTCTCAAGAACTGCCCACTTGTCATTATATTAGGTGACAACACGGTGATCTTAGAAAATCAATCCAACATACGCAAATGGATTATTTTTTTGAACCGCGTTGGGTTTCGTGAGGTTGCTTCCGAAGTGTAAACCATTGGTGATATTATCTTCTATTTTTTCCCAATTCGGGATAATTATATTCAAATTTTAAATATTCTTTCATCAATCATAATATTTTTGAATGATGTTTGAAGGACCATCTGTTTTCAGTACTTGTTTATGAACCCCTGTACTTCAGTTGCCGCAAAGAGTCGGCCCATCAAAGGGTCAAATTTTCTTGATTGAAAGAAAACTGAAGATTAATAGTCGAGTTCAAAAACTTCATCGTTCACATATACACTACCCTTGTCAGTAAAACTTTCTTGGCGAGAACATTTCACGAAAAAGTAGCTAGAATTTCTTCCTCTCATGTAACTAAATTACAACAAAAATGTCTAGAAATGTTCTCTGCTGACAGAGTCTCCTTTTCTTTTTTTCCGCTGGATCAGCATTCTCTCCGGCTCTCCTTGGGAAAAAAAGGAGCCTCTGACAGCAAGGAACTGACTAGAAATACAGCTGCACCCAAATTTTCAACTAAAAAGTTTTTAATATCTAACAGCTTCTTAGGCCCGGATTAGGCGTCGAATTTCACATCTAATGCAAATAGAACTCAAGCAATAGGTTTTATTAATTTGCATTAGATTCGGAAAATGTGAAATTCGACGTCTAAATCGGGCCAAAGTTTACTTTTTAAATTGCAACTATTTCCCGATTTTTTCAGCTCGAAACTAATGCAAAGTCAGGAGCAAAGTGTTTTTTTCGACTTATATTCTGATTAACTGCTCTGTTGCAGATTATCTTTTCGGATTGAGCAATTAAGTTCAGTACTTTGAGGACTTTTTTTTACTCAAGCACAAAGCCTTATTAGAGTAATCAGTTTGAGAAGGCACTTCACTAAGCCTTCCAACTCCATCAAACAGTACCGAACACATGTCTATCATGCGCAATTTCAGGTAAATACGTTTAAAATAAACTTTAATTTAAGCTTATTTATTTACGTATTTTCATTTTAGATCAATTTTGAAGCGCATGTCAAATAATGAAAATGAACATTCATAAAAATCAAAGGAAAATATTCTTGACGTTTTTTGAACTCATTAGCCGCCATCTTGGTTTCTGTGAAATATTGTGAGGAACTGAAAGCGAGATATCCGACTTCTGAAAAATGAGCGTATTTATTTATGACAGCGATAATGAGTGTTTTGAGCTCTTCTTATCGACTGAAGAAGAAACAGAAAGAGATAATAGGATATGGAGAGAATGCTCGAGGCTAGATGAAGAGGCAAAGAGGTACAACTGAGGGCAAATTTTGAAAATCCAGTAGTATTTGTAGCCTGATAAGGTCGACTGTTTTCTCAGGCTATATTTACTACCATTTGGTGAGACAAACAATCTCACAACGTTGTTCGTATAACGCTAGTGCGCTGTTACCTAACAATGTGCATGTATAAGATAACGATTCTCCATGTGAAGTTGACTACGAATTTTCAAGGGAATTTTGAGATTTTTGATTTTTGATGCCGATTCCGAAGGATTGCAGTTAAGAGACTGAATGAATAAATGAAATAATGGATGGAATGGATGAATGGATGAATGAAAGGACGATACAGAAGCAAGAAACCAAGAAACCGTTCGAATTACTTTATCCCTGGTTTAGCGCTTAAATTTTTGTAAAATGTTCAGAATTTCTAGCTTATTGAACTTCGAAAATTCTTAGTATAATAAGTTTTTCAAAAACATTCTAAAAATGCTTAAGAATAAAGGTCACTCAATCATAATTCCGACCATTGGTAACTGCCATTTAATCTTCGTCAACACTGAAATACATACAGAATAAGTTTGACTTACGTGAGCTCTCTTTAATGCTGAAAAACATGACCAACAGCAGGCATAAAAGCTTTGAAGTTCCCATGTTTTGTTTTTTCCCCTCAGGTCCTCTTTTCCCTTGATTCATTCACGTTCAATTTTTTCTTGTTTTTCTGGTCCAACTTGCGACTCGTATAAACTGGCCCGAAAACTGAGCAAATACGCCCTGCGACTAGACCTTGAAATGTGTTCCTAATGAAGGCAACCGAGAAAGCCATTCTAACTGAACTGTCAATCAAAACAAGGTCGTCCAATCAAAAGCCAAGTTAGTGGAAATTGATTGGTTTATCACAAGGTCTGGTGCGTGCTAAGAACTAAGCCAGTTGGATGAATTCGTTTTATAATAGAGATAACATTTATATTAAATGATGATGTCATTGGCGCCGATTTTCTTCTTACGTAGTAAAATATATGATCAATTTTTCGATCATCAGAGACTATAATAGCTGTTTCAGATTCCCTTTCTGTATGTGCTCTTTCTTCATTAGACCAACAAATCATTATTTTGGTGTAGTAGATTTACTTATACATATTTATCCTCTTGGCAATTGGAGCGTAGTAATAGCTTTCATTTGATAACCAGGAAAACATTAAAATACTTAGTTGTCAAACTTTGTTTTAGAAAAATAATAGAATCATATTTGCGTGCTACGTGAGCACTAAGGCTGCAAAAACTAGTATAAACAGGTTAATTTTCATAGCCCGACAGTTTTTTCAGTCGATCAGAAATGAATTGAGTGGAAACTACCGATGTCCTATACCACGAATATTATCGCGGTGAGCGCTGCTAATGCGCCGTCTGTCTCCATGCGGTCGTGGGTTCGGTGCTCGGGTTTGACAGATCATTTTTGACAATGAGTAGAGGGGGTTGTGTGTTTTCTCTATCTTACAATTCGAGGGTTTTCTGCGGCTTTTCTTTCTCCACAAAAACAACTTCTAGATCCGAAACCAATCATCGACACTATTGGTACATTGGCCATGTTATACAGAATAAAGCCACTCAGCTATTCTAAAATTACCTCGCTTTCTCGATGCATGACTCAGTGTAAAATTATACTGAAACGAAAACGGAGAAACATGTTTTATCTATTTATCTTTTATTACAAAGTATTGCTTTTCAAAAAAAGTTGTCATTAAAAACCAAACGGCAGAAATCGGACTCCATCAAGGAGATGAGAAATTCGGTTTGTCTGTCTGAGTTTCACGTCACTTCTACCTACCCTACCCCTACGCCTTACATACAGGCCATCACCCCCTGATCTAAGCCTCTAGAGGGCTAGTGCTCTATAGTGTACTATAGGTTTCCCTACAGGATTTGGAATAGAAAAAAATGTTTCGATGAGCTCCTATCCTGCTCTTGGGTTAATGCGAGATTAAATGTTTATAAAAAAAAAAAAAAAAAAAATTAAAAAAAAGTTTCTTTTGTCTCAGGCCTACTTTATTTTGATGATAGATTAAGTAATTTCAGTTTCACCGTTATAACCTTGACTTGCATTGGATGAAGCCAATAATATTTGCGAGCGTACCATAGCGAGACATAAAATTTGATATCCGTTGCGATAAAGAAGCCGAAATCTGATGCTTAAAAAAAACACCTTATCTCAATCCGGCTGGTTCTGAGTCTAGGGCAAGAGGTTTTTTTTCAAATACTTAAAATGTCAAAATTTCTTTTTGACTTTTGGCAGAAAAACTTGAGGCTTCGAGATGTTACTCTTGAAGGAGGCCGTGAGGAAAAAAAAAAACACGAAAATTCGAATACGTAACTGGTTATAGCTTTTTCCTTTGGTTCTTTTTCGTTGATAGTCTTATTATAGCCTTTATATTTAATAGTGTGATAGTTTTTTCTTTCACAACATACTTATTTGTATTATTAACATCAATAATTTTAAACTGTAAATATACCCTGGACATCATTCTGAATACTGTAACATTTATTTTCTTTTTTTTTGTATAATAAAACTAAATTGCTTTGTAAATATATAAAAAAAACTCATGAATATTTAATGAAAACACAATAGAATCATCGACCATGGAGGAGGTTTAAATATCTGATAAAATGTCATCTTCATTTTTGGATTTTCTCTGCCAAACTTGGTTCATTCGTAAAAAAAAATCAGTAGAGCATGTGAACATACTCCTAGAGGTTTTTTAAGCTGTTCAATAAACTCGCAGATCGTGTTTTATTGGGTCTAAAACCCAATAACATGCACTCCTGCTCGTATACTAAACAGTACACAACCTAAGTAAAATAATAATAATAAAACTTTATTTCACAATAATAATGACAATAGTAAAAAAGATACGAAAATATTAACAGTGATTTTGAAGAATAATAAAGATACTAACGATTTATAGAATCTGAAAAAAAGAATTAATACTAAAAATAACTATTTACATGTAAATACAAACACAACCTAAGTAATAAAATAATGGTTGTTGTTTAGTATGACACGGTATGCGCAGTCTGGGGTGAGGAGCGATGATGCTGTTTAACTGGTATTAATAACATGTCGATAAAAAAATCCAATAAAAGTTCATCCATCATAAAAGAGTTTAAAAGCATTAAAAGGATTTTAACACGAGCGCCTACTAATGTCCGGATACATATACTTTACATTTTAACTTGCTTAAAAGATTATTAAGATAAGCAGCAATACGATAACTCAACCTTTATAACTTAATGGAATCGAAAGAGTTTGTTCCAATTAAAGGAATGATGGTCTATTCATGGATAAACTGCAACTCTGATAAACAATTCAACTAATGACGGCATCGGTTACAAAAAGTAGGAGAAATTAATCCAGTGACTAAGAGCTTGGATATTATTTACCAAATTTAGTAGGATGTGCGATACATGTTGCACTTTACGAACACCTGAATGGCGCTATTTTCGTAAAAAAAAAACACCAAATTTACAGGTAATGAAAATACAGACAGTCATTGTCGAAAAGGTTGTGCTGTGAAAAAAATAGTTTGTTTTTAAACGATATAAATTCTGGTTTCAAACTCTATAATGAGTAACGATGTCAAAAAGAATAATAATTATGAACTCTGCTTATATGATGATTACTGGTGTCGAGCATTTAAGCGAGTGTATATTAGGTATCACGTGACATCTCTTTTGGTCTAAATGTCTTTTTGGTGGACATCATGAATGGCATTGACTGTATGTACATACATATTATATGTAAACATGAAGTAAATAGTAAAGCCCTGGATTTTTGATTAAATAGTTTGGCAAATCAAGATATGTGGTGAATTTGAGGCCATATCTGCCTCGGTCATATTCTTGTGTTTCGTTTTTGTTTTGTTTTTTTTTCGATAAGGCGCGTCAAACGTTTGCTCCACGAGCCTACGGTAATTGAGCGATAACTCACCGCTGTGCGAGCCACACTTAAATCAAAATTCGTAATTCTTTCTGAAACATAGTGCTTTAAATCTTTCCCAGTAGAGTCAAATCGAAAGGGCTGGAAGACCATTAACACAGATACCCTGAGGATGTAACTTTTAATTATTTAATGCAGAATTGGATGATGAAAACATTTATATATAGATTTGAAAAATTGAACGGATGAAGACCGAGGATGTAAATACGAAATATTCTCTCAGTGGTTAATTAATAGCCCACTTTCGATATTCTGGCTGAGTGGTAACGCACAAAGGAATCCAAGACGAGGCTCCGGGGAAACAATCGAGTAATTCTAATGCTTTGTGCGTAATCACTCAACCAGAATTGATTGATTGGGTTATTAATGGGTGCTATACAGTCCCTTTCGTCATGTGGCTACCATGTTCAACTGTCCCCTTTGTCACGCGACTACCACGCGCAACCACTTTCCATGGTCACGTGACCACCATGCGCAAACACTTTCCTTGGTCACGTGACCAGCATGTACGACATTGGTTATGTGAGTATCGCGGCCAATCAATCAATTGATCATGCGCACTGAGTCATCTGTTTTAATCAACACTAACAACTGGGAACGTTGTCAAGAGAATCCTTCCATACCGTCACAGGACGTGACTTGGCAATATCCTGGATCATGCTGTCCATTCTTCCATCATACAGGCCAAAGACTCCTCCTGGATCAATCAATAAACCAGTTATAATTTTCATTATTAGCAGCAGCACCACTATCGTCGTCAACAACAACAATATTACCCACCATTAACCAGCTGAGTTGACCTTCAGAACAAACTCAAGCTCAACCAATCAGATTTGAGGATTTGACATCATATTTTGATTAGCATTTCTCATTATTCTGCCGAGAGAATTTATGAAATGCAAGTTTTTCCTTCTTTAAATTAATCGTAAACCCTAGTCGAATTTATGGCCGAATTTTATTTCAATCAACAAGAAAAGTCTACATTGTATACTCGGAAAATGCTCGAAAAATGCTAACCAAAAATAGTGACCCATAATTCCTTTCGGGTAAGGCGATCAACTCAGTTGGAAGTGCCTCAACTGGTACAACGTACTGATTACTGTTGAAACATCAGTATCGTCATGATCAACTGCCTTTATCATTCATTAAATTTATCATCAAAACCAAACGAGCTTAATTCCAAATCGATCTTGCCTTGCATGACTTTGATTAGCCCAGAGGTTGAACGTTTCAGGGTTCAATCTATGAGTTATCTTTGAATTAGCCATGCCCTGACTTTGATCAACCAATCATAGGCTGTTTTAGGGCCGGTATCGATGAAATTTGAAGTTGAAAAAAGTATCAGTTTGCTCACCAGTATGCAGATACAGTACTCTTCGTCCCTTGAATCTTGAAGGGTTATTAGTCATCTCATCCAACATTCCACGCACTGACTTGATGGTATATACTGGGTCTAGCATAATACCAGTGGTTGATGAGATACGAACTATGTCCTCTGAAATTGAAAAAAAAATTATCAAAGGTTGCAATTCGTGTTGGATTTTATCTTGGTTCTCCAGCTTTCTTTTCTCAAATACCTAACTCCTCTTTCGTTGAGATAGCATAACCAACACCTTTGTATCCCTCAATAATGTCTAAAATCTCTTCAGCTCTAACACTCAGTCCAAGGGCGTCAAGGTCTTCGTTAATACATCGGTAAAAGAAAGTGGCATCATCGCAAGCACACACAGCATGGCACCTTAAAAATAACACATTTATTTTAGCTTTCTTTGTGCAACTGACTGCGAGACAAGAGTTTGGGTCATGATGCCCTGGTGCAACATGTGCAAGGTTTATGTATGTTTGTTCGTATAGACCTCTTTCACGTGACGTCAAAGCAGCTCAATTTGGAGGACAAAACAAAAGACAGGTTTCAATCTGAAATTTTGCATTTAGCAGGTAAGAAAAAATTTAAATTTAGTTTTACAAGTATGACCACAGTCCAGAAATTGAAGGGCTGAAAAGTTTAGAAGGTTTTGCTAGTGGGTTTAAAAGCTAATTTGTGCCCGAAGGTGGACATGCAATAAGAGCAATGACAGCAGCTACAGCATTAGCAGCAACGACAACAACAACAACAACAACAACAACACCAGACATCAACTTACTTTAGCTTTGATCCTGTAAGATAATTCCCAATCGCTAATCCTGATGCTGTTCCCGCACTACCAATGCACATTACAATATCATCATAATCTTCAAGAACATTCTAAACCAAAATAACAATTATAAACACACAAGAAGGGGTTGCAATATCTTCAGCCAACCTCCCTCCCTTCCTCCTTTCCTCCTTTCCTCCTTTCCTCCCTTCCTCCCTTCCTCCCTCATCAATAGATTCAAATCAATAAAAAGAACCCAATAAACCACTTCAAACACAAGACCACTCTTCAACACAATTTAAATTAAAAAAACTTGTCCCATTCATCAAGTGTGTATAGATCTGATGGCCTCTTGGATGAAAAGGATCTTTTAGTAAAAATTATCCTAAGTTTTCTAAATAACCTGTTGTGTAAGCTCCTGAAAAGCAGTAATATACCCAAACACTCCAACTGCATTGGATCCACCAAGAGGAACGATATATGGTGATATGCCTTTTTCGTTTCTGTGGATAAGAAGAAAAAAAGAGGTATTGCAAAACCAGAAAAATGAGATTCTCAAAACAGAGTGTGGAGGATATGCAGTAGCATATCCAGGGGGAGGGTTGGGGTAGGGGGTCTGGACCCCCTGTCATACCTTAGTTTTGATGTACATGTAGAATGATAGTAAGATTCTCTAGAAATGTATTCTTAATATGTAACTAGAGGGGAGGATAGAAGTGAATGTTCGTGAAAAGGTCCAATAGGTTTTGCTTAGTATACATTTGTATATTTGGACCCCTCCCCCTCAAAAGTCCCTGGATGCACCCTGGAGATGAAATGACAACAAATTTTGTGTACATGCCTTAGTTTTTCAGCCATTCTTTCCATTCTAGGTTTTAAACCTTTGAAATAACCTTCATATGGTACAAGCACAAGTTTTGCTCCTACAAGTTGATTAAGAAGAAGATTGCCAGGTAATCCAATAGATGAATCCTACAAACATATAGTTAAAAACTTCAAATGATGTAGTTGCAAGAAAGGTATACCACAACATGCGAGCTGTAGAGGCTGGTGGGATTTTGGCTCCCCACTTTTTGGGTATTTGAAAACTATTTTGGGGGCTCGGCTGCAACATCCTGGGTGCTGGAGGGTCTCTCCCTCCAGTGATTCCCAGTAGTAGGTTTCATTACCATGAGAAAACAGGTTTTCTAGCAATAATGAAACCTACAACTAAAGACAATTGAGTGAGAGCCTTTGGAACCTAGGGTATAGCATGCTAACATGGCTTAATACTCGAAAATCAGGGCCCATTTTTAATACTGCTCTGCTGCCTATGAATTGAAAACCAGTCCTTGGGAGATGGAACTGAACTGATTCAAGTTGCTACATGAATACAAGAGTGAAAGATGGCTCTTGATTGACAGATCTGGGATTAATTCCTGGCATGGTCCTTGCTTTGATATTTTGTTTTCACATAATTTGCTGTTATCTGGATTTTGCTTATATAGGTAGGTCTCTAATGCTCTAAACCAAAAACAAAAGCCCTGATGTATGGAATTTTTGCTCATTGTCTCACTATATTATAAAAAAGGTGGGGGGCCAGGGGGAGCGTTTTTAACATGAGCCTCGCTGCTTGGAAGATTGGGCGACCACTTCCCACGTTATCAACTTTAAATAAATAAATAATAATAATAATAATAATAATAATAATAATAATAATTATTATTATTATTATAACATTTACTTATTTGGAAAAAAGAAAAACCCTGTCATTGACTGTTACCTCTTCCTTGTGTCTCAGAAATAGATAACAGTCTAGTCCAAGCTCTCTTGCCGCTACTGCAGTGGCCCGACAATGATTTGACTGAACTCCTCCACAAGTAAATACTGTGTCACAATTTTTGATCAAGGCATCAGCCAAAAGAAACTCTAGCTTTCGTACCTTTTACATCAAAACAGAACAACATTATGGATCATCATCATCATCACCATCATTACCACATCATTACAATAATGGGGAGAAGAAAGGAGAGAAAGAAAGAAAGATGTGTTTAACAGTAACCTTATCCACCCATGCTGTCATTATTTTACTAGGAGTCTGTAACATGTCTGTAAATACAATACCTTGTTGCCAGACAGTGTGCTGCCCGTCATGTCATCCCTTTTGATGGCCAAACTAAAGCTACTTGGTAGACCCGGAAGATGCCAGGGATGGATTGGGGTATTTCTCTGTGCCAGCTGGTAAAGAATCAGTAAGATAATTAAGACTTAAGTTAAACAGTTAAAAAACTGGAATCACCTTAGTTCATAATTCAACTCCATTGAATTCTATTAAGAAAAATTCACAGTCCACTTTATATCCCCATTTGTCTGAGGCCTACCTACCTTGACGTAATGTGTTGGTATATTCTTGAGCATCGAAGCCCACGATGGGGGTTCATATGGCTCTAACCTGGACATCGTACTAAAGCTTCTTCTAATTAGAAATCCAGTACGTATTAATTTACTCATGGAATATTGTTCAATATTTTAACTGGTAAGATTCACAGAGTCCTTCAGACAGGTTCGTCCGCCATTTTGAAAAGTACACAGGAAACCCGCAACTTTGGGTGAAATATTGTAGTATATGACGTCATCACTAGGAAATCCTATCATAGTCGGGATAAGTTAGCCTCTTGCGCAGCCGCTGTAAGGCGCTTCCGGTTCCCGTCATTCCCACACTAGCGTCTGCTTCAACTGGAACTAGTGCAATTAGTGTTATTATTATTTATTGTTGTATTTATCTTTTTCCTATTCAATTTATTTATATATTTATTTGTCTATTTATATATTTTACTAGGTTATCACGTGTTAGTATAAATACAAAGGTGATTATACAAAATCGCGCGCTCTGATTGGTTTTCTATCTCGGATTATCAGCCGATAATCACCTTTTCGGACAAAATAGCTGTCAGCGTGACCGTCGCGCTTTTAGAAAATAAAATATTTTCACTTTTAATGTTGTTTCCTTCTTTCTTTTTTAAAATAATCACCTTTTTATTTATACTAAAACAATTATTCACCTCAGGCTCAGTGATTATCGATGAATATTTACCTCGCAGCTCGAAGACTCGCCGCTCGGTAAATATTCATCGATAATCACTTCGCCTTCGGCGAATAATTGCTAATTAAGAGCCTGATATCGTTTTTATTCACGAGTTTCCCGTCATATCGCGAACCCCGGGGGGACTCTGGTATCGGGTATGGTCGTCGTATCTCTTAGGGGTAAAAATCTGCGATTTGGTATCTTTTAGGGTCTTAAATTTGAGGTTTATCAAATCAGCACTTTCTGGTATCTTTTAGGGTGTTGAAAAAGGAACTAGCCCATCGCATAATAACGCAATATGTATGCCTGCGTAAACTCAGATTATTACTTAAGGAAAAACATTTCAAAAGCCTTTATTTTTTAATAGTATTATTTTTGTGGTATCTCTTAGGGGTTAACATTTGCCAAGCCACGCCCTTTTGAAAAAACGTCCGGTATCTTTTAGGGGTATATTTGGAAATTTCCGTCGAGCCAAGGGCACTAGGACACCAAAAGTACCGGTACTTTTAATGCTACTGAAGGTGAATTTGATTAACTATATTAACGATCTGGCGGTTAAGTATTACTGACGTAACGAACATCGCGCGGTCGCGTTGCTGTTGTTACATACAGAGCCAAACGGCCGTTGCTGGAATAAGTACAAATCGGTTATTCAAACCCTTTGACCTTTGAAGGAAAATTTGATTTTAGCAGCAAACGAACACAAACGCGAGATAAGTAAACAAGTATAACGTTCATTTGATTCAAATAATCGGGGGAAAACTACAGAAATCCAACCACTTTTGGTGTCCTAGTGTCCTTGGTTGAGCATACCCGATACTTTACCCCCGGAGTCACCCCCCCCCCCCCCCGGGATCGTGAACAAGCGAGTCCGCGAGCGAGTGAGCGATATGATACGGAAAACGAGTGAATAAAATGATATCAGCTCTTAATATGTAATAATTTGTTTATTACACATTTAGGGTCGATTATATATTATTATATATCGCGAGATTTTATTGGACAGTTTGCCGTGAAGTGATATCGTATCACTTCACTGATATGGTTTTTATTCACGGCTTTATCGACCCTAAATAATTTTACTAACCTTCTAGTATTAGCGAAAGGTTACTTAGAAGTGAACTAAACTAAGACAAAAAGGAATCAATGGAGGTTAATGTCTCTCCCTATTTTGTTAACATATAGAAATATTTTGTCCAACAGGCTAAAATGCTATATCTTGCCTTGGCCCTCTCTTTACCAAAAACTTTTAACCCCCTACCCCTCTTTTTTGCTATTCCCTTCCTCCAGGGGAAAAATGGTCTTATATAACTTTGGAACACGTGTCATTGTTAAAACACGTCATTCAGCCGATTTGTGAATTTCACCATTTTTTGTTAGCCATACTTATAAAAATTAATCTTTTAGATTTTTCAATGATTATCATGACTTTTCCTAGGCAAATAATAATGAAAACAAACCTAACTAGAGAGATTTGACTTCTAGCGGCGATACTAATCCATCACAGCGGGTAACAGGCCATCATGTGCCAACACAGCGGGTAACAACACTGACCATCATGTGATAGTAGTTTTACTGGAACATTTGCGCACGTGATTGCTCAAGCGAAAACCTGGCTATGAAACTGGTTTTTCCGCCCCAATACAAAATTATTCGTCTCACAAATCACTGGAAGTTAAAACGTTCAACGAAGTTTAATTTCAAATTTGATGTCTGCTCAAAAATGAAAGTCTAGCATTTGATTTTTAGGGTTAAGTATGTTTGTCCTTTTGTGGTTTATTACAACACGCAGTATTTTTACGCTGTCAATGTAACTTAATTATACCGTTCCTTGTGATTGGTCAATACCAAACCAGGCCGTCCCAAAAAAGTTTTCTTAAATCCAAATATATCCCTCATTTCTTGAAGACTCCGTACTAAGAAGTTAGTTGAATTTTTCACAGCTAAGAATTTACAAGCAACAGCAATGCCAGGCATTAACCAAAAACGTTTAGTCAAATACGAAGCACCAGAATGGGCGAAACAAGTCAAGGATCTGCCGAAATACTATGTCAAGGTAAACTAATTTTTGTTTTTGGTTATGAAATATCCTGTATCTCTCTCTCTCTCTCTCTCTCTCTCTCTCTCTCTCTCTCTCTCTCTCTCTCTCTCTCTCTCTCTCTCTCTCTCTAGCTCTTTCTCTCAGCTAACCTAGAAGCTCTTGGCTCTTGCCAGTATTAGATTCGATTTTTCGCTCGTTCGCTTTTATGGCAGAAAATAAGCTTAACTAACTTGACTAAGCTAAATATCTGCCTTTCTTTCAGATATCAAGTATGAAAATGTCTTGATTTTTGGGAAATTTTATTTCAAAGGAAGCTAATTAAATTTTAAGCTTATTTATAAGAGTGGTAAGCTTACATAAAAAACAAAAATTAAGATACAAATTAAGATACATTTTGTGGCTTTCTCACAAAACACGTGATTTACCCCGTTTACGTGACTGGAGCAGTCGTCACACGTTTGATTATGTTCATCATCTTTGTGTTAAATGATGAACATTGTTTTTATTAAAATTTCCTTCATTGATTAATCCTTTTGTATATATATCGTAATTACAGCTTGCACAACACGATACACCAGTTCAGGAGTGGCTTCTCCCGGATATTCCAAACGGGTTCAAGATTGGTATCAAGAGAGATGACATGACCGGCAGCAACATGTCTGGCAACAAGGTTGGTCTTCGACCTTTTTTCTTCTCTAATTTCCTGGAATGCTATTGTGGTTGTGTTTTACGCCTGCGTTTGATTATTTCTTTCAATCATAAAGGGAAACAAAATCCAGCTTTTGTCATTTTGCCTAATGAATAATGTTAATAGAATTTCTATAGATTTATTTAAGATCATAGTGCATGCGTATAGTCTTTTTAATTTTTTTTAATAAGAATAGGACTTTTAACAGATTTCGGCAGTTGTAGTGCAGGCTGCCCACATCCCTCTCCCCCATCACATGCAGTTTTGTGTTGTGGCCTTCGTCATGATATTATTTTATGTATTTAACCTTTTGAAGGCTGCTGGTCACAATTTTAAAGGGCGTTGAGACATTCTGAAATGCACTGTATAAGAACTTCCCATTATTATTATTATTATTAATATTTCTACAAAAATAATAAAATTATTTATTTCCTGTTACTTTTCTTCTCATGAACACATTGTTTTCAAACTAGGATCATTTTTATATATCCATATATTTTCTCCTTAGGTTCGTAAGCTAGAGTTTCTCTTAGCTGGAGCTTTGGAAGCTCAAGCTGATACTGTATTTACCCTGGGTAGTACATACTCCAATCACTGCCGTTGCACAGCCATTGCTGCCAAGCAGCTTGGTTTGGAGTGCTACCTCTTCATGCGACAGAGACAAGAGGTGATTATTTACAAATTATTTGACTGCTAAGACCCTTTTAAGGAGGCTGACCTGGGGTTTTTAGAAGCTCATGCACCCATCTGTTTTTCAAATGGCTGAAACTCCAGTTCTAGACATCTGTTAGACTAGCCACTTCTGTGAATGCAGACTACCAATTCAACGAAGTTTGACCAGATATGGGTTTTGGGGAGATCGGAGCTTTTGCGGCCACACCCTAGTGACGTCACTTAAATTTTTTACCAAGGATTTTCTGCGTTTGACATCAAATTTATTCTTCTGGAATTTGTTCCTATAGTTACATTCTACAATGAATTGCTCTTATAATTCTATGAGTAGGAATGAACTCTATATAGTTATATATTTCTAAATATATTCAGTGGCTTTTCCTTATCATTTTTTTTTTTGTATGAATAAAAAATTTATAAGTTTAACAATTAATTTTTCTTCATTCATTGGTTTTAGGGTACTGATATTGGAAGCCTTGGCAATCTGTTATTTGACCGATTAACTGGCAGTCACATGATCTTAACAGAATATCTGCCATATGATGTTGCTATCTATCCAAAAATGGAAAAATTAAAGGAGAAATTAGAGTGAGTATAAACTTTTGAATAAATAAGAGCAATAAAATTTTAGCTTTTTAATATTTAGATATGGTATTATATTAGCAATTTTATTTTTTTCTGGAATTTTTACACTTTCTTTATTGATTTGGAATTGAATGGATCCATGACCGCTTTTTCCCATTTCATTCCATTTCACTATTTTCCATGAAAATAAGATGACATGTTATTTTCTTTTTCAATCTATCTGCACTAATTAACTTATTTTAATGATTTTATTTTTTCAGGGAAGAAAAAAATTCAAGGATCTATGTAATCCCAGCAGGTGGTTCTTGTTACAGAGGAGTGTTTGCATATTTCCAGTGTTTCCAGGAACTGGTTGAACAGGTGAGTACAATTACATGAGATCTGCTTGTTTCATCATATTTGTTTCATCCAAAGTACAAGGATTCTTGCCTTATACCATTAAGACTCAAGTAAAAAAAAAAAGATTTAAAAAATCCTGGTAAAAGCCCAGCTCATGAACCTTATAATTAAATGAAGATAATCCTCAATCCTAGATAAGAAAGCTAATAAATGTGATTTAGGGATTTCTGAATAGGAAATGGCTCCATATTTAAACCAATATAACAATACTGCGCTTGCGACACAACTGAAGTAGTTACATTTTTATGTATTCAGAATGCCCTACAGGACTATACAGACCTTGTTGTTACCACTGGCAGTGGTGGTACTGCTTCAGGTCTTGCTATTGCAAACTACTTGACTGGTTCTAAACTGAAGTAAGTCAAAAATGCTCTTTTTGAAATTTTTTAATGATATACAATAGAATGTATATATATAATATTAGTTTGGTTCTAAATCTTTATCTGAGAAAATGCTGTAATTTTTTTAGGGTCCATGCAGTCAATATCAGAAATAGTGTTGAAAACCTACACAATCATATCCAAGAAGATCTGGACCAGGCAGGATTGGAACATGTAAGAGCATCAGACATCATAGATATCATGGATGGTCACAAAGGTGGCGGATATGGCATCTCAACACAAGAGGAATTAGGTAAAATACATACAATTTTTTCCATTCTTGAAACTCAAATTATATTCAAGTATGCTTTCAGATTTTTTATCCTGATCAGCTTAAACTAGCTTCTTTTGATGTATCTTAATTAATTTTATAGTTTTCTAAAAACTGAAACTGCATCTCATTTTTGTAGAACACCTTGTTGAAGTAGCATGCAGTACTGGGATAACATTAGACCCTGTATATACCCTTAAAACTGTACGTGGTATGCTTGCTGAAATGAGAGATAACCCTTCAAGATTTAAAGGCAAGAAGGTGTTATTTGTCCATACAGGTGAGCAATGCTTTGATCATACTTTAATGAAGGAGGTAGTAGCTTATAAAATGGGATTGCTTGAAAATTTGCAAGGGCTTATTCATTTAGGGAGGGTCTAGCTGAGGCAACTCCCCCCCCCCCCCCCCCAAAGAGAACTTGCCTGTTTGTGCTTGTCAACAATGAGAAAGTGAAACGATTGAACCCCAATAATGATCTGCAAATGATAGTTACCAAGTTACCAAGATCAATAAGTTCTGCTGGCTGTATCATATTAGCTAAATTTCCCACCAGGGAACTTACCTGTTTTTGCTTGTGCTCAATACGGAAGTGAAAAACCCCAACAATGACCTGCAAATGACATATTCTTGAATACCAAGATCAATAAATTCTGCTGGCTGTATCATATTATAGCTAAATCTCCCACCAGGAAACTTACCTGTTTTTGCTTGTGCTCAATACGGAAGTGAAATTAACCCCAACAATGACCTGCAAATGACATATTCTTGAATACCAAGATCAATAAATTCTGCTGGCTGTATCATATTATAGCTAAATCTCCCACCAGGAAACTTACCTGTTTTTGCTTGTGCTCAATACGGAATTGAAATTAACCCCAACAATGACCTGCAAATGACATATTCTTGAATACCAAGATCAATAAATTCTGCTGGCTGTATCATATTATAGCTAAATCTCCCACCAGGAAACTTACCTGTTTTTGCTTGTGCTCAATACGGAATTGAAATTAACCCCAACAATGACCTGCAAATGACATATTCTTGAATACCAAGATCAATAAATTCTGCTGGCTGTATCATATTATAGCTAAATCTCCCACCAGGAAACTTACCTGTTTTTGCTTGTGCTCAATACGGAATTGAAATTAACCCCAACAATGACCTGCAAATGACATATTCTTGAATACCAAGATCAATAAATTCTGCTGGCTGACGTATCATATTATAGCTAAATCTCCCACCAGGAAACTTACCTGTTTTTGCTTGTGCTCAATACGGAATTGAAATTAACCCCAACAATGACCTGCAAATGATATATTCTTGAATACCAAGATCAATAAGTTCTGCTGGCTGTATCATATTAGCTAAATCTCCAACCAGGGAACTTACCAGTTCGTACTTGTTGGCAATGAGAAAGTGAAACAAACCCCAACAAGAAACTGCCTGTATTTTATCTGCGGTATACAACTAGTTGTTTCTTTGGAATAGGACATTTAATTGTGTGGGTAGGGGATATGCTGATGCAATCTAAGACAACTTATTGAAAAGCAGAAAAATGCATACACTGGCATAGACATTGATATGGGATTTAATTCTGTAAGGATCAAGGAGCAGAATGCTACTATATATTTATATATATATATATATATATATATATATATATATATATATATATATATATATATATATATATATATATATATATATATATATATATACAGCTTTTTGCAAAAATTATGGCCGCTTCAAGCATATCTACAAGTATATCAAAAGTGCATCAGAAATTATGGGATGTCATTCCTGATATTTTTTTCAGAAAGCCCAAGTGATAGGCAACTCAAAAAAAATATCAGCGATGATATATATAACCAGCCCACTTCCTCAAGTATATTCTCTATAAGCATCAGTTTCCTTAAAGTGATCTTTGAACTTTATTGTTTCAACAGGAGGGATGTTTGGACTGTTTGAAGGCCGAATGAATGGTTTACTTGAAAATATGAAGGTCACAAATCGTGTAAAATATTGGGCCATCGGCGAGGAATGTCCTGAATTCTAAAAAACTTTAATTTATTTTTTTAAATTTGCTATTAGCAAAAATATTTATTATCAATTCGATTTCATAGACTTATTATATATATAGGATATTACATGGTCGCACGGAGATACAAATTTTATCTTCAAGTGTTGATGTTATCTCTCATGAGAACGAGTGAGATATAATATCAGCACAAGAAGATAAAATCTTCAAGCGGCCATGTAATGTTCTGTTTATTATATGAAGTCTTCAATGAAAAATAATGGCGAATTTGAGAAGCTGAGCAAAAAGTCGAAATTTGTCACCACCAGTGTTGATCGATATAAATCATATCCCCACTGGCCACTGGTGGGAGTGGGGATATCAATTTTATCATTTTGATGTCACTCAATATCACACTCTATTTCATATAATAAATATATATATATTGCATATTATACAGTATATATACTAGTTATACAATGGTTTTTTGTGGCATACCACGGAATATCCCACGATTCGCTTGTAGTTTTTAGTATACACAACAAGCCCTTAGGTGAGTGTGTATACAAAGAAAATACAAGTGACGAGTGGGATATCCACGGTATGCCACGAAAAACCATTGTATAACCATTTTATCCCACACCATAGAAAATACAAATGCCTAGAATCAACGTGCAGCGCATGATGGGAAGGAAGAGTGTAATACCGACGAATATACAACGGCTTTCCTGCTTTCTGATTGGCTGTATTTTCTATGGTGTGGGATAAATGTAATTATAATATAATAAAAGAGCTATATTCCTGATTCAGGTTTGATGCAATTCTAATAAACATTACTGAATATACCACCATGTTACAGTTTAAATCTATATTTACCCTTGTCATGGTGGCGTGCTAAAGTTATCAATTTTGTAAATACTTGTTTTTTATAAGTCAGAATAAAATACACGTTTTATAGCGTTCCTAATAGCGAGCTCAGAATTGTCGTTACAATAAAGTAGGGTTTTGTGAATGTCAGTCGAGGCGTTTCCATGAGAGCCTACATATAAGCTTGAGCACTGGAAAGCTTCGTGTTTTCTGACAATGTCATGGAAACACTTTGATTGATATACGATATTCACCAAATCTGCATGCAAATGTGACTCAGGGAAGTACTGTAGGTACTTACCGAAGTAAAAAAATCCTGAAAAAAAAGTAAGAAAGAAGGAAAAACAAAGATAAAACATAGAAAATCGAAAATTTCACCCATAAATGTTATATTTTTTCTGATTGATCATTTTTCAATATTACTGTCAATAATCATACAAATGGATATAATTATACTTCGTACATTAATTTAATTGATTTGTAAATGATTTGAATGACCGAAACAATAAAAAAGATTATGTGAAAGTGTTTACGAAAGTAAGGTTGTTTTGTGTGTGTTCTACGGCTTTTGGTTTTATTAAGGTGGGTTAATAGGGCTTACACTACTTTGCGGAACGAAACGAAACGAAACGAAATGGAATGTTGGAGTCTACTTTGCGGGACGAAACGAAACGAAACGAAATATTTATAAATTAAATTCGTAATAATATGCTTTCAATGTACAACAATATACCTTCAAGTGTGGAGTCTTTTTCTTCACCTTCTCTGCAATAGTTTACGTTCGCTATACGTAAAATAGGGTTCTTCCTGGGTTCTTGTACAGACCGTGTACATGCAGCTTTCCAACACACTTTCGAGACCATTCAAACTGCCGCCAGTCTAAAGATATAAAAGGTACCGACTGACTATTTTTGATTGACGGAAGCGAAAAACCAAATTTCAGCGTGCAGCTCGCAGCCATAGAGTTCGCATGTTTATAAAAATAGCAGTAATATGTAGTTCAACAAATGTAGTTCTTGAGATGTGATAGTAAAAATACTACAGTTTTACTGTGCTTAGGTAACGTTTTGGAGTTCAAGTGCTTGCGTAATTTTTATATTTTTATTTACACTAAAAAGCCATTAAAAACTAACAACAAGAAAGCAATTAGAACCACCTACAATTAGAACCACCAACGGACTTGATATAAAAAATATATTCCATAAAGTTTCAGTAAAAAGTGCTGGAAAACTTTATCATATGTAGCTAACGTGTAGAGTTAATTTCTAACAAATTTTCAGAATAATCGTGCTATTTGTTGACGAGAAATAACACTAAATGCAAAAAGTGTTGGTATTAACAAGTATTAAATTTAATTTTTGACCCTACCCATATGGAATTCATTTCAGAGGTACCTTTTCTCGATTCTGTATATATCATACCATTCATTATACAATCGTTACAAAATTACACATCTCTTAAACAACCTCTCTCCCCCTCCCCAACAACCCTCCCTCATTCCATAGCTTGGGTCCGAATACCTGTTTTTGCTTGAATATATTCTTGTACATTTACATTTGCTTAAATATATTCTTGCATTTTTACAACTGAAATTTTATTTTGACCCACCCCCTTTCTTTGAAAAATATGAGCCTGACCCCCCTGATTTCTCCCTCACCCCCCCCCCCCCTTACGTGTCGACTGGAATTTTCCGGGAGACAGTACTTTCCCGGGTAATGCTAATTGGCTTGTGATTTTCTTGAGGAACTGAGATATTTTCTTGAAATTTTGTGAAATATATGAAATACAATTTTTTTTTCAGGATGATTTCTTATAGATTTTCGATTTTCATTGCACGTGGGCATTCGTCTGCTATCGCTCTGATTGGCTGGTTCTGTACAAATTTTAATACTGTCATGCGCACAGTAATAATACTGCCTTATTGAGTACGTACAGTCACAGGGAAAAAGGCATTTCACCAGTAAAAAATCCAGGATTTTTAACAGGAAATCTCGAGTACAACAATGCCTGAAGTTAATCATGAAAGCTTGAAGAAATATGAACCGCCAGATTGGGCCAAAGGAATAAAGAATGTTCCAAATGTCGTTGTTGAGGTAACTTTATATAGCTGTGTCATGCCTCGGTAGGTTTAGTTCCAACGGCGTTGGGACTTCAACCAAAACCTCCCTCGGCTTTCGGGGACATTTAATCACTAATCACCCTCAAGTCATGCTATTACTTATAATAAAAACCTCTCATGATACGGCAAATTTACATACATACATACATACTTTATTAGCTTCATCCCTTTACAGGGCTTTTCAGAAGAAATTACAAATATATGATAAATATAGATAGCCTAGTATATTAATAAATAAATAAATAATTGTATATACACCTACTTGCAAGAACGTTGTCATACAACATTTGAGCATTTGTAGTTTGGTGGATTAGGAATAAATTCAAAGTACAAAAGAAGATCATTGAAGCAGAACTCTTTCTTTTGTACTTTTAATTTATTCCTAATCTTGAAACTACAAATGTTCAAATGTTGTATGACAACGTTTTTGCAAGTAGGTGTATATATATTCTATATTTAAAATAATCATTAAAAAATAATAAATATCATTAATTGAAATAAGGAATAATAAAAGAGAAATATATAGCTGAATAATGTGCATCTACAAATATTAATTCTAATTCTATTTCTATTTATTAAGAAATTCATTCAAGAGCTTACTTCCCAATGCACGTTTGAAAGTTTCGACATTTTTACTAAGTTTAAGCTTATCACTTAGATTATTCCAAAGCTTAACTCCTTGATAATAAAAGGTACGTTGGCCAGTAGATGTTTTAAGGAGCGGAATATTTAGTAATTGAGAATTTCTAGTGTTAAATTTGTATGTATGTTTACTGTAGCTGTACCATATCTTACTATAACCATAACCGTAACTGTACTGGAACAGAGCATCCCTGTATAGTCCATTATCCCTGGAGGGGAGGGGGGGGGGTACTCCCTATAATGGACTATACGGGGATGCTCTGCCCGAAAGGGGTACCTTTTTCAGGTCACAGGTATAGATAAGGGGTGGAAATTTGTGAGTTTTTGTATAAAAAGGGGTAGATTTTCTTCAAAGGTATATGAAAGGGGTACCTTTTTGCTGAAATTTGGTATAGAAAAGTGTAGAGAGGTACAGAGTCCAGGCAGAGCATCCCTGTATGAAACGACCCAAAGTACCCCCCAGGTCCATTATAGGGAGTACCCCCTCGGCAGCAGTTATGGTTCTCTCAAGGAGAAATAACTCCTGTGATGTACATTCTGTACGTCAGTACTGTATGTTTCCCACTCATGGGAAGCTAAAACTATTCTAGTGTTGCACTCTAGTGTAGCCACCAGCACGGAATAACTGGACCGCTTTTTTACCATCAGGATCCTTCCCTTTAAATTTACTTTATATATTTATTACCTGAGAAAACCAGACCACTTTCTTAAAACCAGACCACTGTCCAAGTGGTGGCTACGGCCCTGGGATATCCATATGTTTTTGTTTAAAATCATTATTAATTATTCCTATCTAGCTTGCAATCCACAAAACTCCTATTCACAAATGGAAGTTACCAGATATTCCCGATGGGTTTAGTGTTGGAATTAAGCGAGATGATATGACTGGCAGCAATCTCTCTGGAAACAAGGTTAGTAGCCTCCATATTTGATTGAATTATAAATATCTAAGATTTCTCATTTTATAATAAATTTTATATAAATAATCATTATAATAAATGATGAAGTTGAGCTGAATTTGCGGTCATGGTGGTACTAGTATCAGATTTTATCCCAAATTTCTCACCTTTTGTTTAATTAAAAAAACAAAAGAAGGTTTAAACAAATTAATTAAAGAAGGTGAGAAATTTGGGATAAAAACCCATGCGCACTGGAAACGATTCTTAAACTTTGAACTGGCTTATACTAGTACATTGATTAAAGACTCATTTACTCAGGGTTAGCCTTATTTTAGCATAAAAAATAAACGTATCCATCTGTTTTAATGACTTGTTTTATATTTTTCTTTAACTTGTTAAGGTGCGAAAATTGGAATTCCTTCTCGCGGCAGCCTTAGAACAAAACTGTGATACTGTGTTCACTCTGGGTAGTACACACTCCAATCACTGCCGTTCTACAGCCATCTCAGCCAAGCAGCTTGGTTTGGAGTGCTATCTTTTCATGCGGCAAAGAGAAACGGTATAATTACCTGAAAATATCCCTTCATATTATCCCTTCCCTTCAGTTTTATCAAAGCCAACCCTCCCCTCCCCCTGAACTAAGTTGTGTAGAACACAGGTAGCCCAATTAAGGCTTTCAGTTTTTAAACTCATAATCATATCTTGCATCTGTCCAAATGTACAGAGTAATTCAATTTGTGGTGATAGTAGTGGTAATGATAGTGGTGGTGTTAGTGTTTTTTTTTGGGGGGGGGGGGGGTGGGGATGAAGTGGTTGGATCATTAACTGATAATTTTATTTACTATACTTATACTGTACTTTATTTGTGACAAACATAGGGTACTGATATTGGTAGCCTTGGTAACCTGTTATTTAACCGATTAACTGGCAGTCACATGATCTTGACAGAATATCTGCCATATGATGTTGCTATCTATCCAAAAATAGAAAAATTAAAGGAGAAATTAGAGTGAGTATGAATTACTTAGAAAAATAGATTTATCTGCAGGGGGAATGAAACAACTTCAAAAGTGTGTCGGGGGAGGGGGAAGGGGGGAGGAGGGAGGGGGAGGGGGAGGGGAGGAGGGTGTTGTGTGTTGTTGCTAATATTAGAGAAAAATTGTTACCATCTCTGTGTATTTCTTGTGAGCAGTTTTTTACAGCTAAAAATTCAGCATTCTCCATTAGATTTGGTTTATTTCTGTCGAATAGAATGTTTGATTTTGTTTCAGAAAAGAAAAGGGTTCCAAAGTCTATGTGATTCCTGCTGGTGGGTCATCGTTCACTGCAATGTTTGCATATCTTCAGTGTTTTGCAGAACTTGTTGAACAGGTAATAATTATGCAACTGTTTATTTCAAATTGAGAGGGGAGGGAAGGGAAGAGAAGAGAAGAGGAGAGGAGAGGAGAGGAGAGGAGAGGAGAGGAGAGGAGGGGAGAGGATGGGAGGGGAGGGGAGGGGAGGTTAGGGGATTGGAATTTAGGAAATAGGGTGGAGATGGGAATGTGAGGTGTGAACAAAAAGTGAGATTATAATGATAGCTCTTTTTCATGATGTTCACTCCTCGTTCTTCATGTCGTATTTAATCCACAGAAAGTATTGGAACATTACACTGATATAGTTGTGACAGTTGCGAGTGGTGGAACTGCATGTGGTCTTGCTATTGGAAATTATCTGACTGGCTCTAAACTCAAGTAAGGTTTAATAAATTCAATAAATTCAGCATCTTCTTAAACTGTTTTGGTACATGTAACATGGTCATATATCTCCCAGGATATCCAGGATGATGCCAACCCTACCCCACCCCACCCCCAACACAAGGTCTTGCCATCCATCCATGTTTTGGCATCCATCTTTTAAAATAATGTCCAAATTGAGAAACTTGTTTGACAGAAACTATGTAATTTTTGATGCCTAAACGTTTTGAGTGTCACAGTAGAAGCATAAATATTTATCTAAACAGAGATGACATGAATATTTAGCTTAGAAACAGTGAAAAAGTAAATTGAAATAATCCGCTTTCAGCATGGGAAAACCACTCTCTCTTCTTGCATCTTTATTGATACTGGGTGCTCATTTTCTTTTAGGGTCCATGCTGTCAATATCAGGAATAATGCTGAAAATCTACATAAACATATTCAAGAAGATCTTGATAAAGCAGGTTTGGAAAACGTCAAAGCGGCCGACATCATAGATATCATGGAAGGCCACAAGGGAAAAGGATACGGGCTCTCTACACCAGAGGAACTAGGTACCTAGGAATCCTATAAAATCCTCTATTTACTGCGCATATTGTTTGGTTGTGTGTTTACACGAGAAAATTTGTTGTGCAATTTGCAACTTGAGAAACTTTAATTTGCGCGAGTATATATATATAACATCCCTACAGTTATAATTTGCTAGGCAACAAAAGTTGAGTTTTGATCGCCTTTTATCGCGCAACAAAAATAGAAGAGAGTTAACGAACTTTGCCTATATAACAACAGCGACATTTTACCATAGATTTTTTTAAATGCGGAAGTAAACCTAGCCTCCTTTGCAGACGTTCTTAGGGTCGTCACGTCGTCACGCAACGTTTCTCTCCCCACTAAGGTGTTCGTGGGGTGAGAAGTATTGCGTGACAACCCTAAGAGCGTCTGCGTAGGAGGCTAAAGTAAACCTTGAAAGCCCGATTTTTTTTTTGTCATACGTGCTTGCTTGCGCACTCACTCTTGTTCAATCCGGCAAACTAATAACTAGGTTAGACTCCAAATTTGGGAGAAATTGATTCCAAGTTTTATTCCTTTGCTCTTGTGTCATGACAACCGACTATTAGTGTACTATTGTGCTTGTTTGTTTGTGCTTTTGCAGAACAAGTTATCCAAATAGCATGTGAAACTGGTATCACCTTAGATCCCGTCTATAACTTAAAATCAGTACGTGGTATGCTTGCCGAGATGAGAGATAACCCTTCGAGATTCAAAGGCAAAAATGTTCTTTATGTGCACACAGGTGAGTGCAATTACAGTCAAACCAACACCTAAAATATGTCTGGAATGTTTAGCACCGCGATTGCGCCAAAGTTGTTTGCCATTTAATAGTTTCAAACTTTATATTTTAGTTTTATTTTCGAGAACTTATAGAATTCTATTCGAGACAGATGGATACACGAGAGAAGAATTCATTACGAACTCTTTTCACGGTAGCGGATATTTCTATTTTACATGTAACAGTCTAAATAAACATTCCAGACATATTTTAGGCGTTCATGTTTTTTCTTAGTTTGGCTGTAAGTTTCTACTTCATGAAATTAAACTTAGTAATACATGATCTGTGACTGCGGAGGCGGGTAGCACCCCACGTTTATAGCCAAAAATGATTTGTTTCTGTTATGGGTTTCCTAAACATTTGACATTGCCCCTCAGAACCGTGGCGCTTTTCCGAGAGCCTCATTTTCAAAATTGTCAGGGGGTGCCGGGGAGCATTTTCTCATACGCATTTTTTCATACGTAATAATGATGCGGCCTGATCACAAAATATGCGCGCTTCCAAATTTAAGGCGAGGAAATACGAGCAACAAAATCGTGCAACTTGCAAAGTGCAAAGCTGCAAAGTGAATGTGGCGCATATTACTACTCGTGCACGGTGCAACAAGAAAATTTTGTTGCGCGACGTTGTTGCAGAAGTATAAGTGCTTTCTACTCTCTGCAACAATGAAAATTTGTTGCACGCGGGGTGGTAATACGAGCAACATTCACTCAGTAATTTGCAACGCAACCATGTTGTGCGACAAGTTGTACGATTTTGTTGCTCATAATCACTTTGGGATTACTTAGTTTGATGGGGGTGCCCCCTGTCCCCTGTGAGATAGCGTTTGTTATCCTTACAGGTCCGAGTACTCTGGGCTCCAGAGGTTCTATTCCCGTAGGTTTAACGAGCGGTCTCCGACAGCCGACGTCGAAGCGAGAACAAATAACCTCTGGACCCCAGGGTAAGGTCTGAGTGAAAATCTACCGAAACATTTCGTGTTATTTGTTCCTTACAGGAGGAATGTTTGGACTGTTTGAGGGACGTATGAACGAAGTATTGGAGAACACGAAGATCACAAACCGCGTCAGATACTGGGCCAACGGAGAAGAGTGTCCTGAATTTTAAATATATCAATGCAAATATATTGAATATATTCTTGCATTTTTATACATATTAACACACTAGTAAAATATTCACTTTATCCCCACCCCCATGGGCACCATTGCTTGTCAAATGTGATCCCAAGCCCCATATTGCCCCCACCCTGTCCCCATTTGGGGGGGGGGGGTGGGGGTTTACTTTGACTAGTGCATTAGTATTACCTCCCCGAGCGCGCAGAGTACAAAGAGCTTTTACTTCTGCAACAAGTAACAAAATCATGTTGCACGGAACGGTCATCATAACCTAGGCTTTATCGCTAGCTAGCAACAGTGCAAAAAAAGTTTCGACCAGCAGTTTTGACTATTCTGGTGTTTTCCGACACTTACAGAAAGCGGTTGAAGCGCGCTTTAGTAAAGAATCCTAGGAAAACAACCAAAAATTTATGAGGCTCAGTGGTCTTAAAATACTGATTGAAATATGGTAACAAATTCGGACCCACCTACTGTACTGGGAAATAAAATCTCCCAGAACTCAAAATTTGAAAATTGCAATAGTAGGACGTGGTTTTTATATGAGCTAAAAGCTGAAGCATAAATAAGCCACTTCGGTTACTGCTGTAATATGTAATATGTAGTTCAACAAATGTAGTCCTTGAGATATGATAGTAAAAATACTACAGTTTTACTGTGCTTAGGTAACGTTTTGGAGTTCAAGTGCTTGCGTAATTTTTATATTTTTATTTACACTAAAAAGCCATTAAAAACTAACAACAAGAAAGCATTTACAATTAGAACCACCTACAATTAGAACCACCTATTTACAAAAGACCTTTTTAGCTTCGTATGCAAATTGCCCATTTCAGACCACATGACATTCCCTTGAGAAATGTTCTTTTGTTAAAATATTTACACATGAAAGAATCAGCTCCCAAGAGTGGCATCACGTGGTCTGAAATGGGCACAACAAATAACGAAGCTAAAAAGGTATATATTCCATAAAGTTTCAGTAAAAAGTGCTGGAAAACTTTATCATATGTAGCTAACGTGTAGAGGTAATTTATAACAAATTTTCAGAATAATTGTGCTATTTGTTGACGAGAAATAACACTAAATGCAAAAAGTGTTTACAATTAGAACCCGTACTGTACCGTGGCAAAGCGAGTTGGTACCTGTTTGTTTGATATATACTACCTGAAGACGCCTCCAGTGCTGAGTTTACTTAAAACTAGACGCTCTTGGAGCGTTCACTGGGTTGCCTTTGCAAGTATTCTAGAGCTCGATGATGAACATTCCAAGACTCGCCAAATCTGCAAGCTAATCCTGTTTACTTATTTCGCGCAGGAGTTTTCCTTTCCTGTGGACTGAACAACCTTTTATCCTACTTTACTGGTACTTTGATTGCGTTACTAACGCGTTTCAACGAGTATTAAGTTACCTAGACTACCTTAAGGTACTAAGACTAGCATGTCTGATGAAATAACTATATTTTCTGTCAACAAGTATTGAATTTAATTTTTGACCCTACCCATATGGAATTCATTTCAGAGGTACCTTTTCTCGATTCTGTATATATCATACCATTCATTATACAATCGTTAAAAAAATACACATCTCTTAAACAACCTCTCTCCCCCTCCCCTACAACCCTCCCTCATTCCATAGCTTCGATCAGAATACCTGTTTTTGCTTGAATATATTCTTGTACATTTACATTTGCTTGAATATATTCTTGCATTTTTACAACTGAAATTTTATTTTGACCCACCCCCTTTCTTTGAAAAATATAAGCCTGACCCCACTGATTTCTCCCCCACCCCCACCCCCCACACACACACACACATAAACAATGACCGGTCCCTAAAGCGTGACGTGTCGACTGGAATTTTCCGGGAGACAGTACTTTCCCGGGTAATCTAATGCTAATTGGCTTGTGATTTTCTTGAGGAACTGAGATATTTTCTTGAAATTTTGTGAATATACATGAAATACAAATTTTTTTTCAAGATGATTTCTTATAGATTTTCGATTTTCATTGCACGTGGGCATTCGTCTGCTATCGCTCTGATTGGCTGGTTCTGTACAAATTTTAATACTGTCATGCGCACAGTAATAATACTGCCTTATCGAGTACGCACAGTCACACGATAAAAGGCATTTCACCAGTAAAAAATCCAGGATTTTTAACAGGAAATCTCGAGTACAACAATGCCTGGAGTTAATCATGAAAGCATGAAGAAATATGAACCGCCAGCATGGGCCAAAGGAATAAAAAATGTTCCAAATTTCGTTGTTGAGGTAACTTTATATAGATGTGTCATGAGTCGGTAGGTTTAGTTCCAACGGCGTTGGGACTTCAACCAAAACCTCCCTCGGCTTTCGGGGACATTTAATCACTAATCACCCTCAAGTCATGCTATTACTTATAATAAAAACCTCTATACGGCAAATTTGTATGTATGTTTACTGTAGCTGTACCATATCTTACTTTAGAAAAAACCTACTAATGGTCTATCACCAATTGAGCCCTGTGATTGGCTGAGCTACTAGGGGTCTATTAGTGATAGACCTCTAGTAGCGAAAAGCGCCGGTTTTGAAAACCAAAAAATATATATTTAAAGCAAAATCCAAAACTTTTTGCATCATTTTATTGGACCGATTAGTAGGTTTTTACTAAAACAATTAGACCTCTCGCCCTCATGGCCTACGAGTCAATAGGCTATTGACTCGTAGACTATTCGGACTCGAGGACTAATTGTTAAATAACCATAACCATAACTGTACTGGAACAGAGCATCCCTGTATAGTCCATTATCCCGGAGGGGAGGGGGGGGGGGGTACTCCCTATAATGGACTATACGGGGATACACTTTTCTATACCAAATTTCAGCAAAAAGGTACCCCTTTCATATACCTTTGAAGAAAATCTACCCCTTTTTATACCAAAACTTACAAATTTCCACCCCTTTTCTATACCTGTGACCTGAAAAAGGTTTCGGGGTACCTTTTTCAGGTCACAGGTATAGAAAAGGGGTGGAAATTTGTAAGTTTTGGTATAAAAAGGGGTAGATTTTCTTCAAAGGTATATGAAAGGGGTACCTTTTTGCTGAAATTTGGTATAGAAAAGTGTAAGAGGTAGAGAGCCTGGGCAGAGCATCCCTGTATGAAACGACCCAAAGTACCCCTCCAGGTCCATTATAGGGAGTACCCCCTCGGCAGCAGTTATGGTTCTCTCAAGGAGAAATAACTCCTGTGATGTACATGCTGTACGTCAGTACTGTATGTTTCCCACTCATGGGAAGTTAAAACCATTCTAGTGTTGCACTCTTTAATGTGCACAGGTAGAGTGCCATAGCCACCAGCACGGAATAACTGGACCACTTTTTTACCATCAGGATCCTTTCCTTTAAATTTAATTTATATATTTATTCTCTGAGAAAACCAGACCACTTTCTTAAAACCAGACCACTGTCCAAGTGGTGGCTACGGCCCTGGGATATCTATACATTTTTGTTTAAAATCATTATTAATTATTCCTATCTAGCTTGCAATCCACAAAACTCCTATTCACAAATGGAATTTACCAGATATTCCCGATGGGTTTAGTGTTGGAATTAAGCGAGATGATATGACTGGCAGCAATCTCTCTGGAAACAAGGTCAGTAGCCTCCATATTTAATTGAATTATAAATATCTAAGATTTCTCATTTTATACTGAATCCAAATTATCTGATAATAGACCCATTATTGCACATGACGTCAAAACAGCTCAATTTGGAGGATATATAAGATAAAGGAATTTCCATCTCCAAAGAATTGGAACCTATTGTTTTAATTTGTCCTCCAAATTGAGCTGCGTTCCGACATGCTGCAAGGGGGCTATAGTCGTGATACATGGGGGAAGTGATGATGTTTAGCCAAATTTGCGGTCATGGTGGTACTAGTACTAGTGTACGCCAGTTCAAAGTTTAAGAATCGTTTTCAGTGCACGTGTTTTTATCCCAAATTTCTCACCTTTTGTTTAATCAAAAACAAAAGAATATTTAAACAAGTTAAAGAAGGTGAGAAATTTGGGATAAAAACGCATGCACACTGGAAATGATTCTTAAACTTTGAACTGGCTTGTACTAGTACATTGATTAAAGACTCATTTACTCAGGGTTAGCCTTATTTTAGCATAAAAAAATAAACATCCATCTGTTTTAATGACTTGTTTTATATTTTTCTTGAACTTGTCAAGGTGCGAAAATTGGAATTCCTTCTCGCGGCAGCCTTAGAACAAAACTGTGATACTGTGTTCACTCTGGGTAGTACACACTCCAATCACTGCCGTTCTACAGCCATCTCAGCCAAGCAGCTTGGTTTGGAGTGCTATCTTTTCATGCGGCAAAGAGAAACGGTATAATTACCTGAAAATATCCCTTCATATTATCCCTTCCCTTCAGTTTTATCAAAGCCAACCCTCCCCTCCCCCTGAACTAAGTTGTGTAGAACACAGGTAGCCCAATTAAGGCTTTCAGTTTTTAAACTCATAATCATATCTTGCATCTGTCCAAATGTACAGCGTAATTCAATTTGTGGTGATAGTAGTGGTAATGATAGTGGTGGTGTTAGTGTTTTTTTTTGGGGGGGGGGGGGATGGGGATGAAGTGGTTGGATCATTAACTGATAATTTTATTTACTATACTTATACTGTACTTTATTTGTGACAAACATAGGGTACTGATATTGGTAGCCTTGGTAACCTGTTATTTAACCGATTAACTGGCAGTCACATGATCTTGACAGAATATCTGCCATATGATGTTGCTATCTATCCAAAAATAGAAAAACTAAAACAGAAATTACAGTGAGTATGAATTACTTAAAAAAATAGATTTATCTGCAGGGGGAATGGAACACCTTCAAAAGTGTGTCGGGGAGGGGGGAGGGGGGAGGGGTATGGGGGATGGGGGATGGGGGATGGGGGAGGGGAGGAGGTGTTGTGTGTTGTTGCTAATATTAGAGAAAAATTGTTACCATCTCTGTGTATTTCTTGTGAGCAGTTTTTTACAGCTAAAAATTCAGCCTTCTCCATTAGATTTTGTTTATTTCTGTTGAATAGAATGTTTGATTTTGTTTCAGAAAAGAAAAGGGTTCCAAAGTCTATGTGATTCCTGCTGGTGGGTCATCTTTCACTGGAATGTTTGCATATCTTCAGTGTTTTGCAGAACTTGTTGAACAGGTAATAATTATGCAACTGTTTATTTCAAATTGAGAGGGGAGGGGAGAGGAGGGGTGGGGAGGTTAGGGGAGTGGAATTTAGGAAATAGGGTGAAGATGGGAATGTGAGGTGTGAACAAACAGTGAGATTATAATGATAGCTCTTTTTCATGATGTTCACTCCTCATTCTTCATGTCGTATTTAATCCACAGAAAGTGTTGGAACATTACACTGATATAGTTGTGACAGTTGGGAGTGGTGGAACTGCATGTGGTCTTGCTATTGGAAATTATCTGACTGGCTCTAAACTCAAGTAAGGTTTAATAAATTCAATAAATTCAACATCTTCTTAAACTCTTTTGGTACATGTAACACGGTCATATATCTCCCAGGATATCCAGGATGATGCCAACCCTACCCCACCCCACCCCCAACACAAGGTCTTGCCATCCATCCATGTTTTGGCATCCATCTTTTAAAATAATGTCCAAATTGAGAAACTTGTTTGACAGAAACTATGTAATTTTTGATGCCTAAACGTTTTGAGTGTCACAATAGAAGCATAAATATGTATCTAAACAGAGATGACATGAATATTTAGCTTAGAAACAGTGAAAAAGTAAATTGAAGTAATCCGCTTTCAGCATGGGAAAACCACTCTCTCTTCTTGCATCTTTATTGATACTGGGTGCTCATTTTCTTTTAGGGTCCATGCTGTCAATATCAGGAATAATGCTGAAAATCTACATAAACATATTCAAGAAGATCTTGTTAAAGCAGGTTTGGAAAACGTCAAAGCGGCAGACATCATAGATATCATGGAAGGCCACAAGGGAAAAGGATATGGGCTCTCTACACCAGAGGAACTAGGTACCTAGGAATTCTATAAAATCCTATATTTACTGCGCATATTGTTTGGTTGTGTGTTTACACGAGAAAATTTGTTGTGCAATTTGCAACTTGAGAAACTTTAATTTGCGCGAGTATATATATATAACATCCCTACAGTTATAATTTGCTAGGCAACAAAAGTTGAGTTTTGATCGCCTTTTATCGCGCAACAAAAATAGAAGAGAGTTAACGAACTTTGCCTATATGACAACAGCGACATTTTACCATAGATTTTTTTAAATGCGGAAGTAAACTTAGCCTCCTTTGCAGACGTTCTTAGGGTCGTCACGTCGTCACGCAACGTTTCTCTCCCCACTAAGGTGTTCGTGGGGAGAGAAGTATTGCGTGACGACCCTAAGCAAGGGAAGCAAGGGTGGCGTAGTGCGTAAGTTCTCGCCTCTCACCGCTATGGTCCCGGGTTCCATCCCCGGACTCGGCACCTTAAGTGAGTTGAGTTTGTTGGTTCTCTCCGTTGCTTCGAGGGTTTTTCTCCGGGTTCTCCGGTTTTCCTCCCTCCGTAAAAACTAACCCTAATTCGATCTGAGCTGTGCTCCGTGGTTAGACATGAGTCGTATGGCGGCTGCCGAAGGCGCCTTCGTATGCCTTCGACTCGACCACGTTGAGCTGCGTCCTTCGCAATTCAGCTCTTCAGCTGCCAGTAAGGATGATTAGCCACTCCAATTTATTATTTATTATTTAAGAGCGTCTGCGTAGGAGGCTAAAGTAAACCTTGAAAGCCCGAATTTTTTTTGTCATGCGTGAGTTGCTTACGCACTCGCGCATGCATTCAATCCGGCAAACTGATAACTAAGTTAAGACTCCAAATTTGGGACAAATCGATTCCAAGTTTTATTCCTTTGCTCTTGTGTCATGACAACCGACTGTTAGTGTACTATTGTGCTTGTTTGTTTGTGCTTTTGCAGAACAAGTTATCCAAATAGCATGTGAAACTGGTATCACCTTAGATCCCGTCTATACCTTAAAATCAGTACGTGGTATGCTTGCCGAGATGAGAGATAACCCTTCGAGATTCAAAGGCAAAAATGTTCTTTATATGCACACAGGTGAGTGCAATTACAGTCAAACCAACACCTAAAATATGTCTGGAATGTCTAGCACCGCGATTGCGCCAAAGTTGTTTGCCATTTAATAGTTTCAAACTTTATATTTTAGTTTTATTTTCGAGAACTTATAGAATTCTATTCGAGACAGATGGATACACGAGAGAAGAGTTAATTACGAACTCTTTTCACGGTAACGGAAATTTCTATCTTACATGTAACAGTCTAAATAAACATTCCAGACATATTTCAGGCGTTCATGGTTTTTCTTAGTTTGGCTGTAAGTTTCTACTTCATGAAATTAAACTTAGTAATACATGATCTGTGACTGCGGAGGCGGGTAGCACCCCACGTTTATAGCCAAAAATGATTTTTTCTGTTATGGGTTCCTAAACATTTGACATTGCCCCTCAGAACCGTGGCGCTTTTCCGAGAGCCTCATTTTCAAAATTGTCAGGGGGTGCCGGGGAGCATTTTCTCATACGCATTTTTTCATACGTAATAATGATGCGGCCTGATCACAAAATATGCGCGCTTCCAAATTTAAAGCGCGGAGATACGAGCAACAAAATCGTGCAACTTGCAAAGTGCAAAGCTGCAAAGTGAATGTGGCGCATATTACCACCCACGGTGCAAACAAGAAGATTTTGTTGCGCGACGTTGTTGCAGAAGTAGAAGTGCTTTCTACTCTCTGCAACAATGAAAATTTGTTGCACGCGGGGTGGTAATACGAGCAACATTCACTCAGTAATTTGCAACGCAACCATGTTGTGCGACAAGTTGTACGATTTTGTTGCTCGTAATCACTTTGGGATTACTTAGTTTGATGGGGGTGCCCCCTGTCCCCTGTGAGATAGCTTTTGTTATCCTTACAGGTCCGAGTACTCTGGGCTCTAGAGGTTATATTCCCGTAGGTTTAACGAGCGGTCTCCGACAGCCGACGCCGAAGCGAGAACAAATAACCTCTAGACCCCAGGGTAAGGTCTGAGTGAAAATCTACCGAAACATTTCGTGTTATTTGTTCCTTACAGGAGGAATGTTTGGACTGTTTGAGGGACGTATGAACGAAGTATTGGAGAACACGAAGATCACAAACCGCGTCAGATACTGGGCCAACGGAGAAGAGTGTCCTGAATTTTAAATATATCAATGAAAATCATGTACTGTATTTTTTTCGTGTTTAAAGAAAATTACATTTTCTCACAGTACAATTTTTCTTTTTCTATTTAAGTTGATATTCATATACGCTGCTTCCGGCTATATAATATATTATAAAATAACTTTGATATTACGCGCGCTCTGATTGGTCAAAAAGGCATGTTTTATGAGAGTATAATACATACTCGCGCTATTTTTTTCTCTCTCTCTGCTTCTTAAAAGCATTTGAGCGCTAGTTATTTTATAAAATCAATAAAAAAAACTGTTTTCCGTGTATTATACTCTGATAAAGACACTTGGGATGTGGAGAGAACACTTGAGAAGCTGGAAACCACTCCGCTACGCGTCGTGGTTTCCTACGCTTCTCTCGTGTTCTCTCCACATCCCGCGTGTCTTTATCAGAGTATAATACACGGAAAACTGTTTTTTATTCCTTAATAATATATAATATATAATATATAATATATGATATATAATATATGATATATGATATATGATATATGATATATGATATATGATATATGATATATGATATATGATATATGATATATGATATATGATATATGATATATGATATATGATATATGATATATGATATATAATATATATAATAAAATGAAAATATATATATATATCGTCTAAGATAAAAACCTTATTCAACATACTCGACATAGCAGAGAATGAAATGGAATTTGCTTACTTTGCTAAAAAAAAAACTTCTTGTGCGTTGGGAGTAATTTTCTTAATTTCCAGAGATTTAAAACAGGTATATGTTGGCCCGTTCACAAGCGCGATTTTTTGTCGCCGAGAAAATCGCCGCAAAAATCGCCCGTGTGAACGGGCCTTTATATGGACATGACGCGTTGCATTACGTCTACCTGCTACAACCACCTGCAACACTTACTGTACTTGTTGAAATTGAGTTGATTTATTGCAGACAGACTCTTTTCATTTGTGAGTAAGATTTCAGCTTTAGACGCTTTTTTGGCCGAATTTTTAAAGACTTATTGAAGACAGTGGGCGCGCCACAGGAAGCCCAAGCTTGGAATATCTGGGTGCTAAAAATCTGTTCAAATTGCTCTAAATTTCTCAAAGATGCTACCAGTGACAAAAAGAAAACACAAGGTGAGTTACATCATTTCATTCCCTTATTTCATAAGATTTTCCAAGGGCAATGCATATCAGTGCATGGGCTTCCTGTGGTAAAAGTGTTTGCATTGTTGGTGTGCCGCTGTTGTGTCGGTGATGTAAGCCTGATGCTATCACGATCCGTAAAAGCGTTGCTAGGACTTTATTGTTTGTTGGACACGTTAAAACTAGTCATGGAACAACCCGAGAGATATTTTGCTTACGGATCGAACCTGAACGCTGAACGAATGAAGGAGAGAAAGGCTTATTACTCTGATCGAGTTCCCGCAAAACTCTCCGGCTACAGGCTTGCTTTTGCTTTCAATAGCGGAAGTGGTTTCGGCTCCGCCACCATCGTCGAGGATCCCAACTCTATAGTTCACGGTGCTTTATACACAATGGAAAAAGGAGGCCTTGAAACGCTTGACTTTTTCGAATGGGTGGATAGAGGAGGATACAGTCGTGTCCCTGTCAAAGTTGAACTTGAAAATGGCGAAATGTTGGACTGTATTACATATGTCGCTATGCCTGCATTCTACAAAGATGGCCTGATACCGTCCAAGACTTATTTAAACCACTTGCTGAAGGGAAAAGATGTTCTTCCTAGCGAATACTACAGTATTCTCGAAAATCACGAATGTGGGAGCTGAACGCCATTGTAATGCAACGTGCTGATCTCGTGGCATGAAATGTTTACACATTTCAGCTGACTTCATTACTTAAATAGTTTTGAAAACTTTGTACTTGTTTATGGGACAATAAATTAGTGAAAAAGCAGCGAGAAAGACACTATTAACAGGTCCGTGATTAGAAATATAATTCATAATGATTATTTAGCAATATTTAAAAGGTTCATTACTTCCCTCCGGGTACTAGCTGAGACACATGACACATACGTCACGTGTGAGTCAATAGGTATATATATTGGAAGTTTTTGACACAACTTTTTGATTAGCTCTTTTTCTTTTAATTTCTTGATTAACATTTTTGTGGTTTCAAACTGCAGATAGTAAAAGCAGTCCTTTTATTATCCATGTTAAGACTCCTTTTTGTAGTGTGAAACAAAGTGTATTCCAGTTGGGATTGAAAATTGATTGACATAAGGTTGATAGTTAATCCAGCATGTTTAAGTGAAAGACAAATACCGAGAATGGAGGCAATAAGCCACATAAAGCCATATAAAGCCAGAGGGCCACAGCCCCTAGGACTTTATAAGCTTATTGCCGACATATGAGGTATTTATCTGTCTTATTGTATACCTAATGAGGTTTTCACAACACGGCAAATCCCAAGAGAAAATAGTGTGATAATGTTGATGCACTCACTTTAGTGAGCATGTGTAGACGATGAATTAGCACTTTCACTGTTTTCGCTCATCCCACATGGAGAAATGGAGGTTATTATATGTCATGAGCTTTCAATCTCAATCATTTCAAACCATGCGGCAGGGTTGACTATAAGCAATGCCATTAAGGTGGGCTTCTGCAACTCTGCTCATCAGATACATTGAGTTTGTAATGGGATATCAATTCATCATTACAAATTCAAGGGGATGTTTTTAGATATTGACCCATTAGTTTTAGTTCTGTCACACCTCATTTCTGGCTCAATATTAGTCAAAGATTTGACCAAACAAGTTCCAATTCTGGCTGGACATATTTCTGTTTTTAGACTCCCCCATTTTTACAAGACTCCTAACCTAAGAAAGTCTCAAAAGGAAAGTATCAAAAACTGCCTTTCCCGTCCCTTGAAAATATCATACTTGTTGTTGTTTTGAGGTAAGAGAAAGAAGGAAAACCTCCAGTGCAGTTGTTGCAAGTAAATGTTTTGCATTTACAGTGAGACATGCAAAAGTAGGACCACATTTAATGTATTTGCATTCTTTTATGTACAGGATTTTGTACTTTGAACAGACACGTTTGATGCTAAGCTGTCTGGTTTTACCAAATAAGGGGTGTAAAAACTTGTTTAGCAGCAAAAAACCTGTGCAAAGAAGTATGTGAATATATCAAAAGTGGTCATACTTTTGGGTGTCGCGCTGTAATAATGGCAGCATATATAGGAGACTGATAGGGCAAGGGAAAGGGTGAATATTTTCTCAAGTTCAACTTTAATATGCAAATGAATTCTCTTATTAATGTAAAACAAATTCAAGTTCCTGAAACTCCTGCAAGCGAGCTACATCTTTGTCCTTCCTGACAATAGTGTTGGGCAACTTTCTTACTTTCCTAATGCTATTTGGTTGTATCCCAAGTTCATCGCAACACACCTTGATAAGATTGTCAAAAGTCAAACTTACAAAATCTAGTTCAATCTCTATAAAGTCATCTTCTTCAGAATTTGCAACCCTTACTTTAAGAACCAGCTCATTTTGTATTACAACATTTTTCATGGGACTATTAATTTGCACTGGGGTCAGGTAGCTGGTACCATTTATGTAGTGTTGTGCCTCAGTAAATGACTTGCCACTATCCATTGCAATGGTTTTACGAGGAGGAGATGTCATAGGGTCAGTGAAAGGAGATTTAGAGAGTCTAACAGGACTTGAAATACTCTCAGGATCTTTCAAATTTCTTCCCAGACCAAATGGAAGATTTTGCTGTTCATCAACTGCATTGTCAGATTCAACATAAGGGAACCCAGGATTTTTGATGTAGTTAGGGACAATTGGTAAACTTTCACTGTTCTCAACTTCAACATCTTCAGCTGTTGCAATCATTTCTTTGATTTCTGGATTTTTAGCTAGCGAACCTGCTGTCTCTCCCTTGCTTGTTTTCAACGTCTTTGAAGCACCTTCTTGTAACAGCAACTCGACAATCTTCTTGTGTCCTCTCTTCGCTGCCCAGTGCAATGGCGTCCAACCATTCATGCAATTAGCAGCATTAACATTTACACCTTTTCCTAGGAGTAATTTAACTTTTCCTTCGTCCCCCATGCAGCAATTCTCTCTCAACTTTTCTTCCATATTCTTCATCTTGTCCTCCATTTTGTCCTCTATTCCCGACCTGTAATAGTTCCTTAGTAAATGTTGTTTGATTGGTTTGTTTTAAAGCCCACAACCAATCAAAACTCGTGTTTGTTTAATCCATTTATAAAGAAAGCCGCTGACTTGAAGCACGTGGCTCGCGAAAACAAAAAATGGCTACGAGAAGAGCTCGAGTCCAAGGAGAATCCAATAAAACTCCTAGTTCAGACTCAATTGCCAGCGAACAAGGAGTTTCGTAAGTGCTATAAAACTATAAATACGCCATTAGTTTAAAAATGAAAAATATTTGGTTTAGAAATTTCACGTGAGACGCATATGTTTGTCACGTGATTGTAATATTCAGCTTGTGTCGTAACAAATGAATTGAAGTACGCTTTCTAGAAATGTTTACATAACTGGTAACAATAATGAATGGTGCTTATGAGTATATCTGTTATGGGGAAAACATATTTGTGAAAATACATTTATAGCTATTTTCCCAGTCTATATGAAATTGCTAGGGAGGGGAGGGCTAAGTTGTAGTTTTTTTCATTCTTCATGCGAGTAAAATTAATCATGCCATTCTGTATCATTCTATTTAACAAATAGAAAACGTTTGCCGTGTTTACATAGCCTGATATAAACACGAGGGAAGTTTGGGAGAAGTCAAGAGTTGTTGTGTAAAACCAAGCCGCAGCTCATGACTTCTCCCAAACCTTCCTGAGTGTTTATATCAGGCTATGTAATCACAGCATAACGTTTTCTATTTGTTTTATAAAATATTGAAATTGCCGTTTTTACATAGCCTCATGTAAACATGGCTATCAGCCAATCAGAGCATGCGTTATATCTGAACTATTTTATAAATGTTCTTTTGAAACACATTTAAATGAAAAATAGGGAATTAACAGTGGCTTCCACAGAGTGACTCTTCTTCTACTGAATTCCAATTAGAATTTAGAAGTTGATTTTTGCCGAGGGAGAATAAACTGGAGAACCAGAGAAAAACCCTTGAAGCACAGGAGAGAACCAACAAGCAACTCAGCTCACATACAATACCAAGCCCAGTGGAATTCAAACCTGGGTCACATTGGCGAGAGGCGAGTGTCCTCCACTAATGCCAAGCTTCCTTAATGTACCTGTTACTTATATTATAATTTCTAGGGATACCAAGTATGGTGATTATTCCAGTGAAAATGTCTGGTGTCCAAAGCCCTACACTATGTTCAAGCTTCTTCTCTCTGCAAGATTCTGTTCTGCATTTCTTAGTAACATATCAGACTGTGATGAGACGTTCAACTACTGGGAACCAGTACGTACACCAGTGGTTGATCCAGGGGTGATTCTGAGGGCTCCATTGAACCTCCCTTTGTGAGATCTCTAGCATCTTGCATTTGTGGCATTGATGACAATATAAGATTTGCCTGGGAACTTAAAACTTTTTTCTTTCTGCAGTGGTTATAAACTCCCATGAATGTAAGCTAGATAGCCCTCCTGGTAATAATCCCATCAAATAACCCAGATCCAGGTTGCAGCATTGTAGGGGCACGTGCCTACAAAAAGGCAAAATCCCAAAAAAATAATTATTTGACCCTTGTGTCAGATATCTTCCAAGTTGCAATGCAATGACACAAAGTCAGCTCAGGAAGGAGTACAGCCTTCAGATTATCAAAGAAAGAAAACATGTTGTATTGATTATCTTCAAAATAGGGGTACAAAGATGATCTGGGGGTGCACACCCCCTGCACCCTTCCCCTGGATCCACCCCTAAAGAAGTACTGCTTATAAGCAGACCACTGCTTATAACCAGGATTTTATGGTATTGCTTGTAATGCAATTTTAAGTTTTTATCACAAATCCTCCACATTATTCTATTTTGTTGGTCTTATTAATTGTATTGATTTCAGACGCATTACTTGTTATATGGGACAGGATTCCAGACATGGGAATACTCCCCTCAGTTTGCTATCAGATCTTATGGTTACCTGTTACTGAATGCAGTTCCTGGATTCCTACAAGTTCATATATTCAAGGCCAACAAGGTATCGAATTAAAATATATACCATGTTTAGAACTAGAATACTATGGCATATGAACTCACACAAAATATCTTCCCTCATCTTGATATGTATGATTGTGAAGGTGGGTGGTTGTTGGATGGATGGCGCCATTCCCCTTTCTACTTTCTATAATTCCTATTAGAAATTTGTCACATAATCACAATATATATATATACCACACCTATATGTGTAAATATATGCTCCCACAATTTTATTCATGTACACTGAGGGATTCAACAGATTCAAGTTCTAATTCTTCCCCTCTTATCAAAAGTTGTGGCAGAATATCATCCCAGACCCCCTTATACTCCCTTGTACCCCATTTGGTGAAATTTAGGTCTTTGCCTTTGGGTGGGGGGAGAAAGGTATGATTACATGTACATTCTAGAACTGTGCTTAAAGATTTGAAAACTAAAATTTTATTATTCTTTAACTTGAAGATGATTTGAACTACTGAAAATTAAAATAAGTATATTTTCTACTTTGTTTTAGGTTTTGGTCTTTTACTTCCTTCGCTTCATGCTGTCCATTATTTGTGCAGCTTCAGAATCTTATTTTTACAGGTAAAATGAATTATGAATTGTACAAATATCATGAAGATTATTATAACATTTTGTGGCATGTAAATAATGAATGGTTTAATAATGTTGTAACTATTGTTTCAGTGGAATTATTAGGCAATTTGGTAGCCATGTAGCTCGACTGTCTGCAGTTTTTATGGTATTTAGCACTGGGATGTTCATTTCTTCAGCAGGTAGTATTTCAATTTTAGATTTATTGATGATGATTAGAATTAAATAGCAACCACAATTCTTGATTCTCTTTACGCCTTGATACCCCTACTACCAGAATACTTTTTGTAGTTTCTTTTGTTGGCCTAATTAACACCATTATCTTGTGTCTCCCTGGAGGCCTTATGTGCCATGAGGAATGGAGGAAATAGGTAACTACTTGCAACTCCCAAAGGAGTTCAAACATTTGAATAAAAAAAAGAATTCAAAGAGGATTCTTGTGGTAGTGGTATCAAGACGTAATGAAGGAGGATCATTAACAAAAGATATCTCCTCTTAGAGGGGGATCCACTAACTTTTGTGATGTTATGACAAAACTCCTCCCCTCTCCCTCTCTCAGGTGACAAAAAATGACTGGTCTCTTATGAAAATATGAGTTTAACTAATTAATTTATGCACAGGACCTTGAGTAACTAATGTATACCTAATGTATATTGATTGTCATGTTTTTCTCCTTGTGTTCAGCCTTCCTTCCAAGTTCCTTTGCTATGTACATGGTGCTGTTATCATATGGAGGCTGGTTTAATGGACAGTATTTTGTGAGTATCATTCATCATCATCACTCCTGGAAGAGGAGGATGGAGGGGATATGATATCTAAGGGAAGGGAAAGCATGGCTTAAAATATCGGCCGGTCAGTCCCGGGTCATGATCACTTGCCAGGTTAGTTTTAGCTTGATCGTACTTCTGGCTCATCATCATTGTTCAAAATGATCCGACAAGTTCCAATTTTGGCCAGACATTGTCCGATGACCGGCTGTTATTTTAAGCCCTGGGAAAGTTTTAACAAGCCAGTATGTTTTCAAATTATTTTCATAAAATTTGAAAATACATGTTGTAATGGTTTTTAATTGTTTCATCAACTATTTTGTCACAGATTGCAGTTGTTTGTACTGCAGCAGGAGCCTTGGTAGGATGGCCTTTTAGTGCTGTTTTGGGGTAAGAGATTGTTTCCAAAAATTCTTTAGCACAGCACATTAGTAATGCCACATTTCATATTTAAGGTTTCCCAAAAGAGAGGGCCACTCTTAACTTAAACCTCAAAAAGTTATTCCACCTCTCATCTCCTCAAAACACATGTACATTGGAAATAAACTGCCAATGCAAAAGGGGTCAGGGACACCCAAGGATCACCCCTTGTGGCCATGATTAGCAATATTCTGCAGAATATCACATTCTTATCACATTTCATCTGTAACATGAGACAGCTGTAACATGATGTATGGTCAATTTGTTACATTTCAGGGCCCCTATTGCATGGGACATAGTCATACGGCAAAGAAGACTTGGTTACTTTCTAGAATGGTGTATTATCTCACTTATAGTTATATTAGTAAGTTAATTTTTATTGGATGCTGGTATTACGATTTTCCAAAGGCGAGGTTAGAAGTAAACAAAATACAGTTAATATATAAATACATCAAGACCACCCTTGTCTCCTTGGCATGGTACCATTGTTTTGTAGCTAGAGAAGTTTTCATATGATTATGAAAAACGTACGGCATGGACTGCACCTTGCCATGACCATGTCAGTGTATGAAAACATTTGAAATTCCTTGCCGTGTTCACACAGCTCTGTAACCATGTGCTGTAACTTTTCACACTTCTACAAAATCTGCTCTACTCAAGTAAAAATTCAGTAATCATGTCTTTGACAGTAACAAGTTGAATGAGAAACAAGAAAGGAGTAATGGTGGTTGTGTATATTTTTGTAAGAGAATATAACGAATGGCATACAATTAGTTTTTCTTTCCGTCATGATTGACAGGGGCCGCTGGTATACATTGATTCTGCCTACTATGGCAAAGTGGTAATTGCACCCTTAAATATCGTCATGTACAACGTGTTCGGCAAAGGAGGTCCAGACCTTTATGGTATGTTTTTCTTCACAGTTTTTCTCATATTGTCATTAAATAATTTAATAATAATTTAATAATAGTTTAATGATAATTTAATGATAATTTAATAATAATTTAATAATAATTTAATAATAATTTAATAATAATTTAATGATTTAATTTAATAATTTAATTATTGTGCTCTATCCCTGCCCCACGTAACTAGAATGAGTTATTCTTTTTTGTAGGTGTTGAGCCTTGGACATTTTATTTTATAAATGGATTTCTAAATTTCAATGTGGTCTTCATAATAGCTGTACTTGTGTTTCCAATATGTGTAAGTAAAAAGATTGTAGTAAGTACTTAAAATTCCAGTCAGTGGAAAAACTATGAAAAAGTTGCACTACATATACAGAAGTGTCATGCCATGATACGAGAGTGCCATGTCTGAGTAGTAATCTACTGCAATATGATTGGTTTATGAATGCCATCAATTCCCTGCTGTAGCTGTGCCTCATTCTGTACCTTTGCAGTGACCCAAAATCTGTTTTGACACTATTTATTATTCATTGTTGTCTTATACTTTAACTTTGGTTTCATTTTAGGTTTTTGTCAGGTTTTTGGTCAGGGAAAGGAATGCGCAGAGAAGGAAATGTAAGGAATGTTATTGTAGTACATGTAGTGGCACACTGCTTGTTCACAGTCTGTTCTCCTCACTCCTCCTCCTCCTTCTCATTATGATCATCATCATCATCAACCATCATCACTATCATCACCAGCATGATCATCATCACCATCATTCATTGCCATCATCACCATCATCATCCATCATGACTATCATCACCAGCATGATAATCATCACCATCATTCATTGCCATCATCACCATCATCATCCATCATGACTATCATCACCAGCATCATCATCACCATCATTGTCATCATCACCATCATTGCTATCATCACCACCATCATCATCCATCATCACTATCATCACCAGCATCATCATTGTCATCATCACCATCATCATCATCATCATCATCATCATCAACAATCTTTAATAATTGTTGCTTAATTGGTTCATTCATATAAGTTTTGTGTTTATAGTTCCTTCATCAAGTCTACCAGTTTGGTTTCCAATGGCTGCCATGTACCTATGGATTGGTATTTTCTTCACCAGACCACACAAGGTAAGAATAAAAACATTGTAGTATCATTATCAACATCATCATCATTGTCAATATCATCATCACTACCGCTATTACCATTATCATCACTAACATCACTCATCATCATCATCACTATCATAATCACCATCATAACTGTTTTCTCCATCACCATCACTGTCATTACTTATCATTATCACAGGGCTTTCAGAATAAGCTGTCGGCTGCTAGAGCTCTGGCGGTTGCTTCAATGTTAACCGCCACCTACTTTTCTTCTTTCAATAAGAAAATTATTGCCGGGGTCTATAAAAAATTATCGGATTACAGCCAGCTACTTCAGACTTCCCACCACCTACTTCAAAACATTCTGAAACTGCATCATACAATTTAACTGTCACCATCACTATCATGACTCGTCATCATAACCACCAACGTTGCCACTATCAGCCATAGTCTATGTCAGTCATAACTGTTTGACGCAAGTGGCAAAAAAAAGCAGCATAGCCACCCAGTATTATCACAACTATTGTCATCATGATAATTATGTTTTAAGAATGTTTTATTCTTGTTGTTGTTTTGTTTCAGGAGGAAAGGTTTTTGTATCCTATTTACCCATTATTCATCCTGTTTGGTGCAGTATCACTCTCCGAAACACAGGTATGCCCTTCTGCTGTGCTCGTGCATTACAGAGTCTTGGTCGCGACTAAGTAGGTTTTACAACAGAACCATACAAAAGTGTAGTTTGCAAAGATTTTTCAGCCAAAAGGCCAACTTTGTGTTTTCAGACATACACAATTTGATTGACGTTCACCAGAATCCGTACCCTATCTTTGATTGCGCCATATTTTTACAGGTGGTTTTCTATGAAATTTTTCAAATCTTTACTCTTTGAGCATAGTCTCCCTTTAATTTTTTCTTCTCTCAACCTGGGCCTTGGAGGAGATAAAAGGAGACTCTGCTGGCAGGGTATCAAAGTCTCTTGGTACAGGGTACCCACAAGAAACTCCTGGCTACGCACGCTAGCAACCACTTCAAAGACCAGATTTTTACATATTTACCACAGATTTATTTTATTTGTTTTTTTTGACAGAAACTTTACCATTACGTTTTTACCCGCACAAACAGACAACACTATTCTGTATCATCTACCTGGTTTGCCGTGACTGTTGGTGTGGTGTTCTCACTTCTTTCCCTTTCAAGATCCAGTGCTTTGTTTTACGGTACGAAAATCTTTTTTCTTTTTTGCACGAGCTCTGAGGCATATCTGTGTAGGCATTTGACGTGGAGGGGATTGGGTGGGTCTTAGTCTTATAAAGTATGGCGTCATTCGCATGAAAATATTACTTCCGGAACTACTATAAAAATTAGTTTTTTTTATACAATTTCTTCTTTATTTTTCTTCCTTCCTTTTATGTTTTTTTTTATAGTTTTTTTTTCTGTTTCTTTTTGTGTTTGTGTGGTTTTTTTTTTGTTTGTAGAATTTCTGTTTAAAATTACTAATAACACAAGCAGTGTACACGAGCAGTTAAGGCTCCGACACACGGTGCAACATTGCGCGCAACATCACACTAAAATATAAAAATTTGGACGTCTTTTTTTTTATTTTTATGTAATTTGTATTATCCTCGTAAATTAAGCGAATAAATCGAGATTTTCTCTGATTTGGCTGCTGAAATAATACTGTAATCATAATGTTGCAAGCAATGTTGCAAGTAATGTTGCAAGCAATTTGCACCGTGTATCTGCGTCTTTAGACCCGGAAGTGCGTTACCACTTCAGAGCCTATGCCTTCCTGTAAATCGTAAACTCCGCACTCTTGGTTCACCATTTCTTTGAACTAACCGTTTTTATTATTTCTGAACAAATATCCAGCCTATCATGCTCCGCTTGACTTGTACCTTGAGATAAATCACATGACAGACAACCTCGATAAATACGTCAGTCGAAACACAAGTCGAATTAATGTCTGTGTTGGCAAAGAGTGGTATCGGTACCCAAGCAGCTTCTTCTTACCAGATGACAGGTTAGTAACCATAGTAACCAGACACGTCATTTATGTTTCTGACTCCCCTTAGTTACCGTTGCTATGTCCCACAACCTCAACAAATTAGCTAGAATATCTCAAAATTTAAAACTCTGAGTCTTGGAAAATTGATTATAAATTGTTTCAATTGTTTACTGTCCTGTGAAAATATAATAAAGTAACCTCGTAATCCTCGCAGATACTGCGTAGTAATTTTTGGGACAAGATTTTCATTCCACTTGGAAAACTGTTGCAACAACGATTGGTTCGCTATTGTCTGAGTTCAGAACTATAAATCTCCGGCTCCTTCGTCGTTATTTTTTTTATTTCTTTAATTTTCATAATTTAGTATCAAATACGTCTGGGTCGCCACTTTCATTTTCATTCTCATCTAAAGCGTCTGTTTTTAATCCAGAATGAATAGCATTCATTCCATCTTCAGAGCGTTCTGCCTTCTCGTAGCAACTCGCATACCCAGGTTTAGAATGTTCTTCAGTTTCGCTTCTTTCTTTCATCTTCGGAGAGGTTAATTGAACCTCTTTATCAGCTCTTGAATTGTTGTTCAAATCACACTCCTTTAGAACTGAGGTTTTATTCTCTTCATATTCTTTTTGAATTTCGAAGCGTTCTCTTATTTGGGTATGAGGTCCGCCGTCCGAGTGAATAACGTAGTTTATAACCATGTCATCTTCACTAAAACACTCGTATTCTAAATCCTCGTGGTTTAAAAGCGAGTTACTAGTCTTGACGGTTTGTAATTTTCTCATCTCGAACATTTTGCTATCGCTAAAACAACGACGTGACGAATCTCGTTCTTTCGTTTTGTGGAGCAGTTCCTTCGATCCTAGGTCATCAACTGGTTCTTTACGTGAGAAAAAGCTTCTTCTTGTCATCACATCGGGGAACAATTCCTGGGATAATATTGAATGAAGGGAATGTCGCGATAGGGTTTTGGAAGAGACTTCCGTGTCCTTCGTTTGTTCAGTTGGAGTATAGATTCCTTGGCCTTGTTGGTTGTTTTTCTTAGGCACTCCTTTATCGCCTCTCGGACCTGCGAACGAGCGACCATTTCTATGCTGTTTGAGGCCGTGTCGTGCCGCGTAATCCAAGTACGCGTTGTTTCCAAAAGGATGCTTCTTCATCTGCTTCAACGCCCTCTTGAAAGCCTTCGTACGGCTATAATATATAACAGGAAGGATGGAACTGGACAGGAAGAGGAAGAAGTAGCTGAAAAAGGCAAACCACCGGTTGTATTCTATCCTATGGTCAGTTGCGAAATAGCTGTACGCTGTGGCTGGGATTCGACTCAAAGTCTGAACCACAATAATGAGTAAGAGTGTGGTGATTGCTTTGGAGCTGTTTCTACTGCCTTTCCCAAAGACCCTCATTCCATGACGCTTAGCCACTTCAAAGCGGCTTTTCCTGATTAACCTGTTGGTCATGAGGAAAAACACTATGGAAAGACCAAGGCTGCTGGGAATGACGACTTTCCAAATCGTTTGATTTGGACCAAAAAGAACTCTTTGGTATGCCTCTTCTGTGACAAATTCCTGAGCTGCTGTATATTCTTTTTTGGAGAAAGCGACCAACATGCCCAAAATGGCTGCCCACTTGACGATAATAAAGCCAGATATGTTGATAGTTGACTTCTTGGGAGTGAAGCGTTTTCCAAACTTGATGCCCAGGAATAAATCAATGATGAGTGCCAACTGAGTGAGCAAGTCGTTGAGGAGAAAAAAACGATGAAACAGCATGGTGTACCATCTGGTCTGCTTACTGAGTTCGGTTTTCTTGATGAAGAGGAAGTATTGCATGAAAAGAGGAATGTTCACCGTGATGTCCAGAAATTCCACAATCGTCAAGTCGATCAACAGATAGTTGGAAAGGCACCGAAGGCTTTTGAAGCGAACAAAAAGGAGGACCATCGTTCCCTGGCAAATGAATCCAAATACTAGCAGAGCGACCAGAAGGCAGGTTTGGATAATAATACGACTTTGGTTCACCGGACCAGCCATGAAATCATCGTCCACATCTGACGAATTATTTCCCGCCATTTCCAGTGACAGATGATGTCAGCACACAACTTCACTGAGATATTTTGAAGTTATGAGTCCTTTCGCTGGCGACAAAAAAGTACTCTGTGAACATTTCCCTGACGAAGGAGTACCAAATCAAAGACTGGGGTAATCTGGAAGTAAAATTATGAAGGGACGAGGACTTAGCTGCAGTTCGATTCTGTTAACCTAGTTCGTAAAACGTGAAGGTAGTTAATGTCAGAACATATAAGCTTTTTTCAAGGTTGCCACTGAAGAAGGAATACTACTGAACCTGGGGTAGTGGATTTAAAATGATGAAGCGGTAAAGAATCATATCTTTTCAGTTACGTTCACCCAGTTCGTAAAAAAGTGAATGGCATAGCATATATTTTTGATATTATTTTGAATTTGAGAAGAAAAAGACCCCAAAATTATCGACCAATTGAAAGAAATTCAAACAAATCTTATAAATAATGAAAAGGCTTTTGCTAATAAACTATGATTAAATTGATATTTCGCAGTTTAAACGAGCCGTAAAAAATTTACTTTATCATTTTTGGCAAGCTTACCTTTTATTTTTTTGGTCCTCAAAATTTTGTCCACTGTGTTTCCATGGCGTTCCTCGGACCCAAAGCTGTGAAAGGGAAGTGATATGTCTTGTATTTTTGTACCTTTCCGTTCAGTTTTATACAATTTTTGAAACTAAATTTGCTCTAAGAAGCCATCGTAATAGCTTGATTTGATTGGTTAATCGACTTTGGGCGTGGCAGCAAAATTCCTTTCTTCTTTCCTTCAAAAGAAACCGACAGCACGAAGCTGCTATAGGCAACGACAACAACGTTCAAATAGCCTTACGTGATTGGTTAGAAAAAGTAACAAATAACTTTATTTTCGTTGAAGACGCCTAACTTAAGCTTGACTTTTAAAGTTTTCCATATAAGGTAAAAAATTAATTAAGATTTGATTAGCTGAAAGTCATTTTCTTGTCAGAGTTAACTTGCTGCATCTTGTTTTTCTTGTAACACTCTGACCACACCCATCATTAACTAATTAAGCAATGGTCCATATTTATCGTGCGTATATCCAGTTCTGGAAGCACGAGAGCAGCGGAAGATTTCTATGGTATATCTCTATGGTATATCCATTTCTCGTTCATAGAAAATTAGCCAATCGGAGCGCGCGTTATATTTTGACTATGTTATAACAGGTAGTGATGATTACCGCGGTGCTTATCATATTTTGCGCCTCAACTGCGGCGCTTAGGGGACGCTTATTTGAGGATGGTAAATAGTCCCTTTCACAGTTCCCTGTGTCATATTGAAAGGTAGCCGTGCCTTTGCATCGAAGCGAGACAATGATATAGACATGTGAATAAGTGTCCAAGGTGTTAAAAATGGTCTGTCTCACTCCTAGCTCGCCTCATGTCTCTCTTCCATACAAAGGCATTGCTACATTTCAAGATGGCCCAGGGAACTGTGAAAAAGAGTATATGTGAGTGAACCCCGTTAAGTATATCCACACTTGGTCGTTACTAGCCATTAGCGATAGTTTTGATGATGATGCGGATGATTAAAGTTAATGAATGATTTTACTACAACTTTACTGTTTTGTTTCTCAAGGTGGCGCTTACAATTTATTGAATCAGAATTCAGAGCTCAACTCCCCAAACCCTACGCCCCGGATAGCAATGCAACGAGAATCATCCCCAAGGATATGAACGATATGAATAAAGAAGAGCCCTCAAGATATGTAAGTTATTATCATTATTATTATTATTATTATTATTATTATTATTATAAATATTATTATTATTATTATATTAAGTAGTCTTGAACTTCGTTACCATGGGAACAAATATCACGTGACTAGAATTTTAAATTTGTTCCCTGACGTCTCGTAGGCTACGTAGGCTTCTTCGCGTGACATAGCTGGTTATTAACGTGATGTATCTTTTAATCCTTCACCGGATAAAAATATAAAATTAAGATACGCGAAGGGTGTGGCGTGATATCTGACGTAATAACCCTCGTGATTGTGACGTCAACGACTACACGTGACGTCAACGACACACGTCACGTCGGTATAAGGACGCAACTCACAGTTGTTAATATTTTGTCTAGGTGCCGTTGAGTCAGTGTCATTTTCTGGTTGACATGGATACCGGGAGAGAAACACTACGAGAACCAAACTATTCAAAACAAAGGAATCGATGGACTGTCATAGCAACCAAACCCTTCCTTGACAACGAAAGGTAAGAAACTAAGTTCGTTATTTTCGTAATTAATCATAAATCATATCAATAAAAAAGTAAAATAATTACTGGCTAAACTTTTTTCTCCTTCAACTTGTTAATTAACTGAAGAGTCACTTTGACAAGCAGATTCTCCCCCCCCCCCCCCCCCCCCCGTAGCTCAGGCTGGCATTGAACGTTTAGGGACAAGGTCAAAACAATTGTCCAAAATAGGGACCCGATTTTATTGATTTAGGTGGTGGGTACCGGTAGATACCCCCTCCCCCCTCAGAGACCTGTTGAAATGCTCAATACTTGGTGTTCGTAGTGACTATTTCTATCCACAAATACGTTGTTAATTATACATGAAAACAGACAGTACAGTCATTTCTGTGATTTGACTTTCAATTTTTGGAGAAATTTGAGGACAAAATCCAGGATTTTACTTCCAGAGGTGGTGGGTACCGGGTAACACCACCCCTCCCCTCCAAATCGGGTACCATAAGATCACAATTGTTTTGACGTTATCCCTTAGGCATTCCGTTTACTATGCTATAAATTCAAACACCTAGTCGTGCAAATTTTGACTCAGTTCCGTGTTAAGAGACGGTTCCGTGTAATTGGTATGTATACTTGTCAAATATTTGAAAGTTTTAAAATTCGTCCAGTCCCGTCAGTGTAAGGCTTGCCTCAGTGGTTAGAACATCCGACCGGTATCCAGAAGGTCATGGTTCAATAGCCCTCTTTACCTTCGTTGTTTGTTGTGCCCATTTCCGACCACGTGATGCCACTCTTGGGAGTTGATTCTTTCATGTGTAAATATTTTAACAAAAGAACATTTCTCAAGGGAATGTCATGTGGTCTGAAATGGGCAATTTGCATACGAAGGTAAAGAGGTTTGTTCCTATCAGCCGGGGACTCTTATATTTTTCTGAGTTCCTTTCAGCTAGTGAAAAATGATAGATTATTCCTATACTTACTTTCAGTTCTAGCTATTAAATAAACTATTTCATCGCAGATTTTCTTAGTCATTTGACTCGTGCAAAATAACCCTTAGCTGATGCTATTGCGTGCTCTTGTTTCCAGATCACATCGACTCTTACGGGCTTTTTACGTTCCTTTTCTGTCCGAGAGCTTCACTCAATATAACGATTACAATCTACTCTATTCTTTGAAAGCAAAATCAAAGATTAGAAAAAGAAAACCGCGACGGCAAACAGTGAAAACTGAAGAAAAGGAGAAAGAAAATAACTAAGCTTGAATACGATTCATTGTAGTATAAAAAATGATAGAATAATAATAACGGTTGTCATAATAAATATGGTATATAAGTGTTCTTCATGTTATTGAGAAAGGATTGGCAACCTAGTACAGAGAAAATTGGGGGAGTCAGGGGAATGGGAAGGAGAGGGGAATTCATTCTCGTACCCAGACCCTACTCATTTCTCATTTAAAAGAAAATCGTATGGGTACGATAGGGCGGGGTATTTTGAAAAAAATCAAAGACGAGGGGAGGAAGGGCGAAAATGAAGGAGGCGGAACTCAATAATTTTCTCATTCATTTTTTTTTTTGTTTCATTATTTTTTTAATTTTCATTCTCAACAGTAACAATGCATAAATATTTTTGTACTATTTTTCGTAATATACTTTTAATATGTCTTTCCTCTTAAATAGCTTTCTTTTTTTCTTCGTCTTTTTGTGTTGTGTAAGCACTATACTACTTTCTTGTTGGTTTTGAGTGGCATATCATGGAACATCCCACAAGGAACTTGTATTTTTTAGTGTACCGCACACAAGAGCCTTCAGGTTAACTTGTTTACAAAGAAAATACAAATGACAAGAGGGATATTCCATGGTGTGCCACGAAAAAGCATTACATAAATATTTTGTCCCACACTATTGAAAATACCAAGATCGCAATGCCTAATGGAAAGAAACAGTGGTATACCACCAAATATACAACGGCTTTCCTGCATTCTGATTGGCTGTATTTTCAACGGTGTGGGATGATAAGACTCTATAATATTCCTTAAATAACTTTGTCTCAAGATACTAATCAAGTCTTGGCATGTTGAGGTAAAACCCATTCAAATGCCATATAATACTCATTCAAACAAAACCCACATTCTTCTACAGCAATACCATAAAACATCCTCACATTCTTGCATTTCATCTCCTCCTTCCAAGCCTTACACGAGTACCCTTCCTTCTCCAGCTCGTCTTTGAGCAGGCGTATAAAAAGCTCCATATTTTCTCTCTGTATATCGACTAAAACATCGGGGCTCGACAATCTTTGTTTTAACTTTCCGTACGACTGCTGCTGTTGTAACGAATTCTTCGACGAGCTCGACACGACGATGCTATGATTCGTTTGTCCAATGCATTCGGAGCATTCAAAAAGTTTATCTCTGTCTTCCTTGGATAGCAGGTTTACTCGTGTCGATGTGGCTAACTCTTTCATGCTTTTTAGCTGCGCAGTACTCACGACTACTTCTTTCCATTTGACAAACGAGTTGCCAAGTTTGGATTTTTTTGCTTCGTCGAGTTTCATTGCAAAGACTTGAGGATTTCGTTCGAGTTTTTCTATCAAACTTTGTACCTGGTAGAACTGAGCCTCCTTGTAAACCTGGGAATATCAAGTATGACCTCCGTTAGAGTTTTAGAACTTAGAATTCAACGATTTCGCAGTATACATCCTCCGCAAAATCTAAATTCCAATTCGAACTGTGAGTTAACCGTTCCCTGACTCTGATCAGCTCGGAGGATTTTTCAGGGTTTGATGTGTGAATTAGCCGTGCCCTGACTCTGATCAGCCCAGAAGTTTTTTCCGGGTTCGATCTGTGAGTTAGTCGTGCCCTTGTTGCAGGAAGTAGAGCTCTCTGCGCTTTACAACAAAGAAAAGTCGTTACGCGCGGAGTGGTAATACGAGCAACAGCCGCGCAAAGGTTCGCAATCTCGTTCCGGAGTCCGGCCCTGGTCAGGCCCGGCCCTGAATGCCTAGATTCTGGATTTATGATTCGAAGGAACTGTCGTTTGGAGCAGATTTGTTATCAAGACAGAATTATTTTCATAGTCAATTTTTTTATGAGAGATTGGTGGTGTGGCGCTACCTTAATTATGCGGGGTTTTAATGAACCTGATTGATGACCTGATTCTCGGTAGCCCAGCATTGCTTCTTACTGACCTGGACTGATACAGAAGGTGGAGGCAATTCCATAATGTCTCTCAAGAAGTTAAGAATATATCCAAAATACGCGCCATCACGATCAATGAAGTACCTCCCCTCGCTGTCCTTATCGATGTTGTGCCGACCACTAAACATCACGGCCAGCATTGACTCGCTGTCCTGGGTTAATGTTGACCGTTTTGTTACGTAGTGATATCCACCAACATTGAGGTTTATAATGTCTGGAAAATCATTCTGAAAGTACAAAAAGTATAATGATTAAATCACCGCGCTGCCACTATACGTCGTTTGTTCTCAGATTTTAGTTATATAGATAGATAGAAACCATCAAACATATAGCAGCCAGTGTAGGCTGAATTGCGTTAGAATTTTGCTAGATTTTAGTCACTGACATCTACTGGGCCTTTTCAATTTTCTTAATACACATATCTAATGAGATCCCCCTCCTCCCCTCCCAAAAAGGCCCTGAAATTAGAGCAGAACAGAGCCGTAAAGGATAACCCATGACTAAATCATTCTAAACGGACTAATTCATAGAGTAACACATTAATAATCACATTTAGCTTGTACAATACTTACTTTCTCGATGCTTTTCATGGTGTTTTCGTATTGCTGTTTGGACACGGTCTGCACCATGTTGCTGGCTTCACGGTTGGGCTGTATACATACTGCCTGGAGAAACTAGAAAATAGATTGTTAAAACATTTGATATTGATGTAGTTGGCAGTACATTTACTGCTTGTACTTGCGGGAACGCTGGTCGACAAAAAATAATTTACGACTAAAAGCTGAGGCATAAACGTAAGGGATGAAGGAATTAGCTCGAAAATGAACTTTAAGGCAGATACTAGCAGTCTTGATGCTTTTAGCCGAAGATGAGGTAAAAAAGAGTGAAAGAAAAAAATACTTGTTGATGTGTAATTGTCAAATAGACACAAAAAGAATATTTCACGGTCAAGTAAAACCACTCCTGTCCTCAGAGTTTTTGGGACAAGGGATAACTGTATCGTCTAACAAGCTTCAGTGTATAGTACTAAGTAGTTTCGAACCTGGTTGTTTCAAAACTGAAAGAAAAACAAATTCGCATGCTGAATAATTATATACTAACACAACATCAGTTTTAACCCTACTTTCGTTATATTACTACAGTGATTCGCTTAGCACCACGATCCGCTTTAATTTGATAGTCCTATATATCTTTGGAAATAATTATATTCTGTTACTAGGATACTCAACAGATCACAAATCATTTATTCATTCTATCTTGGTTATCAAGTGTGGTATTGTATAACCATTTGTCGTTTTTCCCTCATAAATGTTCTCAGCTTCATTTCTGTTTGAACAGATTTTATATTGTTTTCCCTCACACTTCTGTTCATATAATATTATAGGTGGATTTGGGCTCAGGATTAGGGACAGAAATGCTATATTCTTAACTTATTCGTTTATTTCATTGTAGCAAAGATTCAGTTTAGTATTTTTTCAAGGGTTTCCAGTTCGCTCTAGCTGTCGATAAATTTTTCAAAAATTATTGAGTAAACATGAAGAGTAGATACTATCACACCAATCAAATACTTTTGTCGTTAGATACCTTAGATTGAAATAGAAAATGAAAATCAATAATGAATAAAGCGTATTGGTTGTTTTAGTAGCGAGCAACCGATAAGACGAGTGAAAACCAGATGCTATTGAATATTCTATTAGCCACTTCCAGTAGATAAATATATTACCTGTCGCTATATTTTGAATCCATTGAAATCTTGACATCGTAGAGTCTATCTAACTTTTACACGATTTTTAGTACTTTTTTCATATCCCAGAATTTAGAAATGTTTAAGAGAAAAATGTCTAAACTGACAAAGCATCTATGAAACATCTGCAGACATATTAACTAAGTTCCCTGACGCGCGCGATATGCAAATTTAGGGGAAAACCACAAATGACATTATACGAGATAGCTCATCTCAAAATCTTTAATATATACTCCTTATTATAATTTCCAAGTCAAAAAACTGAACTAGATGTACTGAATCCACTTACTTGTTTATGCTTGGAGAATTTCTATTGAAAATTAAGAGAAATACTCTCAGAAGCCAACCAAACGCTTCTTGCTTCGTGTTACTCACAGTGTCAAAATATTCTCGTGAAATTTAATTCTAAGTCGATCTCCGTGGAAAATATGATAAATTCCAAAATAATCGACAACAGAAGAAAATATTTCCACCAAAAGATGCCCAGACATCAAACAAATTTACAGCAAAAACATTCTGGTACAGAATGAGTAGAAATAACAGAGTTAGTACTCTGGAAATAATGAATAATCATTAGGACTAAAGTCTGTTTGGGTTTTTGTTGACTTCGCACGCGCCCTCTGTTTTTTTTATTTACCGTCAAATTCAAACGTATTTTTGCTTACTTTACCTTAACTCGATGAAATATTCAGCTTAATTTCTTGTCAAGTCATCCTCAAGTCTTCGTATTTGTCGACTAACGTTTCCAGAAGCCGAATTTCATTTGAGTATTTTTCGATTGTCAAATGAAGATCGACGAACGGTTTCCGGTGACAAGGTGTGAGGAAGCACAAAGCCAACCCGTCATGCCTTGCTGGTGGAATGATCAAAAGTACAATGAAAAACCAGCAGATTTTGACCTTAGAAACCAGTGACGACGAATTAATCTAAGTTGAAACATATATATTACTTAATAAGAATAAACTCAGAGTCGTTAATTGTGCTAAGCCGAACTAGTTAGCTATACCTCCGTTTGCTGCGTTTGAAGGTTCTAAAAAAATTCACATTTTTTTCTGGGGCAAGTCGACATACCTTTGCCAAGATGGTCCAAGATCCAGTCCGGACTGACGTCCAGTCCAACCACGAGGTTACCGGTTTTCCAAAACAAGAAAAAAAAACTCTCAAAATGTAGAATTTGAAAGCAGAAATTTTAAGTGGTTGGACATTATCTTTTGCTAGTCCAGTCCAATGATTCAGTCCGTACACGATTCCAGATTTTCCCAAATATAAAAGCAGAATGTAGGTTAATTTAAAATCGTGAAAAACCCAAAATACTCCTTGGTTAAAATCGAATGGTTAAAATCGAATGGCTCCGGTTTGAAATAGAATAATGAAAGGGAAAAAACCCGAAAGGCTCCCGGTTAAGGTAGTTTATTGCATAAGGGCTCACATGAGTACCATGGGGTGGGTGAAGTCCAGTTCCAGGATCATATTCCAGGACGTATTATTACTGCGATTCTCAATATTCTGCGAACTCCGTAGTTGCGAGTTTCCAGTTGGAATTTGGTTTTTGGCTGCCGCCAGTCAAAAATATAAAAGGTACCGACTGATTAGTTTTGATTGACGGCAGTGAAAAACCAATTTCACAACAAGCAGTTGAAATGTCTGAGTTCGCAGAATATTGAGAATCGCAGCCTGAAAGATGCAAAAGCGCGCGGAGGACTTCGATTTTTCGCCCAATCTTTTAAGACCTTTTTAGATAACCTGGAATGTTTTTGAATAGTTACTGCAAAAATGCTGTCAAATGAAAACATACCAGTGAGGGGAATTGACAACTTTCTTCTGTCAACGTCTACCCGGCAGATTATAGTCTAAGGGACTCCCCCTTTAGACTCCCCCATAATCCCCCATGGGTTACTGGGTAACTCGTTCCCAGTCTTTGCCCGACATTATGACAACGAGGAGCAAAGAAGAACAACATGGCGTTTTACTCACCAAAAAAAGACAACATCCACGTTGCTGTGGATAACGACGAATTCTGTTGTCCTTTATGCTGTGAACTGTTCCAAGAACCAAAGCTGCTTCCAAACTGTGCTCACAACTTCTGCAAATCTTGCCTTGTTGAGCTTGTGAAGCGAAGTGGGCGTGAGATTTCTTGTCCTGTTTGTCGTGTGAAGTCTAGAATTCCTCCAAATGGCGCTGTAGGGTTTGCCACTAATACTCTGTTAGTCAGGCTTATGGACAACATACCTGGAAGAAAAGAAAGGGAGGAACTAGAAAAGAGTCTGGCTCTCTGCAAAGAGGAGATAGAGAGGAAAAAGGAGATTTATATGCAGATGGAGGCGAAGCGTAAAATGATTACAAGAAACAGAGAACTTGCTGAAGGATTGAAGAAGAAAATCTCTACTTATGCTAATAAATATGTTGAAGCTATCAAGAAATACAAGGAGCAGTTGTGTGAAGAAGTGGATGCCTTTTCAATGCAGAAGTGTGGCTTGTCATCCCTTGAGAAGCTGGAGAAAGAGAAAATTAGATTGAAAAGGAATTTAGATGATGCTGATAGTGCTGTTGTTGCAGTGAACAGGGCTTTGAGCAGTGAGGACAGGGTGGAAGTCTTAGAAAAGAAAGAAGTCTTGAAATCACAGCTGAAAGAGTACTTAAACATCCCTACGACAACTGTCCTGAAAGAACTTGGAGTGGTTAAAGAATTTGATATGGAGTTTAGTAGGTGTGAGATAAATATGGAGAAAGGCTTGGGAAAAGTCTTTAGCAAGCAATTGCATTCCAAAGAATCAAGAACTGCTAGAGTGCAACAGAACAGCCATACTCCACAGAAGGAAAACAAGGAAGCTGCAGCTTATCGTGATTTCTTGAAGGCCAGTGGAATTACCAATTGTAACTTGTATGAAGGGACAGTTATACAACATATTCCATTACAGTTTGAACCTTTTGCAGTTGCTGTATCACCTAGCAATGGGAATATTGCACTGCTTTGGGAAGAGAGGAGACAAATCTATCTTTTCACTGCAGAAGGGCATCACTTCAACACAATTTATATTAAGTATGGAGATCTGTGGGATGTAGCATTTTCTATTGACAATGACATTATTGTGGTGAATCGTGCCAACAACCAATTGCTATTTTACACTGAAAGAGGCCAGTTTATTAACAGGCAAGTTGAAGTTCCAAGAACCTGCCTGAAGTTTACCTATCTGTCTGTGGATGAAATGGGACGGTTGATTGTGACCTCCACTAGAATAGATAATGATGACGATGATGATGATGATGACGAGATACATGTAGTTCAATGTTTGATTGTTTATCAATCTCAAAGTGATACATCTGAAAGAATGTTTGGAAGAAAGCATCTCCAAGGTCCAGTCTCTCGTGCCATCTTTTTCAAAGAAAGATACTATGTGGCTGACTGTTGTTCACAAGAAATAGTCCTCAAGGTCTTCACTGTGCAAGGCGAAATTGTTTCACAAATCTCATACATACCAACAGCTCTTACCACGTCAACCATTTCTATATCCAGAGATCCATTTTCTGACAGATTTATCACTTGTTATTCAAACAGCTCATCCAAGGCTTTTCTCGGAATCCAAGATTGTCTTGTTGGAAGAGAAGTGATCAATAAGCTTTTCTGTCCTCATGGTTTTCCAAAACAAGTTGAAGCATATTCAGCCAGTGGCAAAGGCAAGTCCACTTGTTTGGTTGAAATTTATGATAACAAGAAATGTTGTAAGATTGTAAAGTATCCTCTTTGAGGATCTATTTTGTCTTCTTAAAATTCAAATAAATCATAAAAATAAATGTTCTAACTTATGTCTAGTGTTTTGCTTTGAGTCTCTGTGAAATTTCAGGTCATTTACATCAATATTGAGCGAGTAATATTGATGTAAATGACCTGAAACTTCACAGAGACTCAAAGCAAAACACGAGACATAAGTTAGAACATTTATTTGTATGATTTATTTGAATTTGAATTTTTTTCTAAGGATCACCATACATTGCCTTATAAGTCTGATATGATACCACAGAAACCCAGCTTGGGATACCTGTGCTATCCTCTCCTCTCCCTCTCTCTCCCTCCATTCCCCCATAAAAATACCTTCAAAAAGTGGTAACAAAAAAAAATTAATTATTAGGTCAATATAATTTATGATTAAAATTATAGATTATGTCTTGTTTGGTTCAAAAAAAGAAAATGCGTAAATAATAGATTGGTATATATTACTGACCGTACCAAAATTTAATGAAGTTTAGGAATGTTTTTGGTATGGAATTCTGTAATTCATTAATTCATAAGTTAGGCTGCTTTACCTTTGGGTCTCTGCCTTTATTAAGAGCTGGTGAAAGGCTGGTTCAAGAAGTTGGGGCAGTGTAAATTTATGCAAGTATTCACCACTTTTTGTACACCAATTCACTGGTCAAACACAAGACACTCAATCAAGTCTGTAAGGTTCAAATCTGAATATTCCTTTGAAATTACTTTGCATCCTTGACTGAATGCTTTGTGTGGGACCATTGAAATGATTTTTGGATATAACTGGTAAGTGATAGATAAAACATGAGCAGGAGACCTTTATGGGGATTTAAAATGGCAAGCTGCAGGCAAGCCTTTTTTGCCCCATAAAGGTCGGACGAGAATGTTTTATCTCACTTGTCAAAGGTTTAGGATAGTTAGATCATGTGTTACTTCAATTTTCTAGATAAAAGCACTTTTCGCCGAGAAAATCTGAGTTAAAGTTGTATGCAAATTAGGACAAATCTCTTGCCTATTTAAAAACTCGGTCATGGTTCTGATTTTCTATGTGCTTGGCCTTATGAATATTAATGAGTTTGATAACATGATATATTGAAAGCATATCTCATGAAAGGTTACCAGGAAAACTAATCTCTACTCCTCCCCAACACCTTTTTTATGGTCCACTCACCTAGCTCCTATCTGCCAGCTGAACAGGCTAATAATAATGACTAGAATCTTTCATGAGTTCAATGCTTACATTCTGTCATTAATTGTACATAATGTATTATAGGTAAACATTAAGTTACTGAGCTTGTCGGCTATTTTTGAAGTGTTTGGTTAGCCTGTATGAAAGTATTGCTTTTTATTATGCAGACATGACATGAGTGAAAAAAAAACTGCATGCTCGGAAGTTTTTCATGTTTACAAAGAAAACCATTGGAGATTTACTGGCGTTTCGTAAATCTCTAAAGTTAAGGCCATTCATGGAAAGTTAGTGCTTATTTTTTCCTGACACATTACTTTAGTTCTTTTCTTTCCCTGGTCAAATAATACAAGAGAAACTGTCGCATAATACAAGACATGTAAATCTCCAATGGTTTTCTTTGTAAACATGACTCGTCTATGAATTTTCTGCCAAACTTCCGAGAATGCGCAATGTGTTTTTCACCCATGTCTATAGATACTAGTATTTTACTTGGAAATATGCCACTCGTATTCTTTATATAGAACTATATCCAGGACCTCGGTGAAACTTGTGAAATATTTTCACCACTTAAATATATCCTCTATGTATTGAAGTCAGAGAAAAATATAAAAATAATTTGTCATTTAAACTACCAATTCAATACTTTTGATAATATTTAAATTAAAAATAATATTTAATTAACAACTGTCTCTTGTATTCATGTTTCCCCTCACATTAGTTACTTTGGCTTTGCCCCACAAGCTCAGCAAATTACCTAAAATATCTCAAATTTTATAACTCTGACTCTTGTCTCGTAATCTTTTTAGTACTCTGCACTTTTGTTAATGGGACAAAACTTTTCAAGATATGTCAGAAATAATAATAAAGCTAAAGGAAGAGAAAGGAAAAGTGAAAAGAAAAGAAAGTGAAAAGAAGCAAAAAAGACAAAGAAAGGAAAACAATTAGAAATCATAGGGGAAAGAAAAATAGCTAATATCAGCACCCCCTCCCTCCCCCCAATGCCACACCCAAAGACTGAACTCGATCAGCGGCTACTTGCTTCACTTGTCATGCGTTGCCATATTTCCCAGAAACTCGTTGCGTCTGTTCTGTATGACCGAAGTAGTAAGGCTAAAAGTTGTTTATACTTTTTTTAAAACGGGTTTTGGAAAATATACCTGCGATCTGTATTATGTGAGGTTAGTAATGACATTTTAATAGTAATTTTAACGTTTTTATTGAATTTTTTCGGAGTCTGTAAAGAAAACGTCGCGTGACCTTGATTGAAGAAGTATAAAGCTTACGTGGGTACCTTACGTGGACAACAAGAAAACATGGCTTATTCTTTACCGGTAGATCTTTCCAAGAAAAACTTTCATATGACTATATCGGACGAGGAATTTTCCTGTCCTCTGTGTTTTGAGATTCTTGAAGAACCCAAGTCGCTCCCAAATTGCGCACATAATTTTTGTAAGATGTGTATTCATCAAATGTTGATCAGAAACAACAATGCTGATATTTCGTGTCCAGTTTGTCGTAAACCATCTCGCGTACCTACGAATGGAGCCGATGGATTTCCTACTAATACTTTTTTAGTAAGACTCATGGATAACATACCGGGTAGAAACGAAAAGCGAGAGTTACTAAAGGCTGTGGCTACTTGTAAGGACGAAATAGAAAGAAATAGAAAAGTACGTGATGATATCGAGAAAAGCTGTTGTGTCATCAACAGAAATAAAGAGCTTGCACAGGAATTGAAATCCCAAGTATCTGAATATGCAAATGAAATGATTGAATGCATAAAAAACAGTGAACAGAAATTATGCAGAGAGATTGATGATGTTCTCAGGCAGAAATGTGGCTTGCAGTCTGAAAACAGCCTTTATAAAACCAAGAAAATGATAGAGGGTGTCCTAGAGCAAGCCTCAAACTGTGTGTACAGTGTTGAGGACATTTTAGGGAAAGATGATTTGTCTGAAATTCTGGACATGAAGACAGTCATGGTTGAACAGCTGGCTGAGTACTCCAAGTTTCCTCCAGTAATAGGGGTTGCAAACAAAGAAATAAGTGCATTTGATTTGCAGCTTGAGAAAAATTTGAATGCAAGGGAGAATCCATTGGGAAATGTTGTGAGTAGGGTGTCTGGAAGAGGAAGCGATAGTGCAAGAGTGGAAACAGAGTGGGGATTATCTCAATCATTTGTTGAAATAGAAGAAGAAAGCAGTCCAAGTTCCTATACTTCTCATACTTCAAGTGATGATCAGGAGTCAGTTGTGGCACGGCCAGATGATTGGGCCACTCATAATCACCCCCCTGGTTTTACGCAAAGTGAAATTGTTGCCAGTGTCAGTTTACCTTTTGAGCCTTTTAGCATTGCTGTCAGTCCCCACAGTGGTGACATTGCCTTGTTGTGTAAAGAAAATAACAAAGTATATTTGTACAAAGCCAATGGATCTCACTATGGTACCATCAACATTAGATATGGAAATCTTTGGGATGTTGGTTTTTCAATTGATGACAATATAATTGTTGTCAATCGTAGAAATAACCGTTTGTTATTTTATACCAAGGACAATCAATTCACGAGCCAAGAAAAAGAAATTCCAAGAACTGGTCTCAAGTATACATACCTCTCTGTGTGTGAGGATGGACGTTTGATTGTAACTTCAGCTCGTACTGATGATGATGACAATGATAACAGTGATGATGATGGTGATGGTGAGATAGTTCAGTGTATTATTATCTATGATGCTGATGACAACAGCCACAAAAGAATGTTTGGACGAAAGCACCTCAAAAAACCAGTCAGCCGTGCTGTTTGCCACAATGGATCATACTACATTGCAGATTATGACAGCTCTTCACACATCATTTACTTTAAGGTGTTCAGTTCACAAGGCCAGTTTATTGGTTGCGTAGGAGATACAAACCAAATTCTTTATGTTTCTGCATCTTTATCCAAAGACATTGATTTCAATCGGCTAATAATGGGTAAAACTCACCCAATAAGTAAATGGGTACAGTATATTGTACAACCACAATCCTTTGAAAGAAGTGAACATAATTGTCCTCATGATCTTCTTATTCACAAGCAAGAGGTACTACCAAAGTCTTTCCACTGGCAGCGCTATGAAGGAATATTAAAGATTGAGATATATAGAGATCAGGAAATGTTCAACATAGTTCATTATCACTGATCACAAAGACATATCTCAGACCACATGACGAAAGTATTACTTGACTTGCAAATCACAACATACTTTCCTGAAACAATGATACCGAGAAATGCACTTTGGATATCTGGTAATTGTTCATGCTAGATATTTTGCAGCATGGAAGTTAGAATACTCTTCTGCATGGTTAATGTATGTGGGCATCCATCCAGCTTACAGTACATTTTTATGCAAAATAATACGTAATTAATGCCTTAGTTTTTAGATTTCTTGTCCATCCAAGGACTCACTTTGCTTGTGTTGCCAAAGCAATGTGAATATTCTTGGGACGCTAGTTTGGTTATAGACCCATGGGTCCCAAGTCTTTTATTTAGAGCATGTTCACCTTTGGTTCCAGAGCACGGTGCTCTAGATTGCTTGGCACCAATATGAACATCGCTAATTTTAAAGTACCCATGCCAAAATTCAGGGTTGGGTACTGTCCGAGTACAAGATTTGGACCTTGTACTCAGGCACAAAGTGTCTAAACACTATAAGTGTGAACATGCTCTTACAGTAGCAAGGCACATGCCCATATTGTAACATAAAACAATGCACTATTATTTTTTATTTTATGGCAAATCATGCATCATCAGTTGTTTGCTTGTCTGGCCAACATTTGTGTGTATTTCTACATGCTTTTAAAAAAATCTCACCTTTGCATCTAGATTTCATTGAGTACTGTCAATCTAAAATCCTCTAACTTAGATTATAGAATGTCTTTCAGACATATTTTTGCATGCAAGGTGGGAATAAGAGTGTAAGTCATAAATAAAGTCACAGATTTTTCAGTATACAGTTTTACAGAAATTACTTGTACATTACAATAATACAACATTCTTTTTTTTTTGTATTACTTTTCTTGTTAGGATTTTTATGGGTGATTTTAGTACATGTTCTGTACAGAATCTATTTTGATCTTTTACGAAGTCCAACTTCGTCACTCACACATCAAAATTCACACATCCCAAAAAAAGTAGTGTGGCCAATTTGTGGCAAGTTTACTAATATCCCTAGAGCTTGCATGTTAGCAATGAGATGTTTACAGCGAGTATTTTTACAGCCTTGAGAATTCTGTTGTGCTCTTTAGGTAGGATGAATATGAAATGTGATTTCCCATTTCTTTAACCAATTTAAAGTCCTTGCTGTTTTGAGGACATGGATTGGGAATAAGCATTAGATTGGATTCCATGTATGTGGAAGAAAGAAAGAAAGAAAGAAGAGAGAGAGAGAGAAAGAAAGAAAGAAAGAAAGAAAGAAAGAAAGAAAGAAAGAAAGAAAGAAAGAAAGAAAGAAAGAAAGAAAGAAAGAAAGAAAGAAAGAAAGAAAGAAAGAGAGAGAGAGAGAAAGGAAGAAAGAAAGAAAGAAAGGAAGAAAGAAAGGAAGAAAGAAAGGAAGAAAGAAAGGAAGAAAGAAAGGAAGAAAGAAAGGAAGAAAATAAGAAAAACAAAAATAACTTTGTCAACATTTTATTTTAAGTGATCTACACATACTAGAGATCTCTTATTTATCAATCATACTAAAAGTTTTAATTAAAAATTCCCTGAACAAAACATTCTCATTAAACTTACATGATAAAATATGAGAATTTTCATTTAAAGATTACATTTGAATATAAAGATGTATGGACTTAGAAAAATACTTTTAAAGTGCATATTTTTTTTTTGTCTTTCTGATTGAATCAAACTTATTGTGTAATATTCATGTTATAAAATAGTGACAAGATGATAATACAGTATATAGTTTGTACATAGAAAATCAAATTTATAAAACATTGCTGTGTTCCTTTATTACAGACTCTTACTCAGGGTTAGCCTTATTTTAGCATCAAAATATTCATGAATAACCACGACAAGGTAAAAAAGAATGCACAATAACTTCAACAATACAAAATCTTTGAAATTCAAGGATCTTCATTAGAGCACATGAATATTTTGCACAAAGTTTAGGCTTACCCAGAAGAACTAATAGTCATTGTGTAATAGTCCAAACAAAACCAAAAAAAACAACATTAGTCTACTCTTTTCTTTACTAGAATCATTACCACTGTAGTGTTTTCATTGCTATGTGCTGATACACTACCTTGTTAATACAAATTTTCTCTCGTTCCAGTTTACTCAGGGGGCAAATTTGTTGAATTAATGAGACAAAATGTGGCCGTGCAACACCATCTCCCCCCCCCTGAGTAAACTGAAATGAGATCAAATTTGTATTAGCAAAGTAGTGTATTATCGGCATGATAGGAAATCGGGCAAGTTATATACTGTTGTCAATCAAACAAATTGTTCAGTACCTTGACATACTCTGACAGATGGCAGTGTATTGTTCGATTTCTTAGTTGCCACTGTTGTCTTGATCAGCACAGCAATGAAAACTGTCGTTGGTAATGTATATGTCAATAAAGTTATAAACTTTGTCCAAAGTCTGTCTCATTCCCAGTACCTTTCAGCTGTCAAAACAGAGGTGAGAAGGCACTGGGAATGAGGATCTATGTCTTGCTTTCAGTAGTTTGATTTCTAAGCTTTAAAAATTTTAATGATTAAAATGCTAAGTGTCATGAGTTGTTGTGCTTGAGTGTTACTAGGTATTGGAACATTCATTTTTAGAAGTAGAGAGAGGCACAGGTAGAGGAATCTGCATCCTCTCTCTTTTAGTGGAATACACAGATTTTTCAAAAAAAAGGTTGGTGAAGGTTTTGGTTGTAAATCCATGTCCAAGTAACAATTGAACGACAATACAAGGCAATACATACAATATAGAACAATACACTACACTACAATACATGTATTGTATTCCACTTGGACAGGGATTTATAACCAAGGTTGGTTTTGTTGCATGTGGTAAACCAAGCCCGAAATGCACTATGGGGTATGTGAATACAATCAGCAAAAGGTCAAAATAATACAGAATTTTCACAAACTCTGTAGGTTTTTCCAGCACAATTTATTCTGTGCTGAAATTATTTACATATGAATATAATGCATTTCAAGCTCAACATGCAACATGCAACAAAACCTTCACCAACCTTATTTGATACAACTCTGTATTCTGCCCCTTCCCAGTGTTCGTTCAGTCTTCTTCAGTGGTGTTATTTTGGATTAGGGTAACATTAACATTTTTTGGTCGTGTAAAGAATTAATACCCCTCCCCTCGAGGTCCCTACCCCCTCTAAAAATGAAGGCTCCCTAAAAATAATTCTTTAAAATGTAGTTAATCTTTAGGAAAGTTAAAAAACATTAAAAAAATTGTAGAAAATAGTAGAAAGTCCTCCAATATCAGCCTTACTGTATCTCGAAGTATGTGAAAAACTGAAAAGTAAAATCATTGGTAAGACGGAATTAGGAATGTAGAAAATTTCATTTTATCATTATAATTTTGTGTACCGGGTTTTCTTAGTACTCCACTCCCGACGCGCACTTTTGGACTGAGTTTTTGTTACCCCTAAAGTTGTAGCCTTTTAGCAGACGTTCTTAGAGTCGTCACGTTGTAACGCAACGTTTTTCTCGTGGGGAGAGAAGCATTGCGTGACGACCCTAAGTGCGTAGGAGGCTACTAAAGTTGCTGTAATACAAGCAAAAAAATCGTGCAGCCAAACTTGTCGCGCAATATTGTTGTATTGCAGGCTGCAGAGTAAATGTTGCTCGTATTACCAACTCGGCAGCAATAATATTTCGTTGCGTGATTAGAAGCTCTTTCTACTCTCTGCAACAAAGGAAATTTGTTGCGCGCGGGGTGGTAATACGAGCTCCATTCACTATGCAATTTCCACAATTTTGTTGCTCGTATTACTACGTCTTTCTAGGGGTAAGAAATACTCCTACCAAGAGAACCCGTATATATCTCATTTCCAAGGTTCAAAATTTTTCAATATCCAATATTTTAATAATTAGATAATACTTACTGCGAGGAATCCTAAACCAAGAAAAAGAGCTTTTTCTTCAACAGCGCTTTCTTTGGGAACTAAAATCAAGAAAAATATAAAAAGGTTTTTGTTAGAGATGTTTATTCTTCATACTCATGTGACTTTCCCCACCCTTTTTCTGGTTCGCCTCCTTGCTCTACAAGTTCGTAGAATATGAGCCTTTTTGAGAAAGAACTGGCCGTAAAAAGGCTTTGCCAAGCCGGCAGTTGGCTGGCGTTTTACCCAAATTGGCGGGAAAATATCACGTGACCTATTAGTACAAAATAGTCCCTTGGTAGTAAAAATAGCGCGGGTGTTTAACTGTCCAGTTCTGACCATACTAATACTTACAAGTGATAGATACTCGTTCAGATTCGCCTGTAACACAGCAACTCGAGACCCCTCCCAAGAATCCACGCCATTTGTGGTTAATCCGTCCAATAGTTGAGGTGTTTTCTTCTTTGTCTACCTTTAGCAACTACAAGAAAATATATTCACAGGATCTTAGCAAACGATACAGTTGTTCAGGCGCGTTACACGCAAGAAAAGAAGTGATAGTTTTACATTGTATCCACCTCTTGCGTACTTGCGCATCACTGCCTAGCAACTGCAGGAATAGTATTATGAACTGATCCCTACTTCTGCGTCTTACTCGCACTACATTCTATTTCTCGACCTGCAACTTCACCAGTAAAGGTCACGGTAGGGTACGATTTTCACTCCACGGAAACCTACTTACAAATAAAATATTTAAAGATATGACTGACCTCAAAGGAAGCTGGATCATTTCTGGAGCACTCACAAGGACAACAAGTGGGACCAGTGACAGTATGAGTCGTTCTTCCTTCAAAGTTGTATATATCGAAGTACTTCGTGGGTGGTAGACAACTTCCACAGGTTTCTCTTGACCTTGGATGGAAAAAAAAAAAGTGAGTGAGTACTTTGGAATTTTAAGTAAGAGTGAATTTGGTATGACTTTGGAAAGCTAGAGCATGGATCAAAATCAAACATTTCTTATGAACGTAGTATCAAGGCGCGCAAAAGCCATGACGCAATCGCGACATACCATTACACTGAAATGGCTTTTCCGTGCATGTGATTCATCCAATCACCGCGTAGATGTAAATAACGTAGAATACCACAACTATCGAATTACTGTTGCCTGCCCTACTGATCATCTTGTATTTGGAATATACTGTATATGCTCACTAACGAGTATCTACCGAAATACACTGATCTCGAGAGCCTGCAAACCAGATTTGATCAACAGTGATAAACCTGGTACGGCGCATGCGCATGTACTCACGCATTCCTCACTTGCCCCAGGACCTCTCCTGTCGGCATTCGCAAAACCATTGTTGGTGATTTCCAAGGGCAAAATATTGGCGAAGTGCACGACCATGGATGATCAATCTCCATAATCCAATTATTCTTGTTGGAGAAGACTTTCATGTAGTACTGCCGCATGTTCCCAAGAACTGCCTGAAGGCAGCTATTGTCAGCCTTTTCTATGAACAGATTTGAAAAAAATGAAGGCTGAGTTTCCCAAATTAATTTCCACTATGCATGTTAATCTGGCCCAAGTTAGTAGAAGGGGACAGCCCTTATTTCAGCTTTTTCCAGCTTTTTTAACGATTTTTTACGTATTTTGACATGACATTTTCTAATGGCGTTTTCAGTTTCCGTTTTCCACCGTTTCATATGCCGCGTTTTGCCGCGACCCCCCCCCCCCCCCCCCCCCCAGGGTCTCCAGAGTATCTCCTGTACGTTTAGGCTCCCACAGGTCACCAGTGCTAACAATTTTACAACGATATCCTATTTTGTACGAGTTTCTATAATAATAATTTTATTTCTTACCTTGCCTAACCTCCAGTATTTCTATGCCTTGACCGTTCTCCACTGTGAAGTTGTTCGTATTCCACCATGCTAAAAACAAATCAACAAAGAGTTAATTGTCTTGCGCACATATTTCAAGTGTTTCTAGTATCCTCTCGCGGTTTCAATAGGAAGTACTAACCGGTAAGTACTTGGTCCATCAGCCAAAAATACCCTTGTCAAGAGAGGACTGGAATCTAGCCTAAACCTAACCCTAAAAACCCTAAACCTAGTTTACCAACCCTAGAATCGATTCCAGTCGATTCTTTCTCGGTGAAGGGTTGTTTGGGCTTTGAAAACACAACCAAGAAGTTTTCACCGTAGTTATCACTGCTATATGATTATAGTATGCTGCGCATGAGTAACATAGAATAAATAAAAATCTCCGCATACGAGTACTTTAGGACAATATGACTCAATAGGCCTTTTGAAACAACAGGTCACGTGACCCTAACCCCCTTAAATCCAGCAGCTGTTTCAAAATGAACATCAGAAATGAAATGAGCACCTACTCGAAGGCACGGCGTGCGCAGTATGGCCCCGCCGACTCTTTTGATAATGGAAGGATAGAGTGATCCAGTAGTGAACAGATCATCCGCAGTAAACAAGTTTTGGCATCTTCGATAAACGATCGACTTCATTACGAGTCAAAACCCGGGGTCCTGTGCGCAGGAGAAAATAGCATCTCCGATAATTTAAACCTGTGCGTGTGTGCTAAACTTCTTACAGCAGACAAAGATTAGACAGGCTATTATGATTCTTACACTCGTGTCACAATCAATCAAGGTCAGTATCGCGTTTAATATTCTCTTATAAGTTTGATCGGGAGAGAGCCGCCAACATCGGCTCAGAATTGCCGCACGATAGGAAAATCGCGATACAAAATTTATTGCGATTTTGAGCCGCCAATTCGGGTTAGGTTGACGGCGTTGGAAGAAAATATATTCGGTATTGGCCTTCGTCGCTAAAAGTCACGTGACACGCCCGTATAATTAATATGCTCAAAGCATAATCAGTATACCGCTTCGATTATATTAAAAACTAAATAAATAAACTATAAAGTGCTTTCATATCTAAAATAACGGTTTTTGATTCAATTATTCTTATAGACAAGCGACTAAATATACTGAATATCTTAACTCCCTAAGCTTTTAATCCGTGTGCAAAGTTTTGCCGATCGCCTTCGGTCGCTCAATAAACACGAAAAATATTAAGTTGACAATTAACTGTACATTGAAACTTTTTCAAATCAATTCAACATAAAAATTATCGAGTTATTTTTGGTTTGATTCAAGCAATATTCATATCAGTCCTTTAATTCTTTTCAATTTCTAAAAACCAGCGAAAAAAATTGAGTAATTTAATTATTTTCGCTTTACAGAATAATTTTTTTCACGTTTAAATCAATCAAGAGGTGATTTAAGGACTGATTTGAAGTCTTACCTTCAGATTCATAATTTTGTTTAATGACAAATTTGTCCACATCCTGTAAGATCTCAAGGCCAATTGGAATGTAAGAAGATTTGGTTTCTTGAGTGACTACTCTTTGACCTGGCTGTATGAGCTGAACTCGTTCAACTCCGCTCTTGTCTATTGATTCGTTTGATCCGTGTATGTCCCCTAAATACTGCACTGAGCCACTCAGATCCTGACGAAAGGCAAGAGAACGCCCAGTTTCGTAGTATGCTGTAGCCATTTTGCTTGGACTAACACCGCTAGAAACGAAGTTTTGCCTGAAGAAATATTTAATAAGCTATTCAACAAATCTGATCTGAAGTGGAGCAGAAAGCGTCTTTTGAGACCATTATCAAGTCATTTGCAATTCTAATCATTTTGTAAAGGTTATTGTTTGGTTGCGCTCTTCTGGAACTAAAATATAACTATTCCACAGTACGTGATTCGCTCCGGCTGGGATAAGAACATTCAACACAGGCAGCCCAACTATCAAATATAGTCGTACTTGAAGCGCATCGTAGCGTTTTAATAATAATTTTAAAAAACACGAAAAGGAAGGAAGTTATTACCACTTGCGAAAGAGCTTTGTTCAATTGTTGTTTTTGAGTGTGGTTATATTTTTGGATATTGATAGCCTGGCAGTGACCACCCTCAGTGCCAATAATGAGGCCGGCTTCCAGTATATGCCAGTTCACAGTTTAAGAATTGTTTTCATTGCGCATGCGATTTTATTCCGAATTTCTCACCTCCATTTGTTTAAACCTTCTTTTGTTTTTAATTAAACAAAAAAAGGTGAGAAATTTGGGGTAAAATCGCATGCGCACCGAAAACGATTCTTAAACTTTGAACTGGGTTATTAATTTTGCGAAGCTACTGGTGAATGAGGCCTCTAAAATGTTTTACAACCAGTAGTCCAATGGGACTAGAATATGCGAGCATTGGACAGATCTAAGATCGAAGTTATTTTTGATAACGCGACCTTAATAATTTTAAGATAAGAGAAAAAGCAAACACGGCAAAATCAATTAATGATATTTTTCCCTACCGAAATTCCTTTGAAGTGAAGTAAAGGCCTGTTAATAAATAAGTTGCAGAGGAAAAAAGGTAGCGTTTTGTACTACATGAAGCTAATTTTTTTGTTTTTTTTTTTGTAACCCTTCCGTATTACTTTTTCTTTGGTAAAAATTTCCGAGATTGTTTCACCGAAGTTTCACTGATGGTGAGAACAACTTTTGGGATTCCTGTGTTTAATGATAACACAGGAAGCCCAATGCATACCCTAATATTTTTTAACAAAATGGCGGCAGCTTTGAGTTGTGTTTTTAAGGCTGTGATAAATGATTGTCTTCCATGGCAAATACGCCCGTCAGGAAGAACGTTGAATTTAATACACAAAATGAGAAGCTTCCATAGACAGTACAAGAAAGCTGCAGGTCAAATCAAACCAAATAATGCGAGAATTACTTCTACAGATTTGAGTCTGCAAGATTTTATGCCTTCTCCTGAACAGAATGGAAAAATAGGAAAGGAAGAGAATATCCCTTATTTGCGGGAAGAAACGTTTCATGGACGTAGAAGGAAAGGTATGAGTTGGTAAATAAAATAGGAATTAGTTCACAAGTAATCCATAAATTTATAAATATATATTCGAATGTGTTTAATTTTGAAAATGGAAAAAAGAAGAAATAAAGGATGGGAAGAAAAGAAAGAGAGCGAGAAAGAGTAAGTAAAAAGAAAAATGAAAAAAAAATGGAAGAATGAATATTTATAGCTTATTGCAATTTTGAGCTGCCAAACCAGGTTCATATTGGTGGCTAGTTATAGGAGAAAATCAAACCCATCGTGCGGTAATTCTGAGCCAACAAATACAGGTTTATATTGCCAGCTTTCTCCTGATCAAACTTATAGGAGAATCGCAATACATGGATGGATGGATGGTAGAATGAGAAGGAAAAAAGTCAGAGTGAAGTGAAAAGGAAATATGTCTGTGTGACTTAATAAACTTCCCTAGTGTGTTAAAGAATATTTTTGTAATTTTCACTGTATATTTATTATTTTTTATTTATTTTTCCAGTTTATTTTGAGACATATGGCTGTCAGATGAATGTGAATGATACAGAGATTGCCTTGGCTTTTTTACTTGAAAAAGGATTTAGAAAAACAACAGATATAAGCGAGGTAACATGGTTTGGAATAATCTTATAATTGAGTAATAAAAGACAAGAATGAATGGATGGGCAAGAGGATGGTAAGAGGAAAGAATGAAGAGATGAATGGATGGTGTAGTGATGATAACACTTGCCTCTCATCAATGTGATTTGGGTTTGATTTCTGAATTTGTTTGTTGGTTTATTCAGGACGGTGCTTTGAGGCCAGATTTTCCCCAGGTTCTCCGGTCTTGCCCTCCACTTGCAAAACCCAACTTCTAATTTCCAATGCAATCTGGCATTGAGTCCCTTAGTCATGAACATCTGGCCTAGGAGACCAAGCAATCAATCTGTGATATTTATAAAACATTTATGTACTAATGAATTAATAATGCTTCTGTTGTTGTGAACGAATTTCCTCATTTCTCAACAGGCAGATGTGATTTTACTAATGACTTGTTCTATCAGGTAAGAGTTGAATGATTTTAAAAGAAAAAGAAAATACATGAAATGCAAAGCTGATATTGAAAATACAATGTTTCATATTATTTGCTAAATCTATGTACTCATATATATGTGTCAATGTTCATAGAGAAAATGCTGAAAGCAAAATATGGAATAGATTGAAGCACCTCAAACATATGAAACTCAAAAGACAAAAACACCTTCCTCAACTGAAGATTGGAATTTTAGGTAAGAGGGATTTGATATTATTGTACTAGGTTATAATAATTTGATTAGTCAATTATAATGTCTTGTGTTAAAGATGTATAGCAACAGCAACAGCAACAGCATTGTCATATTAAGCAGCAGCAGCAACAACAGCAGCAACATTATCCGTATCATCACCATCAACCTCCTTATCATCATCATCAGCAGCAACAGCAGCAGCAACAACATCAGATGAGTATCATCACCATCAGCCTCATCAGCATCGCAATCAACAGCAGCAGCAGTAGCAACATCAGTATCATCATCATCATTACCATCATCAACATCACCACCATCACCATTGTCATCATTAAAATCACCTTCATTATCACTATCATTGTTTTCATAATTAATTTTTCATATTTTCATCATCTTCATCATTTTTTTCATCTGATTTATCAGGTTGCATGGCTGAAAGACTAAAGACAAGGCTCTTAGATGAAGATAAACTAGTTGACATTGTCGCTGGTCCAGGTATGGTAATACACCACTTACAAACATTTTGCGGATGCTCAGGTGGTGTAGTGGTGAGAGTGCTTGCCTGAGCTGTCACCAGTGACACAAAGGCTTGAGTCCTGCTGGGCTCGGTCTCATAGCAAGCCACTGGTAAATCCTGCCCCCATCCCCCTCCCCCCCCCCATTCCCCATCCCCCCATTCCCCCACCCCCCCTATATTTATTCTTGTCTTATTTTTTTTAGTATGACTTTCCTAAAATGTATGCTTGCAAATTATCTTAAATTTACTAGTCAAAATGTCTTGAATGGTCCTTTATTTTTATGTCAGACTCTTACAGAGACTTACCAAGATTGCTGGCTGAAGCACAATCTGGACAAGCAGCAGGTACCTAGCATGCATTTTAACCAAAAAAAAGATAGAAAATATCCACATCTGTTGTGTGCAGTTACAAAGCACACAGGGAGAAAGCATGAGAAGTGTTCTTATGTGTTCTGCCAATCTCCATTAGTGTTTCACAATACAACAATTTTTAATTTTTTTTTATAAATACAAATTGGAATAACAGTTATTTTGGATATGAATGACGAAGTAGAAACTTCATACACATGGCGGAGCTCTCATGAAGTACAGCATTAACCAATCCAAAAGTGAGATTTTTGGCAGTTATTTAATTATAACTACTGATAAAAGGTGTTAATTAATTGTTTTGTTATTAATTCATTGCTTATTGTTGTCTATTTATTCAGTCAATGTGATGCTTTCTCTTGATGAAACATATGCAGATGTAACACCTGTAAGAATGGACAAGGATTCTCATTCGGCCTTTGTGTAAGTTTAAGGAGAATATCGTTACCATTCCAATAGCCCACTTTCGAAATATGCTTCCCTTGTCACACACAAAGGTTTCAATGTGAGGCTTTATGCATAATTGGTCTGTGATTTGTGACAGGGGAAAAGAATGAATTTAATTTAGCACAGAGCCTCGTACTGAAACCTTTGTGTGAAACAAGTGAAGCATATCAAAGAAGTGGACTATTGGCTGGACTGTTAGAACTGTTTTTTGTGAGATTGCATTATTGCATGCAACAACAAAATGGCAACATATCCTCCTGGTCAACTCTTGCAAGCGTCATTGCAACTCTTGTGCCATCTATGCAACATTTGCACATAACTTTGCTGCCAGCATTATAGAAGTACAAAATTGCAACATGCCCTCTTTGCACTGTTGCAACTCTTTCATGCACTGTTGCAACTCTTTGCAACCATTGCACAAACCAGTGCTGGCAGCATTACAGAAGTAGGATCAAGATGCAACAACTGTTGCACACCGCAGTTGGATCAGCAATGAGCCTTCACTTATTTTCACTGAGAATGTGGAAGCCAAGGAGTTATAACCCATGAGTCATATGCATTCTCAAAATTATAATCAATAGGTCCATAATGCGTGGTTGCAACAATATGTGTACATACTGCATTGTGCCCTTCACGCGTGGTAGAGAAAGAAGCAGACCTGTTGCATCTATTGTGGATGAAGTGAAACACTTGATAGACCAGGTATTATTATGAGCAGAAAACCCTCGTATTTTCAGTATGTTAATTGTCTTTATGGATGTCATCTAATCTTTTATCTCTATAGCTATACAGTATATCTTTTTGTCTACACTTTTCTTAGGGAGTAAAAGAGGTGACATTACTAGGGCAGAATGTTAACAGCTACAGGGATGTCTCTGATGATTACAGCAGTGAAACTAGTGCCTATCAAAGAAGCAAGGGCTTCACAACCATTTATAAGAATATGACAAGTGGCGCGACGTTCACAGACCTACTTGACAGAGTCTCACAGGTTAGAAATAAAACTGAATGAAATTTAGCGAGTGGGAAAAACATATGATCCAAGTTAAGACTTCTTTCATGATTCTCACAGATTTCCCCTGAGCTTCGAGTAAGATTCACGTCTCCTCATCCTAAGGACTTTCCTGACAAGGTCGGTGCAGATGTGGTGACATTATATATTTACATTCTTTAATATAAAACAATAAAATACGCGCACGTACGTGTCACTTTACTGAGATATAAGTGCGCGGAGAGCTGTCGAGAAGTAAGCTAAAGGTGCAATTAGTATAGGTAATCATATGGTTTCGAGTTCAAAATCGTGCAACTTGTCGCGCAACATTGTTGCGTTGCAAGTTGCAGAGTGAATGTGGCTCGTATTATCATTATCACTCCTTGCAACAACAAATTTTTGCTGCCCGACTTTGTTTCAGAAGTAAATGCTCTTAATACAACAAAGAAAATTTGTTGCGCGCGGGGAGGTAATACAAGCCCTATTTACTATGCAACTTGCAACACAACACAATGTTGCGCGACAATTTGCACGATTTTGTTACTCTTATTACCGCGCCTTGAGAACGCCGAGTGTATATGATCTCTAGCATCTCGACTGCTCTACAGCTCTCAGCACAGGGACATACATTTTATGTTGCTTTCATTAAAGATATTTCGCATTTTGCCTCAAATAGTTTGTCGACGTTTAAGATACGGACGCACAGTGCGACATTCCGCCCAATCGATGTTGCGAGCCTTGTCACCCGAGTATAAAACGATCCTACTTCAGTAACATTTGCTTTGCCATTTTATATATACATAATTTTATTAATCGTTTAATTCTATTATTATTACTATTTTTATTATTTCTATTTATATATTTGCATATACATTTTCTAATTATTTCATTTTTATATCGTATATATTATGTATTTATCAGATTTTATTTATACTACCCCCAAGTCTTGCAGTGATAGGTAACCCCTTTTGCAAGACCCCCCATATGTAGATGTAGATGAACATTGCCTACAATATCGATATTGCGCGCAATGTTGGACCATGTGCCTTCGCCTTTGTGGTCATTGTACTGTATTTTCTTAATCGTGATTTAATTATTCTCGCAGCTTTTAGAGTTAATCAAGGAACGTCCTAATGTGTGTAATCAAATCCATCTTCCTGCTCAGAGTGGCAGCACAGAGGTTCTGGAATCTATGAGAAGAGGGTATGAATATCTTAAAACGCATCCTGTCTCATAAAGTTCTGCCGGGAAAATGTGCGCAAACAGTTATTCGCGAGATTATGCGCATTTAAAGAAACGCAAAGGAAAGATGAAAGGATGGAAATATGGAAGGGAGGAAAACTGAGAAATGTTCGCGCAAGTGAAAAACGACCGTAAGCCACCAACAATTGCAAGTTATTGTACTGTTTGGAAACTGGATATGCATTGACGTGTATTTGTATGATAATTCTAAGAATAAAGCAGATGAAACAAAAGGTGAAATCATGAATGCAAAAGAAAGCACAAGCAAAAACTTTGCCGCTCTTTCCTCTTAACCGCTGCATGAACGCTCGTGTTTAAAAATCCTAGATTCTTCAATTCCTACAAATTCGCTTTGATCACGCGGCGGCCATATTGGTTGGAACAATGGGTATTGAATCCCTTGGGTCCCCTCGCCTTCGCTTTGAGGCGTTTTAGAACGTTCAAAACAAAGTTTTTGCTCTAGATAAACATGGCCGCCGTGTGCGATTAAAGCCCATTGCACTGATTAACGTGTTTTTCCTTTGGTACTATTGTTGTTGAAGGTACACTCGAGAGGCCTACCTAGAACTAGTGGATCATATCAGAAACACAATACCTGGTAAAGATTTATGTATTAAACGCTGATTTAGGGATGAGAGGGAGTTGGGGGAGGATACGGCTATCTAAAGAAAGCGGATGGAACAGGAGAGAGGGGGCATGGCGTCCAGATTTTCTTGTTAGACCAATCATTTATACAACGTGTCCAAAACAGCAGGAAAAGAAATAGCAATCATAGAAATAGTAAATTAAATACGGACAAACTGTGCAACATCGCGCACAATGTTGCAGGCAATCGATGTTGAGAGCCATGGCGCGTGGCGCAATTTGCTGCATTGCTGAATCATAAAGCGATCCTACTTCAGCAACATTGCCTGTAATATTGCGCGCAATATTGCACCGTGTGTCTGTGCCTTAAACGTGGCTCTATAGTAACCTTACTGTATTGGACGTGCTTCTATTTCAATATACCTGATACCTTTTTCTTTTCTTCCATGAAAGGTGTGGCTTTATCCAGTGATTTCATAGCAGGATTTTGCGGTGAAACTGAATCTCAGCACCAAGAAAGTTTGTCCTTACTGAGAACTGTGAGATACGACATGGCATATCTGTTTGCCTATAGCATGAGAGAGGTACTCTGCCAACAGTCAAAAAACAATGACTAGTTTTCCCAATGGAATATAAAATGCCTGACAAACAAACTCGAAATCAGAATATTTTTTTAGTAATTTTTTTCCCAATTTTTTTTATGTACCAATTCCCATGAAATTGGGCGTGTTAACGTCTTTCTTGATGCTCTATCGAAATTGAAGATCGAAAATTGTCAAAAGCAATAGGTGTCTGTTCCATGCTGTATATAGATTCTCCGACATAGCAACAGTAACTAGGGAGGTAGGACAATGAATTCTGATCTGAATGATGTATTAAGCGTTCTTTTCTGCATAATCAGATTTTTCCTATAGTAAAAAGACGCTAAAATTTTATTCTTGTTCTGAATTCTGCATTTTAAGAGACTTTGTTTTATTTTTGGAAATCCAGAATCGTGTACACTTAGTAGGGAGTGGACTGCACTTCGGTTGACATGATCTTGGATCGCAAAAAAAACATTTCTTCGAATTTTCAGATTTTTAAAGGATATAGATAATCTTAATGTATAGCAAAAACATGTCCAACCTTTAAAATTTGATTTATGCTTCTGAATTCATGAATTTTGAGCGATTTTTTAATTTGGAAAATCAGGAAGCGAGCATGGCTGGACTGGATTGGACTTCGGTTTAACTGGATTAACCCGGATCGGTAATGTTTTTTTTTTTATTCCGAATTTGCAGCTTTTTTCTTATAGTATTTATTTTAATATTCTTAAATATTAGTTAAATGGAAAAATTTTGCAAAAATATATATATATTTAATTTTTTTTTATCATATTGGATCTTGGATTACAAGAAGATTTGATTCATGTCTGGCCATCCACCATCAGTTAAACGCTTTAGTATAAAAATGCTATTTTACAGTATTTATCAGTAGTAGAAACCAAATCTGAGCCATTTCAATTGATAATTTATCAACAATAAATGACAATCACAAGGGATAGGGGCATGAAAAGTGTGCATTGACTTATTGCAAAACTTTTTTTCAGAAAACTCGTGCACACCATCGGCTTCAAGACAATGTACCACAAGAAGTGAAGTCTCTTAGACTACAAGAATTGATTGACACCTTTTATTCAGTAGCCAAAGAACAGAATACTAGACATATTGGTACTAGACAGCTAGTCCTTGTCGAAGGGGTAAGCACCAGAAAAGGCAAATTGACCATCCGCATTCTTCCTTTCATTCTTTCCTTTTTCCCTCGTTCTCATTACATTTTTTCTTTCTTCCTTCCTTTCTTCCTTTCTTCCTTTCTTCCTCCATCCTTCGCTCACTCCCTCTGTTCCTTTCTTCCTTTTTTCTTCTATTCGAAATGATAGTACAAGCGCACATATTTGACAGTGCGCACACTGTTCCTACTACCAAAGCAACTTTTGTAGCATTTTTTGAAGCCTTTTTTTCATTGTTACTAGACAAGTAAGAAAAGTCATCAAGACTTAGTTGGACGTAACGATGGCAACACAAAAGTTATTTTTCCCATTACCATGGTTACATGTGAGGAGACCAAGACGCCAGAAGTTGAAGTAAAACCTGGAGATTATGTAGAAGTTGAGGTGAAAGTTGCACTTCTTTTGCTTTTAGTCAATAATTACTTTTACTATTGATAAAATTTCGGGTTTTTCTTATTCATATTTTAACAATTTTTTGATTTGTTTCTAGGTCGTAACAGCATCAGCACTAACTCTCAAAGCAAAACCAATTTGTAGAACAACACTCCAACGATTCAACCAGAAATTAAAGCAGCCAAAATAAAATTAATAATTGCTCAGTGTATTATTTTCATTAAATGATAAAAAAAAAAACTTTGCTTATAATTAAAAAGTGGAAAAAAATAAGAAGAAAAAAAGGCAGAAGAAAGAAGACCACAGGGATCCCAATTTATTACCCAAGTGCCTTTGCAATGCATTGTTGCTTTGGTAACCATCAAACATCTGTGGCGGCCATTTTGAAACCCAGACCAACAACAAGAAAAATACGAGGAAATACAAGATAATTCCTTCGTATCAGAACATGTCTGAAGACCTAGCGAACTCTTATGCTATACGACCGAACTTTAAGCAAAAGTAAGTGAAATTTTCACGGGTTTTGGGTCTTATTATCTCTATTTTCAATAGCACGTAATTTTCTACTCGATTCAACTTTGTACTTTCTTTCGTACTAAATTGAAGATTTTGAACTTGTTTTTCCTCCGTAAGATTTAGACCAGCAGCTGTAAAAACTCTAATACACGATGTTCTGAATGAAGAAATTGGAAATAAGAAATACGACCCAGAAGAATCGAAAGACTGGGCTAAAGTCGTTACTGATGCGCTGTTGGAAAAATTGAAAGGTAAGACTTCAACCATGTTCAACGATAAGGATTTATTAGAATAAAAAATAGGAAAGAAAAGAAACAAACAGTAGCAAAGAAACCAATAAAAAGACAAAATCAAGGTACAAGAAAAGGAAAGAGAGAAAGAAAAGATAAGAAGATACAAGAAATGAAAGATGAAAGTTTAGGTAATTTGAATGAACAATAAGTATCCCTTCTGATAATTTATGGTGGCAATTTCTTTCTTTTTTTCCCCTCAGAGCTCGAGCTTGATAGATATAAATTTGTTGTGCAAGTTGTGATTGGTGAACAGAGAGGAGAAGGAGTCAAGTAAGTTTCTTCAAGATATGATTAGCTTGTTTTCTTCCAATTCCCATCATTCCCTTTAATATTTTTCTTTGCAAATAGTGTTTGTATATAATTATACATTTTCCATCATTCGTAATATTATTGTTGGTTGGTACCAAGAAAGGGCTAGGGTCTGTGTTCCTGGGAGCACACTGCAGGGGCAGATCCAGAATTTTTAAAAGGGGTGACTGTTACAATGTACCTCAAATATAGCAAAGTATTAGGAAAAACCAGAAATGGCAAAAAATGGTGAAAAAATGGCATCTCAAATTGATGGAAATTTCATTTGAGAGCTTCAAGTAATAACCGGGTGAAAGTATATTGGAATAAATGTTCTCAGTTATAAACACCTTTTTTATTTGAATGTGCAAAAGAGGGGTGATGACTAGTCACCCATCACCACCCCTGGATCCACTCCTTCCACTCCTTCCACTCCTTCCACTCCTTCCACTCCTTCCACTCCTTCCACTCCTTCCACTCCTTCCACTTCTTCCACTCCTTCCACTCCTTCCACTCCTGTAGTCAGTGTTGATAGTTGATTGATTCAGGATGATATATAACATTCCTTTTCATTTCAAATTTTCTAGTGTTGGCTGTAGATGCTTATGGGACTCTGACACTGATAACTTTGCTCAAGACCTTTTAATGACAGTAAGTATTGTTAAGCTTTTTTCTTTTGAATGTATCCAACTAACAGGTATATAATACATATAAAATGAGTATAGAAATATTCCTTTAGCAGTAGAAATAGCTGTCTAGATATGGTTAGTATCTATGTTTAGTTCAGTCTAAAAGGTGGTCATCTGATGATGATACTTTGGTAGTACAAATAATACCAATGTTATATTATAATCATTGGTGACATATGCTGCTAATACCGTATTGCTTCTCTCTAATATGACCTGGATTTGAGTCCTACCGGGCTCAGTATCATATGCTAGTAAAGTTACTTGTTGGTTCTCTCCTGTGCTTTGAGGGTTTCCTCATGGTTCTCCAGTTTTCCTCCCTCTGCAAAGATCAACTTCCTAATTCCAATTCCATCTTACAAGATATTCTCTATAGGTCTAACCTCATATCTCCTTTCGCACTATAATGCAAATGATTTCATTTATATTTCATTATTCTCTCCTCAAATAGACTTTGATAACATTACAGGATATTTATGCTTTCCTTTTGCTACCCCCTTGTTGGTGTAGAAGAAACGGAAGGTGTAGCTATCCAATAATGCTTCTCATTCAGGCAACTAAAATCATGCATTGATCAAGGAAAGTAGTATTTCTGATATTCTTTCATGTCTGTAGACATAAACAGCAGTCTCAAGGATCAATTCAAAAAAGAAATACCTGCCTACCTTTTATATTTCATAGTTTTCAAAAATTCTATGAGCAGAAAGCAATCTTTCATACAATACTTTCAATCGTAATACTATGTACAGATAGTACGTAGTTGCCATCTGAAACCTAATAAGAATTCTGTCAGTGAAAAAAACATCAATGAAAAACTCACTTCCAACTTCTTGATTAGATTACAGACTAAATAATCATAATTTGAAGTATTGGGGTTGGAAGTCCAACATATATTAACTTATGCACCAATCAGATCCTAGAATAATGTCTTCTAAGAGCCTAATTTATCATGATATTAGGCCCATTTATCAAGCTGTCATCACCGGACCACAAGGTCATGAGAAAACACTAAAAGAAAAGTGCACTACTGTATCATATTAGCTGGATATGTATCTATCCAATGTATATATACATACACCTTTTATCTTAATAGCGTAGTATAAATTACTTCATTATATGAACGCATCCATCAAAGTCAACAAAACAATGAAATTTGGGATTCATTTCAACAGATTTTAAAACAAGACCTGAGCACTAAACATGTATGCACTGTTATGTTCTAAATTTCTGGAATTATATCATATTGTTGCACCTTCTTTAAGGGCCTACAGATTGAATATACTATTGGGACAAAAATCCAGAATAGATTTTCATCACATCAGAATATTTACTCATAATGTACTGCTACAGAAAGAGCTCTCTGGTGTGACAATAAACAGGTGTGAACCAGATTTCAAAATATTTTCTTGATGGAAAACAGAGTTCTCTCTCTGCCTCAAGGCATTCAAGGATAAAAAATACTGTTTCCTTTCAAAACAAATGCAGTTTCAACCTACTGCCCACAAGATAACCCCAACAGATGCAATTCATGAGAAATACCTATTTTTAAATGAAATATGACTCCTAAAAGGACTTAGTTTTCTCAACAAAAAGAAGCCTTCTTGAGCCTTAACAAAACATCCTTGGTGTTATGTTTTCTAGTACAATGGAGGGTGCTAATGATGTGTAGATGAGGTTAATCCATTGCTCTTAGCCCCCCAAACCTTTGTTGTTCCAAAGATTTCAAAGTATAAAGACACTAGCACTAGCCATTGCATCTCTTGAAATTTATTTGATTACCTTAGTGTCAGTTATATGTTACTCGCTAGTTCATCCCACACATATGCTACCTATAGTATAGGTCATTCTGACCTGGGCATGTACATGTATGTCTTGCGGATCTAAGAGTCTGTTTAAATATTCCTCTCTAACCCTTGTGAATCAAGGCGTTACCTTGTCTTGTCTTCCTGATGTACTTAGGTACACTATGATAGGGTCATCCTAGGCTAAGTGATAAATTACTGCATCAATAATGGATAAAGCCAGTATGTAACACCTTTGACAGTTTATTTAACCACAACCGAGGAGCACTCTCCTTAGTGAAGCAAACCAAACTGGAATCCAACTTACTTTTCCTTTGAGAAATAACTATTACAGTACATTTATCACAAGGTATTCTCCTTATATTGTCCTATGCAGTGCCTTCAACTTACTCTCCATAAATCTATCTTCTTGTCATAGTTAATAGAGGGTAACTATCTTCTTGTGGATGAAATCTGAGAGCATAAAAGTTAACGAATAGATATTGAAGCCGCAGCTTCCTATTGCTTGTTTAACTACGCTTTCACAGAATGTAATCAAGTTGATTAATACATGATACCAAGATATTTTAGAACCAGACATTTATTGTTTTGATCAATCATTTTGATACATTTGTCAAACTCGCGGTGGCTTTGGTTTCCCGCTCTTTTTCCCCTGCTGCGTTTCCTTTTCCTAAACGTTTCTTCTGAAGACAACTCGTCAGAAAACTATTATCCTTTTTTTCTCCCCTTTGTCCTCTTACTTCTGGTCTATAAGATAATTTCTGCCATTTTCTAAGGAGAACAGACGTTTTTCACTTCACCCTCGTGGTTTTGTTTCGCGCCATTTTACGTCTTCGGCTAAATCCTCTCGCGGTCGTTTTGTTTCCCGCCATTTTTCACTGGACACGACGCGCGATGTTTCTCGCTTCCTTCCCTGCAGACATTTCCTAACTTCATCTATCGCTCGTTTGTTTATATATCATTGTATAAGTCCTTGTAATGTTTTGATCAAGAATATAGTATTTTCTAAAAAAGGCTGGTGCAACTGTTTGAAAATAAAGGCAGTCGATACCCCATGAGGTCTAAAGATTGTTTAAGATTCGGCACGAGCACCACGTGTATGATAACCAAAGGTTTACATACCACATGCATCCATCTTGGACTAAATATCAGCCTGTTTAGACTTTGTTGTGACTATTCGTAGTTATCTAGGACTACACCTGCTGGGTTCACAGGGTGAATCAGCGAGTACTAGACGAAAATATATAGACATGAAAGTTCACTTAGGTGGTATGTAGACTATCTTTCTATACACCCCTTGCGTTAATTTCCATAGCAGCTCATTTTGGAGGACAAAACAATAGAATTCTACTCTCCTGTGAAGTGTAATTATATTGTTTTGTCCTCCAAATTGAGCTGCTTTGGGAATCAATGCAAGGGGTTTATTGCCAAGTCCTTTAATTTAGGTCACTTCTCATTCATTCTGTGTGAGAGTGATCTGTAACTGTGCCTGGCCGTGAGGTCTTGGAACGATACCATACCTTACCCCTACCCCCTCGTGAATCAATTTTGTACCAACAAAAATTTATCGTCTTACTGATCCTGTACCCTTTGCACTTTCTAATCATTCATTTGTCTTGAACCATAATGACTTCAATATGGGCTCATGAATTTGTCAGCCGAGTTGTCAGTTTTCATAGAGTACTTGGCCTGGTGGGCCTACTCTTTGCCCTGATTCAGGGTGTTATTTGGGTTTCTTTTCTCTAAAACTGCACGACTGCATGATCAGACATCAGATTCCAGGACATGGACACTTGAATGTGTAAGGTCCTCTAGTTCAATCGGCCCTCCATATGCGAGCTCAATCCTACACTACAAACATTTCAAAAATTCAAATACCTCAGTTTGAATCTTTGTGTGAATAGCATCTGATTTATTTCAGCAATTGAAGATGCCATACAGATTTACACACGATTCGAGCTCGTCTTAAGAGATCAGTCAGTCTGCTTAATTCTTAGAAAATTAGAGATCAGATTACACCATGGATTTTATTCCATGCAGGGACTTCAAAACTTCGATCACTAAAAATGTATTTCACTTAAATCCTTTCTTCAATTGTTACTCATTCTTCGAATTCATTTCTTAATCCAATCAGCATACTTTAGAATCCAAAATTACCAATGCTCCAAGACATTCATTCGGCAAAAATTCCTTCTTAAAAGATAGAAAAATCCCGCATAGCTGACCCGTAGAGAAAAGTTCGTGTCCTACTGTACAACAACCGCCTTAAGTTCTCTAGATGGTCCATACTGATATTATCGCCCGCACGCAACTCACCCTTATCCCACAATCAGATATATGTACAGACCTCTTATGTCTGTCTGGTTCACTCGGAGAAAATGTTCCCCAAATCTAGCAGCTACACCTATTGTGTTCCAAAGAGGAAGTATTTAAAAACCAATGACATAAATCATTATTTCTTAAACCAATTATTTCGAAGTGTTTCATACGATACTACTGATACCATGCAATTAACCGTGTTATGCGTTCGGGGCGTTGGCTGTGGCGCCACATATTAATGTACATAAACACTATGGCACGTGCTTTATTGGTCTAATAGTGATTTTATACAGATTACTGTTTAATAGTTTCGTATTAGGTCTAACTGCACGCGTCTGCTGCTTCCCGCCAAAAAACCCCAATAATTTTCGAGTATTCTATTTCTTTCTGTATGCTGTCCTATGCCATCTCGGGTTTGTAGTAGTACGTAGTAATAGTAGTAAGGTTCATAAATGCCCGTTGTTGTTGACTTCTATTCCAAGTACTCCATCTGGTTATTTCGTTTGACTAGCGGGTCATTTGAAGTGTTTCTAATCTTGTTTATATCGCCAGATCATTCATTTAAGGTAAATCACTTGATGAGACAGTTATTGACGCATGAAAGCGTTTTTATTACATAATTGTCACCTTTTATGTGTACGATACAAAGTGAAGTTAACTGCCTTTTAACATGTCGCCTGTACATACCTCTACACCCTCTGGGCTCTATTAATCCCTAAGCTTTTCCATTCCATGCGAAAGATAACGTTCTCCCTAATTTGTCAAGAAATTAATAGACTTTTAGAAACATTTTCATTGATTTTCATCTATTTACATGCGAATTTAAGCCCTTTTAAAATCACGCCTTTCGTATCGATTAACAAACATTGGGTAATAATAAATGACTCTGTTTCACTGAAATTAGAATATCATCTGAGGTCTTAGAGCGCGCGGTCACCGTAACAATCAAGATCTTCTTCAAAGGGCACGCGGTTTATACTAGGTCTGATAACGATGCTCAGAACTGACCAGGACTTTGAATGGGGATCTTCTATTCATTCATTAAGAAGTCAAGCAAAAGACAAAGCCTTAGAGGCTTGGAACAAGCCGCAATTTGACCGGATTAGATCTCTCATCAATTCAGCAATTACTTGTGAAAAATATGCCGACCTAATGAGATCAACAGTATCAAGTGTGTGAGCCGACATGAACTCTGGGCACTCTGGCCAGACATTACTAAATGACATTATAGTAGGAGACTACAGACAAATTATCTGGAAAGAATATCCCATAGCAATCAGTTTGACGAGGGGTATTTTGTGGGGGGTGGGGTGAGGGCAGGCACGATAATTTTGTACAGTTTATGATCACAGCACTGAGAACTTGTAAGTGCCATTATAAGTATGTCCGTATCAGATAAATCCAATACAGTGTCCGTAGCACTAAGCTCATTGGGTCTAAGAAGGCTAAGTTGGAGTTGACCAATGCTCTATCCATCAGTTTCAGCGATCGAGATTCTTAAAAGATCAGATGTCTTTTTCGAATAGTTTGAAGGTTTATCAAGGATTTGTGTATTTATTAAGATGGATTAGGCTTTAGATTTCTTGATTTTCGCTTCATTCTTGTAATAAGGGTTGCTCAGATCACTAGACTTGGTCATTTCTTTATAACCTATTCAGTCGTCTAGGACGGAGGCTTGGATATTTTCAAACTTCTACAATCAAGGGGTTAGTCTCTTCCTTCTAAAGAGTTTTCTCCATTTTCTTGTATTGGAGGCAGGTTTAATTTGTCTCCTTTTCTTTTACCTTTTCCTTCTCATTCATTCATTCATTCTCTCTCTTTACCAATTTTTTTTTTAATCAAAACTTGCCTGTCCTTAGTAAAGCCTCTTCCTTTTCCTCTAGATCTGGTACGTTGTGCTATTCATCTCTCAGTTACTGACATCAAATGGATATGAGGTTATTGGGTACCGTCTTTACCTGTCAGTATAGTTTATCATAATGAACTAAGTACGTCACCGGAAATCAACCTTTCTTGATTATAAAGCATTTAATGCCTGGTATTACTGAGGACGTGCCAGTCACCTGAGATTCGACTTCCTTTGGGATCGGTCATAAATTTACAGTTGAGGGATGGGGTGATTCAGCAGAGAAGGTCAAAAAACATGTTGCCCTCACGCACCCTAAACATGAAATATTCTGCTCCTGCTCATGGTCAAGTTTAATATAAACCATCTTCAGCTGTAAAACTATATTCAGTTTTTTAAAAGACCCATCACTCAGTATCCTCAGTACTCACTTGATTTGTAGTAATCCAAAGTGACTAGTATAGATCCGTGAAAGGGAAACTTGAGTCTGGATTTTAGTTTTATCGACAGTCAATTGTCCAACGGCTTTCTGTCTTGGTAACACGAGAAGAGAAGAAAATGAGATCATTTGAAGACGCTCTAAAAAGCCGAGTTAATGACTTAGATAACTAATACTTCCGGGCATTACCAAAATCTCGCTTCCTGGTTATGCTATCAGGGGAAAAAGAACTTCCTGTACAAGTATGCGCAGGCGTATTGCGGATACCGGATATTTTCTGTTTTGCATTCATTAATCACGTGATAGCCTAAAGGAGGAAATTATGAGTAATAGGGATGGGGTTCCTGTGGTCTTTCTCCTTGACGTGAACTAAAAACAGGTCATTGTACCTTTGATAACGCTAGAAAATGGCTGTGGATACACCTATACGTATTGTTAGTAGCTTTGGTATTGGTGTACAGAATGTCAATATAGATTTTGGTATTGGTATATGCATGCATAAAGTCATAGGACAGACGATAGGTGTAGATATTACTATAGGTTTTGGTATTAGTATATGCATGCATAAAGTCATAGGACAGATGATAGGTGTAGATATTACTATAGGTTTTGTTATTAGTATATGCATGCATAGAGTCATAGGACAGACGATAGGTGTAGATATTACTATAGGTTTTGTTACTAGTGTATGCATGCATAAAGTCATAGGACAGACGATAGGTGTAGATATTACTATAGGTTTTGTTATTAGTATATGCATGCATAAAGTCATAGGACAGACGATAGGTGTAGATATTACTATAGGTTTTGTTACTAGTGTATGCATGCATAAAGTCATAGGACAGACGATAGGTGTAGATATTACTATAGGTTTTGTTATTAGTATATGCATGCATAAAGTCATAGGACAGACGATAGGTGTAGATATTACTATAGGTTTTGTTATTAGTATATGCATGCATAAAGTCATAGGACAGACGATAGGTGTAGATATTACTATAGGTTTTGTTATTAGTATATGCATGCATAGAGTCATAGGACAGACGATAGGTGTAGATATTACTATAGGTTTTGTTACTAGTATATGCATGCATAGAGTCATAGGACAGACGATAGGTGTAGATATTACTATAGGTTTTGTTATTAGTATATGCATGCATAAAGTCATAGGACAGACGATAGGTGTAGATATTACTATAGGTTTTGTTATTAGTATATGCATGCATAAAGTCATAGGACAGACGATAGGTGTAGATATTACTATAGGTTTTGTTATTAGTATATGCATGCATAGAGTCATAGGACAGACGATAGGTGTAGATATTACTATAGGTTTTGTTATTAGTATATGCATGCATAAAGTCATAGGACAGACGATAGGTGTAGATATTACTATAGGTTTTGTTACTAGTATATGCATGCATAAAGTCATAGGACAGACGATAGGTGTAGATATTACTATAGGTTTTGGTATGGTTGGTATGTGAATAAAAAATTAGAAATGAGTATAGACATTGGTGTAGGTGTTAGTAGACGTATAGACAGATGTATGTAGGTTTGCCATTGTGTGGTATGGTTATATTAGTATAGTTTTCTTCACTCTGTTGTAGATATGTATAGAGGGTTAGGGATATGTACATTTATCCCACACCATAGAAAATACAGCCAATCAGAAAGCAGGAAAGCCGTTGTATATTCGTCGGTATTTCACTCTTCCTTCCCATCATGCACTGCGCGTTGAATCTACGCATTTGCATTTTCTACGGTGTGGGATAAAATGGTTAAACAATAGTTTCTCGTGGCATACAGTGGATATCCCACTCGTCACTTGTATTTTCTTTGTATACACACTCGCCTAAATTCTCTTGTATATACTAGAAATTACAAGTGACTCGTGGGATATTCCACGGTATGCCATTCGAAACCATTGTATAACTAGTATGTATTTGTGTGGAGGTACAGTGGTTTTTACATGGGGTTAGGTAGTTAAATTGAGTCAAACAAGAGGATGATGGAGACAGAGAATTACATTCCTTAATTCCAATGATCAATATTCGTATCTGTACATCTAGCATTTCGTGAGGAGCCTGCGTTGTTTGGCGGTCTGCGGTTTTGTGAAAAAGAGAAAGGGAAAATTAATGGCGAGGGAAAGCAACACCGCAGACCTCATATCATGAGAGATGGGCGTGGCTTGGCATCGATTTTGTACGTGACTCACAGTAATTAAAAACATAGATTAATGGACCATGATTCATCCTACCTTGACAAAACACTTAGAGTATAGCTTCTTTGTTTTTATATTAATGGTCCTACTAGATAATTACTTTAGAAGAACGTATCTCGTAAACACCACCAGTATGCTTAGAGTTCTCACGACCGGACAAAATCCGAATTTTTTTTTTCTAAATTGTGCAGGGAAAACCCAGAGATGTTTTTGCGTACGCATTAGTAAGCACTGTATGTTATTCCTGTTCCTTGCTATTATTATTTACTATAGTGACTGGTTTTGAGAAGACTAGTTATAGTACTTTATTGTACATGATCGTATGAACAGGGTGTGCTATGAAACGAACCATAACCACGTGATAAACCCAGTAATTTGTTGGTGTTGAAGTGAGCTGTATTCCACAAATCAACCAACGGGAAAAAACGCCCTTCCATAACAGAATAAACCTCCTTTTATTAGAAGTGAAATTTAAAAAAAGTTCTTGTTCAAGCTCAAGATTTGTATGTTGATTCTTTCCGAGTTGTACTTTCGTCGCAGCTGTACAAAAAAAAAAATTATGTAGTATTCAAAATATGATTTCTTGCACTGTACATTAAATTGGATAATTCGAAATTCCATCAAAAGATTCAGAGATGTGAAGAAGTATTTCTGGTGCGTGTGCGTGTGTTGTGTGTGTGTTTCATGATATGAACCCTTACAAAATACTGAGCAAACCTCGAACAGTTTGTCAGTTAGTCAGTCAGTCATTGAGTCTTATCTCATGAGGTCATACATGATATCCTTCTAATCCGCCTTTGTTTTACTCCCTTTTGTTCTCCTGTCTCTTTTTGTTGTACCTCCCTCGCACATGATAATACTACAAGAACCAACACTGTGTTTGGATTGACGCACTGGGTTTTCTACTCAATAACACCTACAATAACCCACGATAATCACAATAGCCACTGACTTGACGTAATTCCCAAACTGTTCTAGTATAACCACTGTTGATTTTAACAACCGCAACTAATAGTCCCTATAGTCCCTCGCATTGCTTTTGTCTTTTCGATCCTCGTAAAAAATACACAAACAATAAAAGCAGAACTAAGCTCTATGACAGACGTTCCGCTCGTGGCTTTTAATAACAGTGACTAATTCCTCCTTGATGAGGGTGAAGAATCGATCCATCGCAGTTGAACTAGTTGGTGTTTTGCGTCCCACGCAATTATGCCTACGGAGTGTTGTTCAGAGGCCAGCTGGTTTGTTACGGTTTACTGTGTTTGTACTATCCCCGCCTTTATTTAACCTTGACCGACTGAATCAAACTAATCGAGTGCTCGTAACTAAAATGGGCTTTAAGTGCTTTTACGAGTATATTATTGTTTGATTCACGAGTGTTGTGTGGAAGAACCATATCTAAACTTGCCTAAAAACTAAAATCCCGGGGAAAAAAATGAAAACTTTTTATAAGTGATCTTTTACTTTCTAGAATGTTTTTCATTTCATATTTCATAATTATTGGGTTATTGTACATGTACTTTCAACTGAGTTGTTTTCCATATCACATACTGCACATGCAAGGCAGATGTGTTTACTGACTTAATATTTTTTGCCATGGAAATTTATTCTCTGTCTTTTTATCATCGTAGGCGTTTTTGAAAAACAAACACATCCACTCAACCAGTAAAAACACATTTTTGCGCAATTAATTTTTGTATTAGTTTCCTAAGAATTTATTGTTATTGGTTTTGTTATCCTGCTTCAAAGTTGATGTTCGTGTGCGATGTTTCTCAAGGTTTAATCTCCACATGTGCGTTCTTTCTTGCGTACCCTTTCTTTACACATGCAGTCTTTCGTCACAGCCGGCAACAATAATGAAACCATTCTTCCCGGGATTGTCTTTTTTTTTTGCTAAAACTTTATATGTACATCTGTACACACTTAAATTCCTATAGTATTTTTTATCTAATTTTACAGCTTCAGATTGTTTTTATGAGTTCCTGCTGGTTTTCACATTGTTTTCTAAGTGCCAACACATGCCACACATAGCTGTAGTGTAGCTAATATCTAGAGCATAGTTCATGTGTATGGGAAACCTATTCATTGTGACTCTTAAATGGCTTCCCAATCCAAGCCTTCTGATTGGTTGGTGGCGCGGTTTTTTTCGTGTATTTTTTATTGGCTCAGAGCGGAAGCTATTTGTGTGTCACGGTATCGTAAGTTTCCACACTCATGGAAAATGTGCACCAAGCCATGCGTACGTGATGTTTTCCTACCAAAACGCCTAACGAGGTCAGACGAAACCTAAAGTGCGATCATATTCCCGCTAACCTTCGTGGAACGCGTTTAAGATTACACTCAAACCATTTTAATAATAACACGACCATTTCAGCCCAAGACGTCTGGGTTTTTTACTACGGTCAATTAAATTACAACCGTCTGAGTCTGTACGGACCTTTGATTGATGAAAACCAAGAACCCGGACCTCTCGAATTTAGAGCTGGTTGTCGGGGTATATTGCAAGGTTATCCTTATACTAAATACTGCAAAACTAAGGTGCGGCTTTGTATCATTTCAAAACCTGACGCTTGACCTTCAAGGACGCATGCGTACAGGAAAAATACCTTTTTTTCCCAAGGGAATCCCAACATAGTTAGCCAGAATATCATCTAGACTGAGGTGCCTCTTGTTTATCTTAAAAGGTGACTTAACCCGTAGTTAACTATGGTTAACCTGATATAAAATAGATACTACACTGGTGCATCCACTTGTATTACACTCGAATTACCTCTAGCGTGTAATCGTGTAGTCCATAACTCTGAACGTTTCTGTGATTCTTCACGATTCACTAGTCAGTGAATCGCCTAGGGACATGGATTAGTAGACTGTTTCCCAACACTAACTCTATCCATATACTCCATCTTTATCTTTGCCATTCCCATGGTAGTAGTCATTTTGTTTGATTACAACTCATAGCCCAGCCCAAATTTCTCCTAGACTCCTATCCATCTTTCTGGCTGGCCAATTTTATATTTGCTTGCCAAGTTAGACCAAAGCTATTCATCATCAATCTGTTAATACATCGCCGATATACTTCACATCTATTGTTTTATTCATTCATAGCTTTCCTCGACATTTCGTTGTATCCAAAGGTTTTCGTTCCTGACATACTAGGAACTCCAATCTAAGTCCCTCGTTCATAAAGTGTGCCTTTGTCACGTTGTCATTTCCATGATGATCTTGTTTACCTAGCACTACACCTTTGACGCGTTCACCTGTCATCAGATCATTTAGAGTTTAAAAGGTGAAGATATACACCAGCTGACAGCTCAAGTTTTTGACCTTTGTCTCTTGTCTGAAAACATGGCATAGCTAGGATACCGTACAAACATTCCTCGCGTTTCTTAGGAACAGATTTTACTACTAGTAGTGATTCCGTGATTAGTGTAAAATATTGTAGGAAATAATATAATTGCCACCTAGATCTGTACTGCTTGTGTTTGCCCTGAGTAAACTTGGTATTGCATCATTGACGTCATAACTTTAGGTAAATATTTAGTTTCTTGATCGTGTTTAACCCTGCTACTTATTACTGATTTGGTTACACCCATCTCGCACGTGGAAGTAGACCGAGCCCTAACAGGGATTGGATAGAGTTTAGAGAGGGAGGGGAGGGGGATGCCAAACCAGGGGCACTCCTCCCCCTTCCCCTCGATGCGCACGCATCCACCAACACTACTAAAACTGACTACCTCAAGTGTCTATTGATCAATACAGTCAATACTTTTTTATACAATCGGAAATGTCATATCAGAGATGATTTTTTGATGATGGGCATCCTTATAAGAGTGGTTTTACTTAAGCCGTGAAATAGTTACTAGTATAATCTAATACAAGTTAGTAGATCTTAGTTACATTGTTTTCTTTTGTTCTTATTTGACTATTGAAACTTTATCTATTCATTTTTGTTTCACGGGTTCAATAAGATCACTCTAATTAAAGAGTTTTCAGCAACACTTAGCTCTCACGCCCTCCTCCGGCCTCTAAATAATGACTGGTTCTTTATATTATCTTGGCTATTTTATCCGGTACGATTGTTCTGTTATGTGACTGTGACTTTGACCATGGGCCGTGCCGTGTCTTGCCTTGCCTTGTCGTGCCGTGCCGTGCTATGATTGGATGAGTAGTCTCTGGTCACATATATACATCGCATTTCGAATCGAGGCTTTGTCAAAACATCATAGTAATTTTTTCCTTCGTTTTGCGAAACCTTTAACATCGGGTGTCCGCTCCGTGTCCGTGCGCTTTCACTGTACCTGTACAAATATTGCTCTACCTGAATTATCTTTCAGGTCCTTTCACTGTGCTCGTACAAATATTGCAGTCTACATGAGTGATCCAAAATCCTGGTGTATTACGGAAATGGCTCATTCTCCCCACAATTTGTTGAAACACCTTCACCGTCTTGTCTCTACTGACCTGAATGAATTGTAACTAGTTAATTTGTTCACCTCCGTGCGCTATTCTGCGCAGCATTATTTTGAACATGTAGCGTCTACACGCCCCTATACTATCCTATGCGATTGCTCAGTTTTCTAGATAATTCTGTAGCTTTTAGAAGGTTAGTCTTTTTTACGCCTAGTACTTTCAGACTTCAGAAACCTTAACATTATCCATAGGAAGTGATCGTGTTAAGAGTTGCAAGACGCAATCCATTAGCTTCCACAAGAGCAGGCAAATAACCATAGATAGCGTAGTAATCGATTGAGAACACAGAAAACATGATCTCTGACAACTCCTTTTTTATCTTTTTCTTTAGGACACATTCTTCTGTGTGGCTGCTGTCTACGGCATATTTTATTATTAATAATAACCTAATATTATCGTTTCATGTATATTGTACATACCATGCACGCCTTTGGTTGTAAATAGCGTATTAAACAAATTTTCTCCAGCGGTCCAAGATATTCTAGTGTGTATTTAAACATTCATGTAATGCGATATATCCATGCTTTCTTCACAGTACGAATACTATTCAATACGGTTCAGAAACGCCCCTTAGGGTATTTTGTTCACTGTACTCTATAATTGCTTTTTTGTCGTGAAGGGACGCGGTTGTTGCTTGTTTGTTTTCCTCTGTTATTATAATTATAATTGTTTGATCATTTCCTTAGGGTTATCCGAATCATTACATGATCAATCCTGTCTGTGTCCCGTTAATAACTATAGCTGTTTGTGTCTTCGTTTCTTTGTGGTTCCAGAGTTCGCGTCTTTTACTAGACAACAACAACATGCAAAATAATTCAACATTGCCATATAGACCATTCGTATTAAATCAAATTGCAGTAAACAAACAAATGGACTTTCATATGGGTTCTAATCTAAGAGGATAAAAAAATCTAAATAAAATGACTGATGTACATTTTTTGCTCGTTTAGATCGGGTTAAATAAAGATAGTTTTGTTGTACAAGTCGATACCAGACATTTTTCACTTATGTAAACTCTGAGTTTCTTCCGTTACTTTCTCATTTCCGCTCTTCCTTCCTTTTCCATTCCAGGTTATTTTCCTTTCTATGTTTTCTTTCTTTCTTCTATCTTATTTTCACCGTCCTGTTTATATTCCTTTTCATCTTCCGATTTCTTTTCCATTTTTCTCGTTTGCCCTCTCCTTCCCTACATTTGATTTTCTTTTTTTGTTTTTATTTGTGTAATCTCCCACGATGAGACTAACTCTTGGAGAGAACACAGAGAATTTATATGTTTAAATAATTTTTTTCAAATTTTTTTACTTTTTTTTTTCTTTACTGTTTTTCTCATCCTTTGACTTTGTTTAAGTCTTTCATTTATTTACACACAATATTTAAATGTAAAATTATCATAATCATGAGTGATGGTTCACACTAGTCATTCTATTATTCCTTATATCCCTATTGACCTCACTTACACGTTATATCTTTTCAATAATCTCTTCTCCAACGACAGTCAGGTATCACAGACGCATTAGTCTGTTTTCCTACCCTGCAATCTTGGTATATTCATCAGAATGTCCCAACAAAAGGACATCTTCAACAAGGCTTTGTTTCTCTTCTTTTTATGAGAAGAGAAGCCATTGCTGGCAGTAGCACTAAGTTTTCCCCTATCTTTAGGAACGAATGAGAGACTACGTCTCACTGTAGTCTCATCTGCAAGTGCTTTGACCTTCCTTGATTTAGTCAAGTATAAGTATTTTGTGCACTGTGTTTAAGATTCAATGGCGCCAGCGAACTGACAACCCAAGAATCCAATTCTTAACTCGATAGATCAATGACAAACTTTTCATAACTAGGGCATTGAAATTCCTGCACATCTTTTCATAAGCTCAAGATCTCGTAGCCATTACATATCTAGTCCAATGATAAAGTATCACATGTTCATCTGCCCTCCATCACCTCTAGCAACGGGTTGTCTATCTTGCTTGGGTGGTGGCTTGACAAGTGGTCTGTCAAGCAATGTTCATTTAGAAAGACAGACACAAGACAAGATATTAGCATACATTTTGACCATGATTTGAATCACGCGTCCTTCCTTAGTATAGCCTTTCCTCCCTCAAAAATTATACACACCGGCCTCCTAGTTTTATTCTCCTTTTTCATTCTTTCATTCCCTCCCATTTCTTCTGTAGAGGACTTTTAACCTCCTCTCCCTCATGAATCCTCACTGCATTCCCTCACCCAACGTTACCAAGATCGTCACACTGAAAGATGTCTCGTTTTTGTCAGGACCTTTTGTCGAGTATAACAAATGACCTCTGATATTAACAATGTTTATTTTATGGAGTGGTCTTATTCTATAGTTTCATTGTACAACAACAACCCTTTTGGCGCCAGACTTCTTGATCAAGTCGAACCACTGATCACCCCATCAGCACGAGAGAGCCATACATCGGCTGTTTTGAATGAAGATAAGCATCTGTAACTTTCTGCCTTCTTCGGAGCTGTCAGTGAAAAGAGATCTCATCTTCAATCATGATGTTTTCACTTAAAATTCAGTTTTGAAATTTGACTGAGCTTGCCCCCGGGTGATATTGTCGGTGAAACTGTCCACACCCTCCCCTCCCCCCGTAATTACTTTCTTTCTGGGAGGGGCTTGAGGGTAAATTTTCAAGGATGTTGGGTTTTGGAGCGAATTCTTAAACGTCTCTGTCACAACTATGACCTTACCTCACTGCTTCTAAGAGTTCACGCGCTGAAAAGAACATAACATAACTATTTGTCTTTAATCAGAATACCAGTAATTCTACATTTCCGCCATTTACCCGCATTAAAAATCTCGCCAGTCTGAGATGATTAAATACCCTGGAAACCAGTCATCTTATCTACAACTTTATCTAATTGTCACATCCTTCGTGTTTGCTTAACGTCTCAAAGATCATGCTCACAGATATCAAAGCACGTAGCTAACTATACTCAAAGTCTAACAAGCACAGGGTATCGAATCTACGGGATAATTTAGGGATAATTTAGGGATTATCCCGAAGTTCATATCCCTTTTATCAACCGCTCCTTCAAGCCACGGGGAATTTTCCGTGATTGGTTTTAATCTCCTACAAGTAAAAAAAATATTGATATAAGAGTTTAACTATTGCATTCAAGAAGACTATCGACTTCTCGCTAAGAGTCTAGCGGTTGATAGTGCGCCTTGACGAACCCTGAGGACAATAGCTATTCTTAGGTTATGAGATAGCTCTGAGGGGAGACTCAGGTTTTCTGTATCAAAAGATGATCTCATCTCAAAATAGGCGACGTTTCTGACGTGTTGCGATCCAAAATCCTCAATCATGACGTAACATGGGGTGTTTTCGTGACACAGCAAACAATGATTACGATCTTTATCGATAACACTGATTAACTTATCTAACCACGCCAGTATACATCACCAGTACTGTTAACGGGCTATTATCTCTTGCATTGTTACTTTGTTTTCCTTATCATAATACCCTTATATTTTCCTCCAAATTTTTTTAAATCGAATACAGACCCCTATGTGGTTAGATACGGATTTGACCACTCCTCTCCTTACTCCTCTTGCTCCTCCTCTCACCCCTGATCAAATTATCCTCGCCATGACGTCATCAGTTGTAAGTAAAACAGACGTTTCGTATTTCATAATGCTCATATATCTTTTTATCAAAAAAGAATAAGAATAAAAGCCAGAACAATAGATAGATAAGAAAACTTCGACCGGATATTCCTGCTTCTAATGGATTTTACCAACAGCTTTATTTTTTTGTAAAATAACTCTTTTTCCATCAATTTTATCTGTCCAACTACTTTAGCGTTCCACTAAGATTTATATTCATTAATCCTTTGGATAAATCTTGGTATATTTTCTTTAAAAACCCGTTTTCGTTCGTTCACTTTTACCCCTGCTATTTCAAAATACTCTGTGTGACATCCACGTAGGCTTATGGGATCTTACTCTTGTTTACAGCTTTCGGTTGTCAAACTTAGCCTACAGCTCCACTGGGGGGGCTGTTATCTCTAACAACATCGGCAAAATCTCCCAGCTTTGGAGGTATTTACGACCCTAAAGTCGCCAAACATTATCCAAAAACCAAAGCTAATCCACAATTTGTGCAAAAGCTGTGAAAATGACGTAAAAATCCATTTATTAAAATCCCAAGTTGTCAGTCTGAATTGGAATTAGATTTGCGACTGAATTTCCGCGCAGTTTGGGCGGGAAAATTTGTCAGTATCAACTCGTTCTTTCATTTACGAGTTTTGTTTTTATTTTTTCATTCTACGACTTGATAATTTAAAAATAATTCCGCTCCTAAACCCAAAGCTTTCGGTTGCCACATGTGAATTACAAAAGTTTTTCTTTTGACTACACTCATCTATAGGAAACAAACGCGCAACGTGAGTGAAAAATCTTTCGTCAAGAGATGAGATTACCCTTGGTAAAAATATCTCATATCCGGAAAAACATACAGCTTTGACTCAGTAAATTGAACCAGTTTAAGACCATTACAATAGTGTACATCGACCTAAAGCTGAAGGCGAGGACGCCCATATTGGACGGATATAACGCACACCACAAGAATTCAAATTTACGTTGCATGATAATTTTTCTTAGATTATAACTTATAATTTGAAATTACTGGAAAAATCCTTGCGCAATTTCGTTTCCTTTAAATTTGGGCATTTTTTGTTTTAAATTATGTCGATTTTTTTTTAGTAAATGACGATTCAACGCATAGTTAGCGCACCCATTAGCGAACCTGGGCGGGGCATGTCCCCCTCCGCTATCTAATAACGGAAATGTACAGTCACTTCCCGTACAGCTTGCCTTGTTTTGAACATCAATTTCCATTGCGTCACAAAAGTACCCCACAAAAAATAACCAAAATTATATGAATTTTAATAGTATATTTAATACATAAAAGCTTTGATTCATACTTTCATGAGTCAAGTATTGCGTTTTTTTCGGCTTTGGTTTCGATTACAGTAGAAATTTTTAATGTACGAATTTCAATAAAGTGGGACAGTTTGACCTTGGCTTCATGTTGAGTCTTTTTTCAGTCTGGCGTGAATGATGAAGAGTTTACGAAATTGCCTGTCAATATCTTCACTGCTAAAATTCATCGTTTATTCGTAATTCACTCCGTGTTAGACAGTTCTGGAAAATAAAACTCCTTCTAAAACCCTTAAGCTCAACTTATAAATGGATTTAAAAATACATCTAATCTTATACCTCAAAAAGATTAGGATTGATTAAGATTTAGCTTCAGATTTGTTGATGGATAAATTCTTCAGTTTGACTTCTAACATCAGAAACTTGTCATAAACTGTTGCTAGGATGTGCCCAGGGCGTTTAACCATGATTTAACATGGTTATAAGTGATCTTACGATCAAACTGATGTTACGTTGATACTTCTGTCAATAAAAAAAATTTAACATTTTTTCTTCCTTGAATCGCGTTGTTTATTTAGTTTGACAAAGTAAACCTGGCTTTGAATTTACAAAAAAAAGTTTTCAAAATGTCTGCCAAGTCCTCAAACTTTTCTTCAGGTATTTCTTTATTTCTTTTTTGTTTTCTCGTACATTTTAGTAAACTTTTTTTGTCGTGTGTAAGAGAACTACGTCATTTTTAACCACTACAAAAAATTAATCTCGTCTCTGTTTGACCTTTCTATGGCTTTTCAAGGTGGAGGGGCCTAAAATTTCCGTCCCTACCGCGAACTCACTAAGGTCGAGCGGAAATGCTACCCAGAATTAACACTGAAACGACAGTGGATGGCTCCCTGACGATGGCAACACATATAAAGCTTACTCAATACTATGAACAAATATTAGATCCAATAAGTGCGTGAATCAATGAGATCACAAAGTCATTTTGCCTATGTCTTGATTAAGTATTTCCTGTTTATTTCGTGGAATCGTTTGTGTTTACTCTTCTCTTCTTGGGCACTCTCTTTAACTAATACATTGGGAGTAGTTTTGGTAAAAAGACTGAATTCTTTTAGTAAAATAGAGTGCTTTTACGTACCGCCCAACTCATTTCATGAGACCGTAAGTCGTCACGCTAAACCAGTTCGCCATAATCGCCAAGGAATGGTATAATCAATGCCATGTGTTATTCTGGCAGTCAGCCAGAAAGACACGATTTCATGACGGCAAAGCGCGAGTTGTGTACACAGGGCATTCGAGAGCTGGTCTTTGCGTTGAGCTCTCCACTATTCCAACAGCTATCAACCTCCAAAGCATTGCCAACCAGGGATATTGGTGCAAAGGTGGATCTCAGTGACTGCCTTGTTCACGGCGGGTTGCAAAAGCGCAACCTAAACTTACACAAAAGATAGCATTGGGTTGACAAGAGAACAATTAAATAAGCCGTTTAAGTCTACAGTAGTAACAAAGCCATTGGGTATAAAGGTGTGAAAAGCAGGCCTCTATTGTATGGACCAATCAGCAGTTATTTATATCCGATTCTGTACGCAATGTGATTGGCTTAACCCCAGTGAATGATTAAGATGTTGTCAGTTATGTTGTTGTGAACGTAACACACGTGCAAGTCTTCCGCGAAGACTGACATTGGCCATTGTCTCAAGTGAGCGTTTTGGCGCGATTCGTACTACCAGGGTTTATAGAGTCATTTTTTACGGGTACCTTGTGAATACGATACGCACACTGCAAATGTGATCGAGTAAGAGTTGTAAGGAGCTCGAACCGTGGTATCCATTGATGGAAAACCTTGCACAAGAAGGGAAATGTTGTAGGCTTGGGTTTACTACGCTTAGCATCACACGTGGTAGATAATTTGAAGAATGGATGGAAACTCCGATGGCTTGAATCATAAAGACACAAATCAAGACCACGAAGATGTCACGTATCGAAGAAAATGTATTTGCGGTGGTTCGGTGATCACTTCGAGAAATCTGATTACCGTCTTGATCATTTTAAATCTCGTGTTTATATGTCTGTTCGTAGTTGTCTTTCTAAGATATGAAAATGTTATAACTCGGTTATCGAAATTGGAAAAGGATGCCGAAGTCTCAAACGGAGGCACTAGAACTCAGCCATCAGTGAATCCGCTTGGATTGTTTGGATCGAATGATGGCAGTACGAGTGAATCAATACGACGTAAAAATTCTTCACTTACGGACTCAGGTCGGAGGAGAGCGAATTCGTCTCTACAACCGACAACTTCTGGACCAATTTCACTCACAACAAGTGAAATATTGAAGGTAATTTATTGTGTTTATAAGTTGTACTATACGTAGCGTACAGACTTCGAAAGCAGACGAACTCGCTGCTCATTTCGAAGAAGTTTACGTTCTGACGACCGTTTTTTTGCCTCGTCGCTTGTAATTTGAGATAGCAGTTTATTGAACTGTATGAGTAAAAGTTTTTCCTCAAATTTTGTCAACTCTAGAGCGGGGTTTGGCGGCGAAGTACGGACTACACGAACCCAACAAGACCTGCCAAATCGTCGAAAAAAAAGTTCAAAAAATGGGCCAAGGAGCATATAAAAGCAAGGATAAGTAGACTCCGAACAGCCGGCTGCACGTGCCTGCCTGGTAAGTAAATTTACTAGATAAAAATGTAGTAGTTTGTTGTGAAGTACTAAGCCTAATTATGTGTCAAATTCGGAGCCAAATGAGTCTAAATTGAAGTACTACTCGCTTAGTTTTTTCATTCATTGAAGTAGTTACGTTAGCTTGAACCAGGAAGTCCATCCGTATCTAAGATTCTTTACTACGGCGTATGGAAGGCAGCTGAGAGCTTACTTATGAATGAATGTATCGGAATGTACGTTGCGATCAAGTCTTGAAACAATTCTAGAACTGTAAATTTCGCCATAAGCACTCACAAGGTCATTTAGAAGAGATTTTCGTCTCGTAAACTTGTATTTTTTACTCCAAATTTACGCGAGTAAACCCGCTTCTGAGGGTTTATTTACGATGTGGCTATAGGCAAGCAACCATGCAGAACTCTCGCTAGTATGAATAAATCTAGTATTGTGTTGTAATGGCCGTCTTTGATCTATTTCTACTGCGTGATTCCGACAAGCTTTGATCTTCCAAGATCATCACTGAGCAATCGAGAGCTTAATCCTTAAACAAAACAGCATCGCCAAACTCGTACGTGTACGAGCGCGGTTTTTTAGTGGAGATTGCTTTGCTTGTTGGAAATAAACTTTTCGGGAAGCCCTCTCGCTGTTGTGGCGATTAATTGTTGGTGGATGTATTCTTGTTTAGTATTTCTTAGTGCGAGCGTGTTCAGTTAGCTGTTCGTCATGCATGATGAGGAAGAATTGACAGGTAATCGAATAGAACAAAGCATTGAACCCTCCTAATATTGTGATTATCATAGCCTTGAAAGTGTGTCTCGAATGCGCAGCAAAACAATAAGAAGAAAAACATCAAAATAATAGTTGTATCTTCTCATTTCGGAAATGGCCCATAAACCAGAACTCATTACTCAAATATGCTCTTGATTAGCTTAACTAAACTGATATTACGATCATCTATCATTTATCTAATTAACTAGACTTTTAATTTAGAAAATTTTAATTCTTTACAAGAAAAAACTTTTGTACATTAATAATTATTCTAAGAAAAAAAAACTATTACTTTAGTTTCGGAATTAATAGTTTCTTGTTTCTGAACTCTCAATTTTTTGCTTTAAACTAGTTTAGAAATATTTTTTGTGTGATAGTTTACTTGGTAATTTACTGATTATGCTTTAACAACAAACCAGTTGATGTTGCTTTGGTTTCTCCCCAAAACAAGATAACAATCTAACGTCAAGAACGTTAGTGCTTGACGAGTTATCAAAAGTTTTGGATCTTATCTAACCTGGTAGTTAGGTGAAACATTCCCTTATAAAAAAGGTTCTGTCAGGCTTCCAAGCTAAACACCAGCTCCATAACATAATATTCCTTTTTCAATCCATTTATAACAGATGGAAGTTTACTACAGCAGATGATTAAAGGCTAGGATAGCTTATTTTTAGACCACAACTGCCTGTATTAGAACTTGCCATTGATATCAACTCTATTCTATTCTATCTGCCATCATCGTAGCTTAGGTGTATAATTACCTAGATTTTATCAGTTGTTCTATTGTACATCTTCTTATGTTTATAATCATTGGTGGAACACAGCTTATGTTTTGAGCATAAAACATTTCAGATGGTTATGAAATTCTTGAGTCATTCAGTCCCACATTGATAACATATGACAGCACTTGGCAGAGCTCCTTTTAGCAGCTTCACTTTACATGAGAAATCAATATACCTAGTCCTGTTTGTATTTTGTTTGAATGTAAATTTATTCTTAATTAACTAGGAGTCACTGTGATTCAGTGAAGTCAAAACCATGATGTGTGAATTGAGTGTTATGGTCTGAGTTAGATCATTTTGCCTGCATGACAAATAACCATGTCAGAACACATTTGACAAACAATTTGTTCAACAATACTTGCTTGGCAGACCTCAAAACCATTTAGAAATTATAAGTACAATCTCAATGCGGTTTCCTAGTCCATTAAATATAAGAGTGATACAATAGAAGTGTTCCAAATTTAGCCACAAATAGATATAGCTAGTCTCAATATATCTGTCTAAATATATCGCACAATTGGTTGTCCTATCGGGCATGTGTTTGATTATGGATTGTCTATTATTTTATAAACAATTCTCTGTAACCTCACTAGATTAATATTTTTTAATATTTTTCATGAAATAATTTAGTTAACTAGTATGATGTTGCAAATTTGCTTCTGATCAAAAGTATGGCACATACACTTGAATGAAATCATTATTTGGATCTCTATTTTCACATGCCGCTGAAGGACACACGTGTCTGTATACACTAAACACAGAGTTCAACAAATAATAGAATGAGCAATGCTAGAATACATACTTTTGATTCAAATTTATTTCAAACTTTTTATAAATTTATCTTTACTTTCTAGTTCTAGTAATATACATAGTGATAATGACTATAGTGGTTATTGATTTAGACTGCATTAGTATGACGAATACAACAAGTGAATAAGAAGGAAGGTTAATAACATATATAGTGTTAAACAAGTTAACATGTAGAACTATACTGGCATTTTGTATATAAAGCCTTTGTTGGAGTTTTTGCTAATTTGAGTAGTATATAGTTAAAAGAATTTGAAATGTATTTGAGGTGTACACCTACGAGACCCGAGTCTATATATAGGATATAGTTTTATTGATAACAATCAATTATTTTGACGTAAACGATAATTATGCAATATCACACTCCAAATGAACCTGTTGTAGCATTTTTTTCAAATCGGTAGATTCCTAAAATTAAAACTATTCTCCAAACTTTGCTAAGGTTTTATAATCTCTTCTTGCTTCCATTGGGAATTCTTTTTATCATTATTATGTAGATTATAGAGCAGGTACCATAAATGGCCAATTTTCACATCATTAATGTCAAATTACTATTGTTTTAACTATATATATTGACTGACAATAATTTATATTCCTAAAAGCTATCTATGGATATGAGGTTCAATAAACCACTACAAATCCCCCATTCTGATTGGCTACTGCATGATGCTACCATAGTTTTATAAGTAATAGCCCACTAAAGGTCTTGTTAGGATTAAGATTCCTGGACTACTGACAAAATGCATGCATAGAGTTTGTTGGGTCATGTGCTTGATGTCAGGGGTTTTCTTTGTTTATCTCCAGTAACCCAACATATTTCAATTGAATCTTTAAGTTACTTGCCTTGATTTACATGTAGATACAACCAGAGGTTGTTTCAGGGTCCAAGACCAGTACAGTATCATTTAATATTAAAGGCCATTCCAGATCTAGTTCGTTAATTGTTAAGATTTCACTGAAAATCTAAAACACAGTTATAGTTATAGGACTTTTTAACTTTTTTCTCAATAGATTAGTTTGGTTATGTTAATGTACAATAACCATTATCCATACCAGAAAGTTTCAAAAGTTTTGATCACTTAAGATTTATAAGTAGACTTTGTTAGGTCTAGCGCTTACCCTTGAGGGTTTTCAAGGCTATTTCTCTGGATTCTCCAGTTTTTTCTCCCTTAGCAAAACCTAATAAAAAAGATTTTAACAATCTATGAGTTTTCCTTGTCCTAACTTAGATCAGCCCTGCATCAGGTTGTTTCAGGGTTTGGTAAGGATTTAGTATGTTGTACAATTGGTTTCCTGTATGTATATATATGTAGATCCTATTTTTAGGATCTCCATATAGATCGTAAAGGTCAGGGGTATTTATTACAGGTCATGTTGTTGATCCTTTGGAGCACTTACTTCAAAAATCACTATTTAATGACCTTGGTGACTTTTTCATATGTCTGTAGATAAGCATATAAAACAAATATTAATCCTCTAGTAACTGTTATATTTAATATGTATCGCTGTTGCTAGGCAAAGTGTTACTAACAAGTGTTTTAAAGTTGAATTAAGTTGAAATTTATTCCTTAAACATATTTTTAATGTTTACAAAAATTTGCAAAAATATTTACCAACGGAAATGTAATTATGAAGTCTCTTTGAACTATGATGAGCAATTACTACATGTAGCAATAAATCTATTAATAAACTGTCTTTCTGAAGGTTGATTATCATGTAGAAAAGGAAAAAAGTAAAAGAGAATGAATGAATGAAAAAGGAAGGAAAGGAGGAATTTTTAAAACAGCATAATGTAAAAACTCAGTGTGTATATACACTATAATATACATTTTAAAACAATACTGCAATTCGCAATATACTGTGAATGCAGACATTTGAATGGCTTTTTGTGAAATTGGATTTTGCTGCCATGAATCAAAAATAATCAGTCGCTACCTTTTATATATTTGACTGGCGGCAGTGAAAAACCAAATTCCTGCCGAGTTCGCAGAACATTGAGAATCACAGTAAAGTGTAGATTTTGCTTGAACCACAAGATATTTTTTCTTATACCATATTTTTCTTTCTTGTTATTCATAGGTCCACCAGGACCAAAAGGTATGCAAGATAATTTTCATTAAAAAAATAATTCTGTAGATTGTTTATCCATCCACAATCACCTGACATTGCATTACATTGTGTACACAGGTCCTAGAGGAAGAAGAGGGAAGAGAGGACCACAAGGAATGCATGGTAAGGGGCTCTTTACTTAATAAATACGCCAGCTTTTTCCATGCTCTGCTCAGTAATAAAGCACACAGGAAGTGATGTAAACATGGAAAAAGCTGTTTTATCTGTTTTATTATATAGAAAGAAAACATCTGTTATAGTTTTCAATGCTGTTTTCTTACACTTCTTTAAAGTTTGCAGCATGTGTGGATGGCATCAGCAACCATGCTTCATTCACTAATAAAGCACAGTTCTCAACAAATCAGTGCATGCATACTATCCAAACTATATAATGATATACTATATTTGGAAGCAAGGGTGGCATAGCAGTGAGAATGCTCATGCACCTCTCACCAGTGTGTCAAGGGGTTCAGTTCCCATACTCAATGACATGTACATGAGAAGAGTTGTTTGTTGGTTCTCTCCTGTGCTTTGAGGGGTTTCTTCAGGTTCTCTGGTTTCCCTCCCTCCATAAAAATCAACTTCTAAATTCCAATTCCATCATGGAATAGTCGATCAAGAGGGTCACAGATTTGCTACCCACTGGCAATCACCCAGACAATTACACACTCATTCATAACAATCCTGGGTTCATTTAACCATTCACTTTGTGCTGTGATAGACTTGGTTTCAATGTTTATATGTATGGAGCTTATTTTGGATCTTGTTGTTTCAGGTCAATCTGGGTTACCAGGCCAGAGAGGATTAACAGGTCAACAAGGTATGGTCTTGACGGCATATCCCATAATATAATATAACAGACTACTACTCATGAGATGAGAGTGCTTTAATATTAGAAGCAATTCTAAGTCCTGTCAGCGGAGGTCATCTTTCTTCTTCTCCTGGAGGCAAACAGCAAAAGAGACCATTCAAACAGGCCTGTAATAGACTTTTTTCAAAAAAGTCAAATTCTGTTGCTATGCATGTACTTAGGATTATTAGCCCAGCTCATTGCAGCATCAAAATATTTACAAATACCAACAGTAAAGTCAAGAATGCAAAACTTCAAAGATACAAGCATTTTGAAATTCCACAGACCTTCACTGGAACACATGAATACTCTACCTCTAAGCAACAGAGAACTCAAGGAAACTTGAGTATTCTTATTATCTTTTGTTTGCATCTTAGGGCCTGCTGGTCTGAAAGGTGATCCAGGTCCTCCAGGTCCAAAAGGAGACAAGGGTGAGACAGGTACGTCATGTCATGAATTATTGTTGCTTGGAACTTGATTGGTTTGTATAGAAAAAGGTGAATCATCTATATTTTGTGACCCCTCTACTCAAATTCCTACTGATCGGTCACAGTAAATAGCAGTGCTTTCTCAGATCATCATGGTACCTTATTAACTAGGTTGTTATATGTCCCAGGTGATCAAGGACCACCAGGCAAAAGAGGGCCGCAAGGAGAAAAAGGAAGCAAGGGCCTGACAGGTCCACAGGGACCCAGAGGACCAAAAGGAGAAAAGGGTGATCGTGGTGGACCAGAGGTTTGTTGAAATCATCTTCATGAACTACATGAGAAAGTTGTTGGGTTCTTTTTGCCACCTCCTAGTTGGGTCAGTTGGTTGGGCACCCTTATCTGTTCTTTTTACTGCTTACCCATTGGGTCAGACTTTTTGTTCTGGTGTATGTGACATTATACAGTATCTCAGTGCTATATTGGTTGACTTGAACAAAAGATTTGTTCTTGTTTTCTTTTGTTATGTCATTCAACATGACAGCCTTGTCTTTGGTTCTTGTGCATGTGACATCACAGCCGCCATGTTTTTTGACTTGAACAAGAGATTTGGTCTTTTTTTCTTTTGTCATGTTAACCAGCATGATAGCTATGTATTTTGTCCTTGTACATATCCTTGCTATTCAAGAAAACTTGTAGTTAAGGAGGTTTGACTGAATGAAAATGAAGGTCAACTTATTATGAGAGAGTTTACTATTTGTAAGGACTGTATAATTGTGTGCTATGCTTTAACAACCTTGGATCCACCCTCATCCATCTCTTTTCTGTTTAGCCTTTACCAAGACCTTCTGCGCATGTCACAGGATACAGCAAATCTGTAGTACCAAAGCCACCAAGAGCAGGTGAGGAAGGTCTCCGTGTTGAAACTTCTGTGGGAAATGTAGGGTACAGTATTACTCCAAATGGCACCACCTCGATTACATTTGACAAACATCCACCAATAAATGCTAGAGTATAAAAGCCATTGGAGAGTGACGTTACTGTGCATTTACCACTTGATCTGTATGTACCGACAATTGTAATTGCTTCAAAAATAAGTATTCCAGATTTGTGTTTTCTTTGTACATGTGTCCTGTGTTTATACAGTGTTTGTCTATTTGAAGCAGTCTGCAAGATGTCCTGCTCAAACTGTCTTTCACCTGTTGCACAGTACAGTGCCATATATTAGAAGAACTCTTTTCTTGTCCAAGAAAAATTTTCATTGAGGGTTAAAAACAATGCTAATGGAAAATCTTTTTGATATGTTTTCCACAATCCATTTGTTTCATTTTCTTGTAAACCAATATTTTATTGTTTTGACCAGGTATTCTCAGACATTGGGAGGACAATCTTGGCCGGGCGCATTCATTCGGAGGAATGAACTACAGAAATGGAGAACTAATCATACCCAAAATTGGCCGGTACTACATTTACAGTCAACTGTACTTCCAAGCCGAGGATGACAAGCCACACCTAATACACTACGTCCATCTGACAAGTAATAATGTCACTAATGTGATCATGAGGAGTGTCACGTCACGGTGTCCATCCAAGAAGGCCAACATGCATCTATTTAGTAGCTACCAAGGTGGAGTCTTTGCATTGAGCACAGGGGATAGGTTATCAGTGGGTGTGTCTGAAGGCCACTCTGATGCCGTCTCAATGGAGGAATCTGCCAGCTTCTTTGGTGCTTTCATGATCTAACACATAATTCCCTAGGGATTGAAGAGGAAGAAAATGCCGTTCTAGTGCATTCATATATTTATCCTCTACTGAAATTGAACGCATGAAACCAATCCCAAGACCAAAGTATGTACAGGATGGATGGTGACAGACAGACAAGATGGGAAGGCCAGCAGTGATGGTCCAAAATTTGTAAATACCAGGTTTGTGTATGAATGTGGGAACTAAACGTACACGACAGAGTTCAACAACTGTTGTAGGTTTCGATGAGAAGGGAAAAATACAATGCCATTTAGCGAGAGTCACACGGAATTCATTAACATTAGGTCTTTTTTAGTAATTCACTAAGAAATATGTAAAATTATATATGTATAAAAAATTTGACGAGACTTCCATGAATTAGAACAATTCAATAATTATGCACTATATTCGATATTAGTCAATATTTTGAATAAGGAATAGTGACCTATTGTAGATGGTTTTTTAAGTGTATAGTCGGTATGAATTTTATATAGTGGTTAGTGTTGTGTTGTGTTGGTCGTCCTGTTATTATCACGTTAAACTTTAATCCATTTTGATAAAATAAACCATTATTTTAGTTTTTAATTTTTTTAGGAATTAACAAATTTAATGCAGTGTCTAATGCTAAACAAATGCAAAACTTGTGTACTAACAAGGAAAAGGTAGGCAAGTGAGTAGGGTTATACCTTAGCTGTTGCTTGTAATATAGACCCCTTGCACGTGACGTCAAAGTAGCTCAATTTGGAGGACAAAACAAAAGAATTTCAATCTTCTGGGAATTGGAAACCTATAGTTTTGTGTTCCAAATTGAGCTGCCGATGTGCAGCAAGAGGTCTTTTTTCAAGCATATGCATCACATTTATTGAGATGACATCAGATGATGTGACTTTCAATATAGTTATGACATCTTAAGAACACTGATAATGTCACTGTACTCCATGCAAAGATGTTGCCATGGCATCTATTCACTATGCCATCTTGGTTTCACAAGGCATCTAATAATACTAATGCATCTATAAGCACCTTATTAATAGCAAGCACCAAGCCACCTAATCATACTAATGCACCCTAAAGCCTGTTAATGAAGTTCTATATCACTATCAAATGTAACTCACCGGTTTTTGCATACCATCACCCCGAAGCATCCCATAATGCACTGTAATCAATTAACAATTGTAGAATCTGGCCGGCAGCCCATCTCAGGTTTGTGCATACCATCACCCGAAGCATCCCATGATGCACTGTAATCCATTAACAATTGTAGAATCTGGCCGGTAGCCCGTCCAGTGTACTAACTAATACGATAGTTTTTCTATCTATATATACTATATATAAACATGCCATGTTATATCCAAACTGGAATCTAATATGTCAAACTTGTGTCAGTTCAAGAGAAAGTAACATTGTATTCAGTGTCTATTGTTTTGGGGCAAACTTGTCTGGGTGACTAAAATTTGCTATTATTATTAATAATAATTGATATTGTTGATACATTATTGATATTATTAATAATATTATAAGTGTCATTTGAGATAACTACTTCTGGATTTTCACTTATCATTACTTTAAGGAGTTGTTTATATAGACCCCTTGCAGCACGTCGGAATGCAGCTCAATTTGGAGGACAAAACAATAGGTTCCAATTCTCAAGAGACTGAAATCCTTTTGTTTTGTCCTCCAAATTGAGCTGCTTTGACGTCACTCGAAAGGGGTCTATTTTTCAATACATTCTAAATTTCACTTTGTAGTATTCAAACTTTTAAGATTTTCCCATTTTTGAAATATTTTTGAGCCCATTTTCCTGGTTACTTTTTGAGCCCATTTTCCTGGTACTTTTTACAGAGGTCACACGGATCAAGTTTGCCTTAATTCAAGCTATCATAATTTAACTTCAACAATTGAAGGCTTGGAACAGATGTTGACTTTGACAAAACACTATGCTTTGTCAATTCAACATCTAGACCACAGGATACCCAAGCTCTAAACCTCGACCAGGTTTCACAGCTTGGGCTTCCTGTGTTTAGATATTTCTCCAAGAAATGACGCATCTCAAAGATGACTTTTCCCATTTGTTTTCAAATAATAATTATACTTGTTCCCAGCTTCTTTTCCTTTCTCTTCTCAAGCGAGGGGGTTTGGTAGCGAATGTTAGTTTCCAATCCTCTTAATAGCTCATTGTCCAAGTGAAAGTGAAAGGGTTTGGTAGCGAGAAATCTTGATTCATTTTGAGTGCATCTTTCTGTAATATATTAATTTGCTAATGATTAATCATCCAATTATCATTTACTAATTAATCGCATTTATAACCAATAATAATCGTGATATTATTAATCAATTAATGAAACGCTCGAGGTAACGTTCTTTTTCATCTGTAGGTTACAGGGTAGAATGTATGAAATTTTGGGCTGCCATTTGAGCTGTAATTTGTCGTGCAACATTGTTGCATCGCAAGTTGTAGAATGAATATTACTCGTAGATTCACATTCACGCTGCGCGCAACATTTTCTTTGCTGCACGAAGTAGGTCTCTACTTTTTGTAGCGAAAAAGACAGCGGCGCGTAGAGTGGAAATACGAGTAAAAATATCCCAACAAAATAGTGTTGCACGACAAGTTGCTCCACTTTGATTAGTTGAAACACACCGAATGACTTCGTAATTGAATTACATAAATCCAAAATTTTGCCTTTCCACTTTCCACTTTCCAGGCTGTTATCAGTAGAAAAGGTTCGATACAACGAGCAAGACACATAAATTCCTAAGCGAATACAGGACTGTTTTTGCTCCATTTTTTTCGTGGAGTAGTTCCCTACATGACTATTAATAGTTCTACGCTGTGCAGATAAATATCTAAGGCAATTGCTCTTTTAACAGTTTAGATTCTGATTATTTGTTTTACGATTTTAGATATTTTTTTGACGTTGAATTCTGTCGCATTTATAGAGTACTTCATAATTACTTGTCCTGTATCAGTAACGTGGTTGTTATGGTAACATATCCATGCATTATCATTTATATACCTTAAATAATTTCCTACAAAGACCGAACATAATAAGCATTTCTAAATTTAATGTCCAAGAGTTGGTTCTGTACGTTGGTCGCGATAAGTCAGCAATCGCGTCACATAAGCACTCCACTACATCTTCCTAGATCTAAAAATAACAGTGGTATTTCGAACAATGCCCGATAGAAGTCGACGTATATTTGTTTACGTTGTGCTGTCGTATTTCGGTCGATCTTTCCGTTTACCGCATTTACTCGTTAAAGCGCCGCGGCGCTCTTCAAATTTATAGTGTTTCGGTTGCGGCGCTTATTCGGGGGAGGCGCTTATTTGAGGCGGCACCTTTGATATTTTTGCATTCATGTGCGGCGCTTAATCGAGGGCGGCGCTTATTCGACGGCGGCGCTTAAACGAGTAAATACAGTAGTTTCAGAAGTATATAGGAAACTGGTAACAAACATCCCGCATGGAACTGTGGGCCGTTTTGGGAAGGCGAACAAAAATGCCCGCCATCTTGCGCATGCGTACATCGATTCGCTCCCACAATTCCAGCGGAACATTCTAAGCTGTTCTTAACTTTTCAAGAGAGAAGTGATGATATGGTGTTAACTGTTCGCCGTAAAAAGTTTTAAAATTACACACATTCTGTCGTGGTATCGAATTCATAGTTAAGTAAAATATAAGGAATTGAAAATATAGAAAATAAATTTTCATTGTAAGTAGAGTTATTTTTGTACCAGAAACAAAGAAAAAGAAGTTAAGTGTTTCAATTTTATGATAATCGTGCTTTTGTATTTTGTATTTTTCATGTTTCTTAAAAAAGCAATAATATTAGTAACTATAGTTCGAGAACTTGAGGTAAATTTAAGCGTATCTCGTAAAATAATTTCAATTACCTCAAATTTTGGACTTTCTTGTGAGTACCAGAATCGCTGAGCCATGATTGGCTGATCTAACGAGTCCCTTTATTGGTCAGTAATTTGTTTTATATTGATATGCGCTTGAATCTACCGCGGGATAAGGATTAGATACTAAGGTTAACTTGGTATGACGTTCGTTTGATGGACAGGTGAAAAACCCTGGAGAAAATCCTTGAAATTTCTATCAACGAGACCAGACCAGACCTTAGTAAAAAGACAAATTATTTTATTACTTTAATTCAACCAACGTTTCTAATGACACTTAACTTCAATGTATAAATAATATTTTCGTTATAGGGGATATTTTTGTAGAAAATAATAGAACGCTACCCAAGTAATCCTAAAAGGTTTTCATTTTAGCAGTTACAGTAGTTTATTATGGGTATTTGTTTTAGATTGTTTTTGTACAAAGTGAATAGTTCATGTGAATAGACCCCCCAAAATAAAAACATTTGTCTTAATATTTTGGGTAATCAAAATTTAGAGATTTGTGTACTTTTGTCCTTTTCGTTATTTTAGGGGAAATATCTGTTGGGTTTTTGTGATTTTTAATCTTATTCGTGGTAAATTGTATAGTTTTTTATGTACAGATTTCCAGCACTTATTCCTGAAATGCCATTTGATTACGGAAAACTGCTCATTCCCCCACCTCACCCCCTTTTTTTTCTGGCGGCCATCTTGAAAAGTAACCTAGCCTCCTAAACGAGAGTGCTGGTACCCAGACTCCCTGGCTTCGTCGCTTTTCAAAATGGCGGCAACTGGCAATGAAATCTGTTGTTGTTGTTGTCGATATTTTCGACTTTCCTTGCCTTGGGAATTTAGTGTTGGGGATTATTGATTTGCTTTTTGAAGAAAAGCATAAATCAACCAGCTGTTTTCTGCACTAACATCGATAAAATGCTGGCTCTTAAAACCGAGTTAGATACTTTAGTGATCTCCTTACAAACCACTTCAAAAATTATCCTTGCACGAGAACTAAAGGGGGGAAAAATACAAAAAAAAAAGAGTTTTCTCGAGGAAATTTGAGGTGTGATTTTGTATTTTTGTTCTTCCTGTTTCTTTTGTCAAAATAATTTTTTCATTAGTTTGTCTATTTTATTCAATATTAGCATGAATTTAAAAAGGAGTTGTAGTCAAGTATATGCCAATATGCAACTTGTAAACGTATTAGAAGTAGTTCTGCTGTAGTTATTACCTGTACATCTAAGCCATGCATTGTGTTATCTTTACTGTGTAAAGTTCAAAGCAGAAACAGTCTGCCCTTATTGTTAATATTCAAGGGCTGGTTTTAAAAATAAAAGTGTAGCAAAATTCTTGATGTTCATTTTCTTTGACCATCGCTTTTTGTCTTCAGATTCGTTTCGCCGTTTTGGATTAGGCAAGAAACAGGAAACACTTTTGCATAGGCTTCTGCGTTCTGTCATGTACAATTGTTCAAAAAATAGTATTATTTTAGTAGCACTAAGGATGACTTGATTGGCATGCTCTCATAGACTTCCCCAAAACTATAGAAGTTGAACTCTTCCAGTTTGTACAACATCTTGTGTTCCATGCATATGACCGTGACTGTTTTTCAAAGATGAGTATAAGATTAATAAAAGTATGCTTCTCTGTTGTACATTGGTGTGCTTACATCTTTCTCTCTTTTATTAAATTCGGCTGTTCACGAAGTTAATGCCCCCATTCGAGTAGGCGCCAATCATGTAGTCATTCTCTCTGTTGGCTGCCCTTGGCAACGGAACCATATTGTGTGCATCGTCAATGATGTCATCAACACCACCACGCCATCGACGTTTCTCTTCCATTTCCAACAATTCTTTCCTAAAAAATTAAGAGTAAAGAAAATTAGAAAAAAGCGTATAAAGTGAGGAAGAAAAACACTTGAGCCGCTTAATGTGCGCAGGTTAGCTGATCATGTACAGTATGTACATGTATCCTACTTCAGTCTATCCAAGATTCAAGTTCAATCTACTCACGGTAAGTGCCCCCAAAACATGGTATTTGGTCCATTGATATAGATAGTAGACTGATTCTACACTGACCATGTTTTGAGCAAGCGCGCATGCGTGTCTTGCGCATCAAATCACACCAAATCCAATTAAACATCAATAACAAAACGTTTCTAAAATTCGATCGAAAACACTAACCTTTTTCTGGCTCTTTCCTTTATTGTTTTGTGCAACCAATACAAACAGATGATCATAACTATGAAGAGGAGAATGGTCAGCAGGACGAAGCCAATCGTCACGTAGAGAACTGGAAATAAGATCAAGAATAGATAAGGTAAAGAAAAACTTACGTACTTGGTTCATAAAAACAACAACAATAGTAAATCTGATTAAGCAACTATTTATATATTGATGACCTAGTGGCCCTCACATCATCATCATCACCAACACCATCATCATCATCATCATCATCATCACCACCATCATCATCATCATCACCACCACCACCACCATCATCATCATCACCACCATCATCATCATCATCACCACCATCATCATCATCATCACCACCACCACCATCATCACCATTATCATCATCATCATCATCACCATCATCACCATCATCATCAACATCACCATCATCATCATCATCTTCAACATCATTGTCACCATCATCACCATTATCATCATCATTATCATCATCATCATCATCACCATCATCATCAACATCACCATCATCATTGTCACCATCATCATCACCATCATCATCATCATCATCATCATCATCATCAACATCATCATGATCATCACCATCTTCAACATCATCATGATCATCACCATCTTCAACATCATCATCATCATCATCATCATCAATTTATTGAACTAACGTGAACTGAATCATACCTGTATCATCATCACTTGTCGACGTACCAAACAAAGAACTCAGTCTATCTGCGGATGCTAAAAAATACGACAATTAAAATAATGAATGCAACATTAGAACTGGAACTTAGGCTACTATTGCCACCGGTCCGGTTAAGATAGAGTGGAAACAGGTACGAGTGTGATATTTGGATATGACGTAAGTTGTTTGTTTGCAGAGTGATATTTATTTATAGGCGTTAAGAAACATTTCTCACATATTAATTCAATCTAATTGACGTTCATAGTATTCTAGTCAGTTCCAAAGTCTCGAGGTTATTTGTGAATTGAAGTGTTTATTCCTTGCGTGACGTCATCCATCAACACGGCAACCAAGCGAAACTTCTGCAAACACTACGCGTGTGTTACGAAAAGAAACTAGATAATTTCTTCTTGCGTCTTAAGCGATTTTTTCTTAAAGAAACAACACAATTTTCAGGCAGAAATTATAAAATTAACGAAGGTTTTGTTGGTACGAATTTCGTGCGCGCCCGAAGAAACCCATGCCTGAGGAAAACAAATCAAGCATTAATTTAAAAATTAGCTATTATAATTATTATTCAACCCAAATTATTTTGATAACCCAAATCATTAATGAACTTTAGCTCGGTTTCAATCATCAATTTGAGCTTCAATCCAGATATAATGTGATTTACAATATTCGTACTTTGAGGCACTTTAAAAGAAATGTCATGATAAATAAATCGCATGAGATCAGTGGCTTCTGATGTAAGGACGTTATGTTTATAAACATCGTATCATATCGTATTATAGCATAAGCTATCACTCGCCTATTAACCCAAACCTCAAATGACAAATGAAGTATTCTAAGTATTACAAACTAAGTATCATGAAACCATGACTCAGTGTTAATATACACTCGGTAAATTTTCGCATAGAACTCATATTACTATATTTTCACGACAAGAATATTCCAAACTAATTTGCAGACCACTTACCTTTTTGAACTAGAAGTAAAAGAAGTAAAACGCCTGAAAAACGGCTGTGTTTTGCGTCCATATTGTCGCACAGTGTTGACAGTAGAGATTTAATTTTGTAACTCGCCTCTAGCGTCACGATGGATCGATATAGATGCTTCTAATTATCCAAACTATTTCAATTATTTGTTTCGTACGTCAATTTGGGACAAATTTCCTGGTGTATAATAAGAAAGAAGACCAGCTGATATCAATGGATGGATAGTGATAGAAAACCAGGATTTCTTTGTCAGAGTGTAATAAAAGAGAATAATTTCTTAACAGCTAGAGATTCGAAACCCCTTGAATACAAGCACAAAGTATAATATAGTGAACTCTGTGATGCGTATAATATATGAAGATAATTATACATTCAAACTGAACCAAACTCCCACCTATAGACGCCTTGCAGTATGTTGGAATGCAGCTCAATTTGGAGGGCAGAACAATAGTTTCCAATTCTCAGAAGATTGAAATTATTTTGTTTTGTCCTGAACTGAGGCAGTAACACAAGTTTCTTATAGCTTAGACAGTATCACAAGTTTCTTATAGCTTAGACAGTATCACAAGTTTCTTATAGCTTAGACAGTATCACAAGTTTCTTATAGCTTAGACAGTAGTACAAGCTTCTTATAGCTTAGACAGTATCACAAGTTTCTTATAGCTTAGACAGTAGTACAAGCTTCTTATAGCTTAGACAGTATCACAAGTTTCTTATAGCTTAGACAGTAGTACAATTTTTTTAATGTATCAATCTACATACACTTATCTACGTCCCTAAATAACTCATCTAACTAACAAAGTTTCGGAGCAATCGAGCATTTTTTTGGCGCGTAAATTCCCGCCCATTGAACAGCGGCGCAAATTCATGGTTCCGACTTCCCTTAGTTACCGTTGCTATGTTCCACAAGTTCAACAAATTAGCTAGAATATCTCAAAATTTCAAACTTTTATCGCAAAAAATAGACTGTCCTGTGAAAATAAAAGAAAACTGCTTCGTAATTCTTGTAGTACTCTTTAAAAGAGATATTGTATAGTTGTTTGTGGGACAACATTTTAATTCCACTGGGAAAACTGCTGCAACGTGATTGGCCTGAGTTGGAACCAGGCGGTGGTCAGAAGGAAAGTCTCCCAATGAATCTTACAGCAAACTTGTGACGGTGACAGTGGTGGTGGTCGTGATGCAACTGGTAGTGATGATGGCCATTAATACTAGCAACATCAATGTGTTTTCATGATAGTAGTGAAACTTCTTTTCTACTATAAATAGCTATCTAATTCTTTTCTTGCCAGATATATTTCAAGTTTTGGCATGGTCTCAAGTAATGTCTCTGATCTCTGGAAAACAAAAATATATCACCCAGTCAGTACTGATGGTATGCGGTTCTATTTGTGCATGCACTCTGCCAAACTAAAGAGTCCGCCATGTTTGTAGGTAAGTCTTAATCGGTTAATTTTGCAAGAAAAATATCATGGAAAAATTGCTATTTCTAACAATTAACGTCAGTACGTACTTTTACTGTTTCATGGAGAATTATCTTGAGGAGTACTTCCCGCCCTAGAAGAAAATACACGGTTATAGAATAGAACAACAAGAAGAGTATTAATATGACAAGGGTCGAACAATTTCCATTTATATTTACTTAGAATTTTAATTAAAATAATGAATTTATTAAAATAAGTAAGAATGCGTTTACTTGATGCTGCTTGCCCTTGGTATACTCTTCATTTCTTGTGCATCTTGAATGATATGATCAACATCGCCTTGCCAATGATCTCTGGCAGGAGTTGGATGCACTCGTCTTTAAATGAAAACAAAATCAGCACATCCCATCCCATCCCATCCCATCCCATCCCATCCCATCCCATCCCATCCCATCCCATCCCATCCCATCCCATCCCATCCCATCCCATCCCATCCCATCCCATCCCATCCCATCCCATCCCATCCCATCCCATCCCATCCCATCCCATCCCATCCCATCCCATCCCATCCCATCCCATCCCATCCCATCCCATCCCATCCCATCCCATCCCATCCCATCCCATCAAATCTCATCTCATCTCATCTCATCTCATCTCATCTCATCTCATCTCATCTCATCTCATCTCATCCCATCCCATCCCATCCCATCCCATCCCATCTCATCCCATCCCATCCCATCCCATCCCATCCCATCCCATCCCATCCCATCCCATCAAATCCCATCCCATCCCATCCCATCCCATCCCATCCCATCCCATCCCATCCCATCCCATCAAATCCCATCCCATCCCATCCCATCCCATCCCATCCCATCCCATCCCATCACATCACATCCAATAGATGGTTTATTTAGAATAAGTGGCAGGCAGCCCGATGGCTGAATATTACAATTTCATATTATTAAAAACATAGTTACTAACCTCTTTATTATCTTGGCTGCTCTGTACGTCAAACACAAAGCGATGATCACGAAAATTACAGCAAATGCGGAGACGACGCCAACGATAATCCCTGTATATAGCACTACGAACAGAAACAAACGAAACAACAGTGATCATTTAGTTTTATCATACCATGTCTTGCATCTGTGTCATTAAGGTGGCAATATTTCATTATTGATAGGTAAAAAACAATTTTACAGTCATAAAAATCTCCTGTCTCGTGCGGAATGTTCCTCAGCTAAATCACAAGTTTTCAATAGAATTCTTTCTGGCTGACAGCACATATTGGTAAGTGTTTGACCACCATTTGGAGCAGATAATGAAATTCTGCTGATTGAAACCCAGCTATTGAAAGAACACTGCTTTACTTGCACATCACCGAAGGCAGCCCACTGCACGCACTTAACACAGATTATAAACCTACCTGCATCCTTATCTGACGTGTCCCCTCCAAATAAGGATTCCACTTCTGCGGATCCTAAAGAGAAAATCTTTTATTATTTTGTACTCAGATTCCTGTGGCAATCCATGATGGCATGATTGTACGAGGGAAGGAAGGTAAAAAAGATTACGTGTTGACTTTGTGATGATGCCGACTGATGAATAATATTCAACGCGACCAAGTGTAACGAAATAAATCTGGCTATCAAAAGACATAACACAGAAAAAATTGAAACATTCAATTCAATTCGAATCAGAAACATGTTCTTGGCCCATCGTTTTGGAAAACTAAACCATATTTTAAAAGCCCACTGATCGAGCTCGAGAAAAGCGTAAGACACTGACGCATAACTAAACCACGAGTTATATCTACTTTTGAATAACTCGAAATAACTGATGTTCATATTGAGAAATGATTTAAATTAACGGTGTAAAGTAAAGAGTAAAGTGAAGTAAAGTAAAAGTAAATCTTTATTCGTTCATAAAACATACATTACGAACGTTAGAGCGAAATATTATACTTAAAGTGTAAGCGATTTATAAAGCTGTCTTTGAAACGTTCTGTCCTCACTTTAAGGCCTGTTTACCCTAGCAACTTTGTCGCGCGATTTTATGGCGATGATCGCAGCTACGTCGCCGCCAATTCAAACATGATCGAAATTTAGTGCAACTCGCTGCGATTTGGGTCGCGATAACATCGCCATTGAAATCGCCGCTCAAGTCGCGCGACAAAGTTGTTAGTCTAAACGGGCCTTTAGGCATATAGCTAGATACACTCCTAAGATCATACTTAACAGACTTTTTCTTAGGGATCATTTCCCTTAAATTAAGGATGCCTTTGATTTCAGTGCAGGAAACTCCTGGGTCGGGTACTCACCTTGATGAGCTAGGAACAGAATGAAGAAAAAAACGGCCAAAGTATCGCTGAATTTCGCTTCCATTTTGAACTAATAGTCGTCTGATAGACAGGAATACCTCTTTAGCTGCTGTATCTCTACATGGGAAAACCATCCATGCAACTAATTTATTTATATCAATTGCGTCAACCCTAACCAGTACATTTCCGGGCTATTGTTGCGCACCAACTTGCACAGCTTGAGCCAGTATTTGCGCAGTACTTCAAGCTAGACATTAATTAATTAAACGTAATGGTTTTCAGTTTGCTGTTGCTTTATTAACGGTGGATCGTTCATAGTTCTTTGTGATGATATGTCCATCGGCACCAGTGCAATAATATTCACCAAACAAAAAAAAAAAGGGGGGGAAGGGTGCGACAGTATCATTTACTGCCTCCACAACAGCGAAGAAATTAATGTAAAACAATATCTGTATCTTTCAAATAACAGTGGTGGTGTTAGTGATGTTACTGGTAGTGATGATGGCGGTTAATACTAGCAATATCAATGTGTTTTGATTAATAAGCTTCCTCCTAACATCAGGTCCTGTAAGACAATTTCCTCATTCAAACGTGAACTAAACACTTGGCTTTTCAGTCGTGCTTACAACATGCCTTAATTTTCCATTTTCTATAATGTATCCGTCCAATTTTGAATTTTTATTAATATTTTAAATTGTTCTTATTAGATTTTTACAAATTTTCTTAAGATATTAGTGTTTTTTAATAGTTAGTAGTTTTCTTTCTTTCTTCTTAGTCTAATAAATCTAATAAGCTAAATGATATTGTTATATTATGTCAAGCGAATATATGCAATTACAAAAAGGGAAGAGATTTTGCAAAATACTAATAACTTTAATTTTTTCTACTCAGTTTTATCTTATTTACATCCATTTGTAAAGCGTTGTTTAAAGTACATGAATTGACACTATAGAAAACATTGTATTATTATTATTATTATTATCATCATCATCATCATCATCATTATTATTATTATTACTATTATTATTATTATTATTATTATTATTATAGTAGTGAAACTTCTTTTCTACTATAAATAGCTATCTAATTCTTTTCTTGCCAGATATATTTCAAGTTTTGGCATGGTCTCAAGTAAAGTCTCTGATCTCTGGAAAACAAAAATATATCACCCAGTCAGTACTGATGGTATGCGGTTCTATTTGTGCATGCACTCTGCCAACCTAAAGAGTCCGCCATGTTTGTAGGTAAGTCTTAATCGGTTAATTTTGCAAGAAAAATATCATGGAAAAATTGCTATTTCTAACAATTAACGTCAGTACGTACTTTTACTGTTTCATGGAGAATTATCTTGAGGAGTACTTCCCGCCCTGGAAGAAAATACACGGTTATAGAATAGAACAACAAGAAGAGTATTAACAAGTGTCGAACAATTTCCATTTATATTTACTTAGAATTTTAATTAAAATAATGAATTTATTAAAATAAGTAAGAATGCGTATACTTGAAACTAAGTCTTACATGCTGCTTGCCCCTGGTATAGTTTTCATTTCTTGTGCATCGTGAATGCTATGATCAACATCGCCACGCCTATGATATCTCTCAAGAGTTGGCTGCACTTGTCTTTAAATAAAAACAAAATCAGCACCTTAAATCCCATCCCATCCCATCCCATCCCATCCCATCCCATCCCATCCCATCCCATCCCATCCCATCCCATCCCATCCCATCCCATCCCATCCCATCCCATCCCATCCCATCCCATCCCATCCCATCCCATCCCATCCCATCCCATCCCATCCCATCCCATCCCATCCCATCCCATCCCATCCCATGCAATCACATAGATGGTTTATTTAGAATAATTGGCAAGCAGCTCGATGGCTGAATATTACAATTTCATATTATTAAAAACATAGTTACTAACCTCTTTATTATCTTGGCTGCTTTGTACGTCAAACACAAAGCGATGATCACGAAAATTACGGCAAATACGGAGACGACGCCAACGATAATCCCTGTATATAGTACTACAAACAGAAACAAACGAAACAACAGTGATCATTTAGTTTTATCATACCATGTCTTGCATCTGTGTCATTAAGGTGGCAATACTACGTTATTAATAGGTAAAAAACAATTTTACAGTCATAAAAATCTCAGAAAATTACTGCTGTACCATGCATAAACGATATAGCAGAAATAACGTGTAATGTTATCGTGGTGTCGTGTGATGTGATGGGATGGGATGAAATCCACTTCCACATGAACTAATCGAACTTCCTTAGAAATAGCTGGGTTTCACTTGACTTCACTTGACTTCGCACCCTTTCCACAATAAAGAGACATTTTGGTTTCTAGAAATACCTAGATAAAATTGCTAATGCTAAACATCGTCAAGCAGTGACAAAATTAAGAATTTCCGCACATAGGTTACCTGTTGAATCAGGTCTCTATACAAGAACAGCCTATCATGATCGGACATGTAACTTATGTGCGTCAACAGATGTTGGTGATGAATATCATTTTTTACTAATTTGTAATAATGTTAAATTTGTAAATCTAAGATTTACTTTTTTAGATGATCTGGGGGTTATTTGCCCGGATCTAAGACAATTCAAAAATTATGATCTTTTTAAATATCTACTTCTGATGCATGATGAAATGACTATGAAATTATTCGCCAAATATTTTCATGACATCTTAAAGACTTACAATAGTTAATAATGTTCTAACTTTATATATTCACACATATGTTATATAGTTATGTTATTGTTCACTATATGTTTTCTCATTATATATAGTTGCTGCCGCAGCGGAGCGAGCCTGAAGCGAGCGAAGCAAGGTAGCGATCCTAATTCAGACAATAGGTAAAAGGCAGGAGAAATCGAGATCTTCACTTGACCCACAATGCAGCTCGTCGACAGTCTAGAACAATACATTTCTTTGTTGTCGCCATCCCAGAATGCACCGGCTTACTTGTACCTCCATGCAGTTCGGGCGCTGACTATAAATATTCGGAAACTCGTGGTCTTCGTTCCCGTTGTTTCAAGGTATGTAGTTTGTATTGTTCTTGCAAGTATTACTTCGCTCTGTTGTATTTTCGAACACAAATACCGATAGTTATCTAAACTAAAATATTTCTTTCTTCACTTCTAGCCCTTCGTGTTGCCAAGCCACTGAAAGAGGTAAGCCTTTGTCTTTACAGAATTAGTTCGGCACAGTTCGTGTCACCCACGCGCTTGAAGTGCGAAGTAGACCTACGCCAAAGCTTTATCTCGCGCTCTGTTGTATTTCCGAACTAAAATACTGATATTTATGTAAAATATTTCTTTCTTCAGTATAACAATTTCGTTTTGCCAAGTGATTGAAAGAGGTAAGCCTTTATTTTTACAGAATTAGTTCGGCACAGTTTGTGTCACGCACGTGCTCGAAGTGCGAAGTAGACCTACGCCAAAACTTTATCTCGCGCTCTGTTGTATTTTCGAACAAATTAGCAATATTTCTTAACCATATATCTTTCTTATCTTTAGCTTTATCTTAACGACTCATCGGATGACGAAAGCCAAGCCTTCATGTATTTAGTGTGTCAACTCAAGCTATAAAATTCCTGTTCCAGTTATTAAATACATTTTCCCGTTATTACGGGAGTTTTTTAAAGAAACAATGTAAACAACTGTTTCTAAATAAAATTCAATTTGATGTAAATCCGTATGTCTTTGTATCTTGTGTGCTACACTGAAATGATAAGTACTGTTGCGGGCAAAATAATATTAAGGCAGCACTCTCCAACTTTAAGTTAGGCTAGTTTTATTATATAGATTATATAGCTTGATAATCTTATTCAATGTTTGTATCCATTGTATCATTTTGGTATGTAAAGGATTCCTGTGTCGTGCGGAATGTTTCTCAGCTAAATCACAAGTTTTCAATAGAATTCTTTTTGGTTGACAGCACATATTGGTCAGTGTTTGGCCACCATTTGGAGCAGATATTGAAATTTAAAAACTTTTATCAGCCGATTGAAACCCAGCTGTTGAAAGAACAATGCTTTACTTGCACATCACCGAAGGCAGCCCACTGCACGCTATTAACACAGAGATTATAGACCTACCTGCATCCTTATCTGACGTGTCCCCTCCAAATAAGGATTCCACTTCTGCGGATCCTAAAGAGAAAATCTTTTATTATTTTGTACTCAGATTCCTGTGGCAATCCATGATGTCATGATTGTACGAGGGAAGGAAGGTAAACTGAAAAGATTACGTGTTGACTTTGTGATTATGACGACTGATGAATAATATTCAACGCGACGAAGTGTAACGAAACAAAACAGCTATCTGGCTATCAAAAGGCATAACGCAGAAACAAATTGAAACATTCAATTCAATTCGAATCAGAAACATATTCTTGGCCCAGCTATTTGGAAAAAAACATGTTTTAAAAGCCCATTATTCGAGCTCGAGAAAAGCGTAAGACACTGACGCATAACTAAACCACGAGTTATAACTACTTTTGAATAACTCGAAATAACTGATGTTCATATTGAGAAATGATTTAAATTGACTGGGTCGGGTACTCACCTTGATGAGCTAGGAACAGAATGAAGAAAAAGACGGCCAAAGTATCGCTGAATTTCGCTTCCATTTTGAACTAATAGTCGTCTGATAGACAGGAATACCTCTTTAGCTGCTGTATCTCTACATGGGAAAATCATCCATGCAACTAATTTATATCAATTGCGTCACCCCTAACCAGTACATTTCCGGGCTGTTGTTGCGCACCAACTTGCACAGCTTGAGCCAGTATTTGCGCAGTACTTCAAGATATTGATTAATTAAACTTGATGGTTTTCAGTTTGCTGTTGCTTTATTAACGGTGGATCGTTCATAGTTCTTTGTGATATGTCCATCGGCACCAGTGCAATAATATTCACCAAAAAAAGGAGAAGGGGGCGAAAGTATCATTTACTGCCTCCACAATGCGAAGAAATTGATGTAAAACATATCTGTATCTTTCAAATAATTTGCTTTTTTCCTTTATGCATGGAAATGGATGCACGAAATTTCCTCGTACGATTTCGGCCAAGGCCGCAGCAGACTGTAGGAGAGGCGTCATCAATTTCATCGAATGTTTTGATAAATGCTGTACATATTTTGACTTGAAAACGTTCATAAATATATAATATATAACTGTGTCGTGTATGCAGTGTTGTGATGTTTATTCTGTTCACCCTTTGTTCTTCATCGTAGAAGATGAGGTCAACTGACTACCACAGTACACTGAGCACTCACCGGAAAGTGCGCGAATATACTGCCAGTCCAATATCAGATATAATTTCTAGAAGCGATCAATGCACCTTAGATTTTCAAAGTTGTCTTCAAAGACTCAATACAACATGTTGCTCCTTGCAAAGCGCAAAACTCAGGACCGCGCAAGGGCACGGGCTGGTATAGCCCTACCACTTTTTCCCTGTTTCCCATACTAGTCTCTCAGATTTTCCAATCTTATCCCCACCACTTTTTCCCATACTTGTCTCTTATACAGCCCCACTAATTTTTAGGGTGCTCCATGGTCCCTGAAACTAGAGGCAAACCGACTAGTAATAAATACTGATAATGATTACATAGTATGGTGTTCTGTTTTTGTAGAATTTCCGCTGCAACTGTTGCGCTTTTGTCATGGAAATAGGATTGTATGCTCTTGAAGATGATGCATGACCCTTAAATAATCCGTCATAACACGCCTACAATGGTAAATATTGCTACATTGCCCTACTAGCCTGGTTAGGATGTCTTCAAATGCAAACCAATATTTGAATTCAGGCTTAACTTTTTCACAATTTTATCTCTATATTTCTGTTAGTAGTTAAGTCTAATTCAAGTATAAGTGAGAAGTCAGTTATCAGATTATTTGAATAAATGAGCTTAAATTGCCATCCTTTTCAGAGCAAATGTTGACAAAAGTATTAATTCAGGATTCGACTTGACGTCGAGGATTAGGCCCGTTCCAGACGCCGCTCCATTCAAGTGCCGGCTCAATATTGATGAAATAAGTCTGGCCGAAGAGCGGCGACTGAATAAGATTGATATACGTCAGTTATATTTTGGTATATAAAGTCAGCACTAGCTACGACGATTGAGTTCGGCAGGGCTTGCCGACACTGGAGCAAACACTCACTGACGGCGCTCTTGTCATGTGCCCGAACTTTATACAATAACTGGAGGTATTTTTTCCCCCCTTTCGCGCCTGTATAAAGAGAAGCAAATTGGGTTGGACACAAGTAGGCAGTCTCAATCAGTTGCTGATCCGAAATCGAGCTTAGTTCGATTAAGAGCGGCGTCTTGAACGAGCCTAAGATATAGAGTGGGTGGCTAGAATAAAAACGTAAAATTTGGGGGTACTTCAACGCCCCCTCCCTACGGCAGTGCGATTAAGTGATGATATATTCTTATACATGTGCATGGTTCTTCCACTTCTGAATAGCTGTGGTACTAATTTCTGAAATAAATGGCTTTTAATAAAAGTCCCTGTAAAGAAAAAGAAAAAAAAAAGTTGTTGTCGACGACACTGTTGTTGGTATGCGGTTTCTTTTATTTGCGCACGCGCACTAATCACTGCCGAAGGCCGCCATGTTTGAAGGAGGTGTGTGCACAAACCAAGACAAACACAATACACTTAAATATCGCGATAAAACCAGTATTACTAACCAGGAATCAGTTGTTTTTCATAGGGAGCTTATAACCAAATCTACGTCCTCTTTTGGAGCCTCGTCACTTCGATTCTTCGCCGACTCGCGAGGTTTTTCGTACCGTTCATCATCACTCAAGGACTTTCTCTGCACAGAAGAATAAAGATATTTTATGGTGAGCATTAACTTAAAGAAAAACTAATTTATTTAAATGCAGGTTAATGATATAATAAAATAATGCTCAAAGGATAGACCAGTTTATTATTTCCAAGGCCTATTTATATTAAGTTTTACCTATGATGTATTGTTTTCAAATTTTTTTGACGTCAGTCTTTATTGATATTATCATTACACCATAGATATTTTTAATATAGAAGCTTTCAGCTTCCAACCTAAAAATTAATGAACTATGAGGAAGGCTTCAGGTTGGAAGCCAAAAGCTTCTATCACATCTAAATATTAACCAGAGGAATGTCTGTGTTGTCGATATTATAAATCCTGGTTACACCTGTGTTTTCAAATTATTAATTAGTTTTACAAACCTTTGGTTGCTCTCTAGTATTCCTTCTTCTGTTGTCGTATTCCTCGTCTGAATCGTCCTGAAATTTTAAAACAAGCTCTCCAAGATTATTGAAATATTATACGTAAATACTCAATGAAAATTGCACCCTCCCGGAATATTTCGTCAAACCTGCACAATCTTATTTTAATATCTAATTTTATCTAATAATTTATTTTCCTGTTATTTCGGGTAGAAATGTGTACCTTTTTCTTTCTGGATTTTCTTTGATCCTCCTCACTCGATTCATCCTGAATAAGAAAGTTACAGGGTTAGAATAGGACGGCAGCAGAACAAATTTTTATGGGGATAATGATAATGATTATGGTGATGTTGATGGTGGAGACGATGACGATGATGATAGTGGCGATAATGAGAATGATTATGCTTATGTTGATGGTGGAGACGATGACGATGACGATGTTGGCGATAAAGAGAATGATTATGGGGATGTTGGTAGTGGGAACGATGACGATGATGATGGTGGCGATAATGAGAATGATTATGATTATGTTGATGGTGGAGACGATGACGATGATGATGTTGGCGATAATGAGAATGATTATGGTGATGTTGATAGTGGGAACGATGATGATGATGATGGTGGCGATAATGAGAATGATTATGATTATGTTGATGGTGGAGACGATGACGATGATGATGTTGGCGATAATGATAATGATTATGGTGATGTTGGTAGTGGGAACGATGATGATGATGATGGTGGCGATAATGAGAATGATTATGATTATGTTGATGGTGGAGACGATGACGATGATGATGTTGGCGATAATGATAATGATTATGGTGATGTTGGTAGTGGGAACGATGATGATGATGATGGTGGCGATAATGAGAATGATTATGATTATGTTGATGGTGGAGACGATGACGATGATGATGTTGGCGATAATGATAATGATTATGGTGATGTTGGTAGTGGGAACGATGATGATGATGATGGTGGCGATAATAAGAATGATTATGATTATGTTGATGGTGGAGACGATGACGATGATGATGTTGGCGATAATGATAATGATTATGGTGATGTTGGTAGTGGGAACGATGATGATGATGATGGTGGCGATAATGAGAATGATTATGATTATGATTATGTTGATGGTGGAGACGATGACGATGATGATGTTGGCGATAATGATAATGATTATGGTGATGTTGGTAGTGGAAACGATGATGATGATGATGGTGGCGATAATGAGAATGATTATGATTATGTTGATGGTGGAGACGATGACGATGATGATGTTGGCGATAATGAGAATGATTATGATTATGTTGATGGTGGAGACGATGACGATGATGATGTTGGCGATAATGATAATGATTATGGTGATGTTGATAGTGGGAACGATGATGATGATGATGGTGGCGATAATGATAATGATTATGGTAATGTTGATAGTGGGAACGATGATGATGATGGTGGTGGCGATAATGAGAATGATTATGGTGATGTTGATGTTGATGGTGGGAACGATGATGATGATGATGGTGGCGATAATGATTATGATTATGGTTAATGACGATGAATGAGTAACAACAAGTGATGTCATGAATGGTGATTGTTAAGCGCCTACTGTTGCTGTTGATGATGATGTGGATTAATAACGAGTAATATCACATACCGTCCTACGCTTCTCACGCATCATCATCGCATCACGCTCGTCATAAGAATCACGATGATCTTCATTGTCGTTGTCACGTGAAGTTTTGTGCCTAGAAAAAGTCGCAAAAAAACTGAATTAAAGCAAACCATCCAACAACGAGGAAAATGATCGCGCAAAACAACCTCTTGCCTGATTAAACATTCGGTGCAAATTCTTAAACCTATTTTTTCATATGATCAACGGAATGCCATGATTCATGACAATTTTTATCATTCTGAAATCGGACATACAGTTCACGAGCCCCACTGCAGACCAGGGACCGCGCGAGGGGAGGGGCTGGTAGGGCTATAGCCCTACCACGTTGTCCCTTTTCCCATACTTGTCTCTTATATCTTCCAATCTTAGCCCCAAAACTTTTTCCCATACCAGTCTCTTATATGGTCCCCACCACTTTTTCCCATACTAGTCTCTTATATAGTCCCCACCACATTTTAGGGTGCTCCGAGGTCCATGCAGACGATGGCGTCTCGTTCGACTCTGACGTTTTTTTGTGCTTAGCAAAACTCGATGGAAGCATGCTAATTAATGACGAATCCTTTCTTCTGAATTGATTTTTCTCAGACCGTCACATAAATTGTTACTAACCTGTTTATTATCTTGGCTGCTCTGTACGTCAAACACAAAGCGATGATCACGAAAATTACGGCAAATGCGGAGACGACGCCAACGATAATCCCTGTATATAGTACTACAAACAGAAACAAACGAAACAACAGTGATCACTTAGTTTTATCATACCATGTCTTGCATTTGTCATTAAGGTGGCAATACTACATTTTACCATAACTTGTAAATTTCTCGCGCGCTGATTGGCTGAGAGCCATGTTCGATAAGAGGACAGACCGATAAGATGACGAATCGCTCGCGCACGTAGCTAGCGCGCGATTGAAACGGTTTTTTCTTTCAAACTTTTTCTTCGTTTTTGGATCTTTTCTTTGCCTGTTATGGTAAAAAACAAATCGAAGTGACTTTTTCATGGTCTGTATTCGATTTGTTAATTGATTGCAGTATTGCATTGAGTTTGTGGGTTCATTCTGCCGTGTTTATACCAACTTCTATCACTGAAAATTCAGGCTTCTGGTTTCTGCAACGATGCCTCTAATTGGATCACCGATCGGGCTGGACTACCTCAGTTACCGACACCAATTTCTTTCTGTCAACACAACTATTTCTGAGAATAGGAAGATTAATTCTGATGTACTTCAACTATTTTTATCCCCTGGCCAGTCAACAGCTCACCTCATGTAGAATCTATACTGAAAATATTGTCGGATGTGTCGTAGGCACTTAAAACAGATGAATAGCTTTGATCGATGTACTCGACTGGAGAAAAGATGATTAGCATATATGACAAAACACAAATTAAAATTTATAGACCTACCTGCATCTTTATCTGACGTGTCCCCTCCAAAAAGGGAATCCACTTCGTCTGTTGATCCTAAAGAGAAAATCTTTTAGTATTTAGTGCTCAGATTCCTCCGCCAATCCATCGTACGCCGAGAGAAACTGAAGAAAATAACTTGAGTTTATACGGTTCAGGGACGGCGGAGCACATTTTAAAGTGAGGAAGAAGAGGGGGCTATAATGTTTTAGCACATTTTTAAAGTGGTAGGCTAGGGCCAGGTAGAATCTTTTTTCTTCATACGGAACTAAGACAAAAAAAGACTTCATTCTCGTAAAAAAGAGGGGCTTAGCCCACCACGGCTCCTCCGTCCCTGCGTTTGTTGACTTTGTCGTGAAGATGTCTGATGACCGAAAAATGTTCAACGCAACGGACGGCAACGAAGAAAACCAACTCGAGAAAGCATTAAGCAGAAAAGTTTTGAAAAATGGCCCAGAGTCTTGGGACAAACTTATTTTATGAGCACATCACTCGAGCTCGAGAAAATACTTAAAAAAACTGTCACATAATTAAACATGCACTTAGAGAAAACCAACCAAAATTATTATAACTACAAAAAATAGTCAACTCGCAATAACTGTTCTTTAAAGGATCAATCTCATTGTTATCTTTATGATTGGAAAATGGTTTAAAATGACGGTGTCGAGAAATGATTCAGAAGTACTAACTCACCTTGTTGAACTAGGAATAGAATGAAGAATAAGACGGCCAAAATATCGCTGCTGAATTGCGCTTCCATTTTGAACTAATAGTCGTCTGCCAGACCATGAGGAGGGCCTCTTCAGCTTTTTTTCTACATGAAAAACCATCCATATATGACCCCTTTCACGTGACGTCAAAACAACTCAATTTGGAGCTGAGGAGACAAAAGAATTTCAATTTCCTGAGAATTGGAACCCCATAGACTTCTTTATCTTCGTATGCAAATTGCCCATTTCAGACCACAAGTCATTCCCTTGAGAAATTTTCTTTTGTTAATTTTTTTTACACATGAAAGAATCAACTCCCAAGAGTGGCATCATGTGGTCTGAAATGGGCACAACAAACAACGGAGGTAAAAAAGTGTATTGTTTTGTCCTCCAAATTGACCTGCATTCCGGTAACTTCAAGGGGCCTATAACTTGTTGATATATGTATACAAATATGTAATATGCAAAGTTTTATGCTCCACTGACAACTGGATTTCTGTCGATCGTTTTAATCTTTAATTTTTCAAATAATTATTGCATGATCAGGCTTTAAAACTTTTAAATACATACATAATATATACATACATAATATATACATACATACATACATACATACATACATACATACATACATACATACATACATACATACATACATACATACATACATACATACATACATACATACATACATACATACATACATACATACATACATACATACATACATACATACATACATACATACATACATACATACATACATACATACATACATATATAGTAAATATATAAGATATGCGTCGTGTGCGGAGTCTTTTGATTGTTTGTTGATTGTATATTTCCGCTCACCCTTTGTTCTTCATCGTAGGAAACCTGTGGTCAACTGCCCAAGTACAATCGGAAGAAAGTGCCCGAACATCAGATATAATTTCTAGAAGCTACTAACCTGGATTTTCTTTGAGGGCTCAATACTATTTGATGCCCTTGGCTTAACTTCTTCAATAAAACCTGATGCAAAGGCATAAAACTTAAGGTAAATAACGAGTAATCGATAATGATAATAATAACATAATATGGTTTTCTGATTTTGCGGAATTTCCGCTTTAACTGTGGCGCTATTGTCAGTTGACTTTTTCACTTTTTCAGTTGATTGCCTTCCCCAAAAGGAATTATGGGTCACTACTTTTGGTTAGCATTTCTCGAACATTTTCCGAGTATACCATGTAGACTTTTCTTGTTAATTGAAATAAAATTCTGCCAGGAATTCGACTAGCGTTTACGATTAATATAAAGAATGAAGAACTCGTATTTCATAAATTATCTTGGCAGAATAAAGGAAAATGCTACTGAATCAAAATACGATGTCGAATCCTAAATTCTGATTGTCTAACCTTGAGTTTGTTCAGCTGGCTAGTTCTATTCAATAGTCCTTCATTACACGCGTTAGATGGAAGATAGCATGGCTGTCAGCGGGTTGGTCAGCTTCATAACCTATTGACCTATTAGCCTCGTTCGGGTGTCTTTAAAAGCAAAATAATATCTGATTGCGGGCATAAGTGTTTTAACTTGTTTTTTTCCTTCTGTTTGTGTAATCCAACGTTAACATAAGGTCTAGTCATATTGCAGTCATTTCCCAAGGAAACGTCGTCCTCATTCACTCCAAAATCAGTGAGAACTATGAGTTTATCACAATATTTTAATAAATGAGCTTGAATTGCCTTACATTTTAGAGAACGTCTCGAGGATTTTAAAGGCGCGTTTCAGACGCCGCTCCAATCTAGTGCTAAACTCAATTAATGATCAGGCGTCGTTTTTCAAATTTGTAAAAATCCCGTTGTGTTCCTTTAGTCTCATTTTTAGTTTGACTTTAGTTTCATTTGCGCATGGTTAGCCTCGATTTTGCGTAGAATATTCATTAGGGTCTGGAAGGGTATTCGCAGGATCCAGGATACAGATAAAATATAACGCGGGATCCGGGAAACTAGGAAAAAATCTTACGTGATTAAAAGTTAAAAGAGCTGAATTAGTTTGACGTGCGGCAGTTATACTTTGGTACAACAAACACTGCTAAGGTCAGCATGGCTGATCGCATTATGCGACACTGAACTGAACGACTGACGCTCTTGTCATGTGCCGTAACTTATACAAGAATCAGTATGACAACTGAAGATCCCTCCCCCCTTACGCTTTCTAAATCAGTGTTTCTCCGCAGTCGAGCTTAGTATTTGGAATACGTGTTTTATAGACCGATTCCATATAAGTTATTGTTTTTGCTCTTTGTCTGAATATTCTGAATATCACACACGACCCAAAAAGGAGCGAAAACCACGATATGTCGATGTGCCTAATATGGAATCAGTCTACGTGCTGTATTTTGCATGATATATCACGTGATAGTATAAGTTGTGTTGTGATTAAATTGCTAATTGACCTTCCCCCATTTTGCTTGGATGATCACGAAACAATGGTTTCAAATTGAGGTTGGCCTTGATAAATAAAAGAATCAAGCTCAGTCTCGTCTTGAAACCATTGCTTCCAAGACCCAGGTGCATCATGGATATTGTAAAACTCCAAATTCAAAATATGAATTGTCTCTATAAAGCGAGTTTGAGTGATAAATATTATGTGCATTGTTCTCCCTCTTCTGTCGTGATTTCTGCATTTAATGGCGTTAATAAAGTCCCCTGAAAAGAAAAACAAAAAGTGGCAGTCAGTGTTGTTGGTATGCGGATTGGTCTTTCGCGCACGCGCACTAATCACTGACCGAAGGCCGCCATGTTTGAAGGAGATGCATACAAAACCAAGACAAAACAAAACACTAAAATATCGCTATAAAACACCAGTAAGCTTTTATTATACTAACCAGGAATCATTGTTTTTTATCAGGAAACTTAGAACCAAATCTCCGTCCTCTGTTTGGAGCCTCGTCACTTCGATTCTTCGCCCACTCGCGAGGTTTTTCGTACCGTTCATCATCACTCAAGGACTTTCTCTGCACAGAAGAATGAAGATATTTTATGGTGAGTATTTATTTAAAAAAAAAATTGTCATAATAATAATAATGATAATAATAATAATAATAATAATAATGATATAATTATTTTATAGTATTTTATTTTATTTTTAACGTGATTGTATAGTATTTTTTTCTATATAATATTCATTATATCATAGTATATATTTTTACTTTCAAATTTATTAAAAATATATATATATTATTATTATTAATTAGTTTTACAAACCTTTGGTTTTTCTCTAGTATTCCTTCTCCTGTTGTCGTATTCCTCGTCTGAATCGTCCTAAAATTAAAAAAAAACCTTGAACGTTATTATAGATCATTGAAATATGCTTTTAAAAATACCCAAGGACTATTGCTTCACCCGCCAACATATTTCATCTTTCATCTAATTTTATCTAATAATATAGTTCCTGTTGTTTGATACTAGTTTTTACCTTTTTCTTTCTGGGTTTTCGTTGTTCCTCATTGCTCGATTCATCCTGAATAAGAAACTTACAGTGTTAGAATAGGCTGGCGGCGGAACAGATTTTAAGATACTAGTTTTTACCCTTTTCTTTCTGGGTTTTCGATGTTCCTCCTCGCTCGATTCATCCTGAATAAGAAAGTTACAGTGTTAGAATAGGATGGCGGCGGAACAGATTTTAAAGTCTTTGTGTGTGTGTCTGTGTGTGTGTCTGTGTCTGTGTGTGTGTGTGTGTGTGTGTGTGTGTCTGTCTGTGTCTGTGTCTGTGTCTGTGTCTGTGTCTGTGTCTGTGTCTGTGTCTGTGTGTCTGTGTGTCTGTGTGTCTGTGTGTCTGTGTGTCTGTGTGTCTGTGTGTCTGTGTGTCTGTGTGTCTGTGTGTCTGTGTGTCTGTGTGTGTGGAACCGCAAATTTGACTTTAAAGGATTTTTTTGCGAGGGTGCACAAGGAAGGTCAGAATAAGATTAAATGTCGCATTCTTTATGAGCCGAATCTAATGACATAAAAGAAGACCGGCTTATTATCAGTTGCGGATCGAAATTGCGGATTCTAGATACACCAAATCGAAATATTGCGAACAGTTAATTTTAATAACGACTATTGTTCTTTACTGAAACTTTTATGTTTCCAGTGAACACGAGGCCAGTCAGTCAGGCAAGAACAAGACAATAATTTCAAATGTCGCCATATTTTCGTGTGATTTCTAATAAAGACCTGATAATGAATTTCTATGTTCAATACCTTTTGGGGTTTCCTTTTAGGTTTTCTCTCACGCTCTTCCTCGCTTGATTCATCCTGCACGCAAAAAAAGTTACATTTTGTAGATTACGCAATCTTAATTGCAAATTTTAAAGGCCTGATTATAAATTTCTCTTTTCAATACCTTTTGGGGTTTCCTTTTAGGTTTTCTCTCACGCTCTTCCTCGCTTGATTCATCCTGTACGCAAAAAAAAAGTTAAATTTTGTAGATTACGCAATCTTAATTGCAAATTTTAAAGACCTGATAATGAATTTCTATTTTCAATACCTTTTGGGGTTTCCTTTTAGGTTTTTTCTCGCGTTCTTCTTCCTCGCTCGAAACATCCTGAAAACAAACAAACTCAACATCTTTAGCTTATCTCACAGCATTGACGTGTTACGCTATTGTTTTATAAATCTGTTGGGTACCTTGCGATACTTCTTTTTCTTCTCTCTTCTGTCATCTTCGCTTGAATCGTCCTGCATAGGAAAAAGAAATTTATCTTTCATTGATATACCACCCCTTCTGTTTGCCTTTCTGCATGCCTATCTCTGTTTTAACGTTTGAACATGGCAAGCCATCTCTTCATTCAACCCACAAACCAAATACTATTCTATTTTCAATTATAGTTAACTGATCTCGTCTTTACCCAGTATTTTTCTGATTTTTTCTTTGGCTTCTGACGAGGTTCTTCTTCAACCTGTTGATGATAATAATAATGTTAATGGTAATTATTATGTTGATGGTGGTGGTGTTGGTGGTGGGTGGTGGTGGATGGTGCATGCATGGTGGTGGTGGATGGTGGTGGATGGTGGTGGTGATGGTGATGGTGATGGTGATGGATGGTGGTGGGTGTTAGATGGTGGTGGTGGTGGTGGATGGTGTTAGATGGTGGTGGTGGTGATGGATGGTGGTGGGTGTTAGATGGTGGTGGATGGTGGTGGTGGTGATCGACGGAGTCAATGATGCAGCTTCGTGATGATAGTGTTGGTGATAGACCTGCTACTGGCGCTGATAACGATGACGTTAATGAGAATAATGGTGATGTTGATGGTGGGGACGATGATGATGATGATGGTGGCGATAATGATAATGATTATGGTAATGTTGATGGTGGAGACGATGATGATGATGGTGGTGGCGATAATGATAATGATTATGGTGATGTTGATGGTGGGGACGATGACGATGATGATGGTGGCGATAATGATTATGGTTATGGTTAATGACGATGAATGAGTAACAACAAGTGATGTCATGAATGGTGATTGTTAAGCGCCTACTGTGCAGTTGTTGATGATGATGTGGATTAATAACGAGTAATGTCACATACCGTCCTACGCTTCTCACGCATCATCATCGCTCCACGGTTGTCATGAGAATCACGATTATCTTCATTGTCGTTGTCACGTAAAGTTCTGCGCCTAGAAAAAGTCGGGAAAAAATAAAGCAAACCATTCAACAACGAGGAAAAACGATCGCGCAAAACAACCTCTTGCTTGATTAAACATTCGGTGCAAATTCTTAAACCTGTTTTTTCATATGATCAACGGAATGCCATGATTCATGACAATTTTTATCATTCTGAACTCGGACATACAGTGGTGATCATGATCACGTGCCACACTACAGACCAGGGACCGCGCGAGGGGAGGGGCTGGTTGAGCTATAGCCCTACCACTTTGTCCCTTTTCCCATACTAGTCTCTTATATTGTCCAATCTTAGCCCGACCACTTTTCCCATACTAGTCTCTTATATAGCCCCACCACAGTTTAGAGTGCTCCGCTCTCGTTCGACACTTACGTTAATTTTTGCTTAGGAAAACTCGATGGAAGCATGCTAAATAATGACGAATCCTTTGTTATGAACAGCACTATACACTGCAAAATCAGCTGAGTAAGATGAACTCGAAATACTGAGTAATTCAATGCATCCACAGCAACTCTTTATATCGAGTAGATACAAACATTTATTATGAGTAACAACTACCCAACATCCCATCCCATCCCATCCCATCCCATCCCATCCCATCCCATCCCATCCCATCCCATCCCATCCCATCCCATCCCATCCCATCCCATCCCATCCCATCCCATCCCATCCCATCCCATCCCATCCCATCCCATCCCATCCCATCCCATCCCATCCCATCCCATCCCATCCCATCCCATCCCATCCCATCCCATCCCATCCCATCCCATCCCATCCCATCCCATCCCATCCCATCCCATCCCATCCCATCCCATCCCATCCCATCCCATCCCATCCCATCCCATCCCATCCCATCCCATCCCATCCCATCCCATCCCATCCCATCCCATCCCATCCCATCCCATCCCATCCCATCCCATCCCATCCCATCCCATCCCATCCCATCCCATCACATCCCATCCCATCTTATCCCATCCCATCCCATCCCATCCCATCCCATCCCATCCCATCCCATCCCATCCCATCACATCCCATCACATCACATCACATCACATCACATCACATCACATCACATCACATCACATCACATCCCATCCCATCATATCCCATCCCATCCCATCCCATCCCATCACATCACATCACATCACATCACATCCCATCCCATCGCATCCCATCCCATCACATCCCATCCCATCCCATCCCATCCCATCCCATCCCATCCCATCCCATCCCATCCCATCCCATCCCATCCCATCCCATCCCATCCCATCCCATCCCATCCCATCCCATCCCATCCCATCCCATCCCATCACATCACATCACATCATATCACATCACATAGATGGTTTATTTAGGATAAGTGGCAGGCAGCCCGATGGCTGAATATTACAATTTCATATTATTAAAAACATAGTTACTAACCTCTTTATTATAGTGGCTGCTCTGTACGTCAACAACAAAGCGATGATCACGAAAATTACGGCAAATACGGAGACGACGCCAACGATAATCCCTGTATATATTACTACAAACAGAAACAAACGAAACAACAGTGATCATTTAGTTTTATCATACCATGCCTTGCATTTGTCATTAAGGTGGCAATACTACATTGATTGCAGTATTGCATTGAGTTTGTGGGTTCATTCTGCAGTGTTTATACCAACTTCTATCACTGAAAATTCAGGCTTCTGGTTTCTGCAACGATGCCTCTAATTGGATCACCGATCGGGCTGGACTACCTCAGTTACCGACACCAATTTCTTTCTGTCAACACAACTATTTCTGAGAATAGGAAGATTAATTCACTATTTTTTCCCCTGGCCAGTCAACAGCTCACCTCATGTAGAATCTATACCGAAAATATTGTCGGATGTGTCGTAGGCACTTAAAACAGATGAATAGCTTTGATCGATGTACTCGACTGGAGAAAAGATGATTAGCATATATGACATAACACAAATTAAAATTTATAGACCTACCTGCATCTTTATCTGACGTGTCCCCTCCAAAAAGGGAATCCACTCCGACTGCTGATCCTAAAGAGAAAATCTTTTAGTATTTAGTGCTCAGATTCCTCCGCCAATCCATCGTACGCCGGGAGAAACTGAAGAAAATAACTTGAGTTTTACGGTTCAGGGACGGTGGAGCGCATCTTAAAGTGAGGAAGAAGAGGGGGCTATAATGTTTTAGCACGTTTTTAAAGTGGTAGGCAAGGGCCAGCTATGTTTTTTCTTCATCGGAACTCAAAATAAGACAAAAAAAAAAAGAGACTTCATTGTCGTAAAAAAGAGGAGCTTAACCCACCACGGCTCCTCCGTCCCTGCGTTTGTTGACTTTGTCGTGAAGATGACTGATGACCGAAAAATGTTTAACGCAACGGACGGGAACGAAGAAAACGAACTCGAGAAAGCATTACGCAGCAAATTTTTGAAACGTTAAATGAGATTCTAATCAGAAACATTCATGGCCCAGAGTTTTGGGACAAACTTATTTTATGAGCCCATCACTCGAGCGCGAGAAAAAACTTAAAAAACTGTCACATAATTAAACATGCACAATAAAACCGACCAAAATTACTGACCTTTAAAGGATCAATCTCATTGTTATCTTTATGATTGAAAAATGGTTTAAATGACGGTGTCGAGAAATGATTCAGAAGTACTAACTCACCTTGTTGAACTAGGAACAGAATGAAGAATAAGACGGCCATGATATCGCTGCTGAATTTCGCTTCCATTTTGAACTAATAGTCGTCTGGTAGACAGGAAGGCCTCTTCAAGTTTTATGCTCCACTGACAACTCAAGTGGATTTCTGTCGATTGTTTTAATTATTCAAATAGTTATTGCATGATCAGGCTTTAAAACTTTTAAAAAATAAAATATATATATAATATATATATAAGATATGCGTCGTGGCTCGTCGTATGCGTAGTCTTTTGATTGCTTATTTCTGCTCACCCTTTGTCCTTCATCGTAGGAAACCTGTGGTCAACTGCCCAAGTACAATCCGAAGAAAGTGCTCGAAAATTCTAACAGCCTACAAACATCAGATATAATTTCCAGAAGCTACTAACCTGGATTTTCTTTAAGGGTTCAATACTATTTGATGCCCTTGGCTTAACTTCTTCAATAAAACCTGATGCAAAGGCATAAAACTTAAGGTAAATAACTAGTAATCGATGATGATAATAATAACATAATATGGTTTTCTGATTTTGCGGAATTTCCGCTGTAACTGTGGCGCTATTGTTATGGAAGAATGGAAGTATAAATCTAGTCATGCAGGAAATGAAGGCCTTTGCATTTTTTTCACTTTTTCAGTTGATCGCCTTCCCAAAAGGAATTATGGGTCACTACTTTTGGTTAGCATTTCTCGAACATTTTCCCAGTATACAATGTAGACTTTTCTTGTTGATTGAAATAAAATTCCGCCATGAGTTCGACTAGCGTTTACGATTAGTTTAAAGAAGGAAGAAATCGTATTTCATAAATTCTCTTGGCAGAATAATGGAAAATGCTAATCAAAATACGATGTCGAATCTTCAATTCTGATTAGTTCACCTTGAGTTTGTTCTGAAGGTCAACTGAGCTGGCTAGTTATATTCAATAGTCCTTCATTACACGCGTACGATGGAAGATAGTATTCCTGTCAGCGGGTTGGTCAGTTTTGTAATCTATTGACCTATTAGCCTCGTTTGGGTTTTTGCATCGCCCGTGACTCGGGAATTGCCGAATTCAATGTCCGGAATGCGGGATTTTGTTTTCTAATTGTCGGGGAAAACGTGAAAAAGTTGAGAAACAAAATAGAAATTGAAACGCCTTTGAATATGATTGTTGTCGTCGCGTACAATTAATGGGCTTTCAAGTGCGGGACGCGGGATTTCGGGAAAAAATAGTGCGTGATTCGGGATCCGCCCCCCTCCCTCCCCATTCCAGACCCTGATTCATGGGTTGTGCATTCTTTACTTTTCCGTTGGTATTTGTGAATGCTCTGACACTGAAATGTGGTTAACCCTTCGTAAATGAGTCTGTAATCAATGAACACAGTGGTGTTTAACAAATTTATTTACAACAATGAACTTGGCATGGGTGACCGCATTATGCGACACTGGAACGACTAACGGCGCTCTTGTCATGTGCCGTAACTTATACAAGAATCAGTATGACAACTGAAGATCCCCCCCCCCCCTTCTTACTCCCGTAATGAAGTAAATTAATTAGGTCTGACAAGCATACGCCTTCTAAATATACCTTTTTGCTCTATCACGATTTTGGACTTCGTGCGCTTTCAGAACAATAGGTGCATCAAAGATTGTACGGAATTTGAACATTTTTAGAATTTGAACAAAAGATGCTTGTATTTCATTGTTGTAAATAACAACGAGTCGGACCATACCAATGACTACAGCTATTGTTCAACAACAATGAAATACGAGCATCGATCCTTTGTTCAAATTCTAAAGATGTTCAAATTTCGCAAAATCTTTGATGCACCTATTGTTCTTAAAGCGCACGAAAATAGTGATAGAGCAAAAAAATCTAATAGACCTGTTTGCTCTATCACTATTTTCGACTTCGTGCGCTTCCAAAACAATAGGTGAGATCAAAGATTGTACATCTTTAGAATTTGAACAAAAGATACTCGTACTTCATTGTTGTTGAACAATAGTTGTAGTCAACTCATAATTTCAGCATACGTAAGTGTTGTGCATTGGTATGGCCCGACCCGTTGTTAATCACAACAATGAAATACAAGCATCTTTTGTTCAAATTCTAAAGATGTTCAAATTTCGTACAATCTTTGATACACCTATTGTTCTTAAAGCGCACGAAGTCGAAAATAGTGATAGAACAAAAAGATCTAATCAGTGTTTGTCCGCAGTCGAGCTTAGTATTTGGAATACGAGTTGATTACATGTTTTATAGACCGATTCCATAAGTTGGTGTTTTCGCTCTTTGTCCGAATATTCTGAATATCGCGCACGACCCAAAAACGAGCAAAAACTACGATATGTCGATGTGCCTAATATGGAATCAGTCTACGTGCTATATTTTGCATGATATATCACGGGATAGTATAAGTTGTGTTTTGATTATATTGCTAATAGACCTTCCCCCATTTTGCTTGGAGGATCACAAAACAATGGTTTCAAATTGAGATTGGCCTTGATCATCCGAGTAGATTCGGGATAGATGATCCCGGAAGTACCAAGACCCAGGTGCATCATGGATATTGTAAAACTCCAAATTCAGAATATGAATTGACTCTATAAAGCGAGTTTGAATGATTAATATTGTTATGTGCATTGATCTCCCTCTTCTGTCGTGATTTCTGCATTTAATGACTTTAATAAAGTCCCCTGAAAAGAAAAACAAAAAGTGGCAGTCAGTGGTGTTAGTGCGAATTTATATATTTGCGCATGCGCACTAATCACTGACCGAAGGCCGCCATGTTTGAAGGAGATGCATACAAAACCAAGACAGAACAAAACACTAAAATATCGCTATAAAACACCAGTAAGTTTTATTATACTAACCAGGAATCATTGCTTTTATCAGGGAACCTAGAACCAAATCTCCTTCCTCTCTGTACAGCCTCTTCTTTTCCCTTCTTCGCCCACTCGCGAGGTTTTTCGAACCGGTCATCATCACTCGAGGACTTTCTCTACACAGAAGAATAAAGATATTTTATGGTGAGTATTTACTTTGAAAAGAAAAACAAATAATGATGATAACATGATTATTTTATAATAATAATAATAATAATAATAATAATAATAATGATGATGATGATAATAATAATAATAATGATAATAATAATAGTAATTTTTTATTCTTATTTTATATTATTATTTTAACGTGATTGTATAGTATTTTTTTTCTATATAATTTTTTTGAATTCTTTAATTAATATATATATTTCGATATTCATTATATGATGCTATATATTTTTACTTTCAAATTTATTTTAGAAAAATAATAATAAATTATTATTATTATTATTATTATTATTATTATCAATTAGTTTTACAAACCCTTGGTTTCTCTCTAGTATTCCTTCTGTGTTTGTATTCCTCGTCTGAATCGTCCTGATATTTTAAAACAAGTTCTCCAAGATTATTGAAATATTATTGAAATATTATACGTAAATACTCAATGAAAATTTGAAACTCCCGGAATATTTCGTCAAACCTGCACAATCTTATTTTAATATCTAATTCTATCTAATAATTTATTTTCCTGTTATTTCGGGTAGAAATTTGTATCTTTTTTCTTTGTGGGTTTTCTTTGATCCTCCTCGCTCGACTCTTCAACATTATTATACATCATTGAAATATACTTTTAAAAATACTCAAGGACAATTGCTTCACCCGCCGACATATTTCATCAGAAACTGCACAATTGTTTTGATATCTAATTTTATCTAATAATGTAGTTTCCTGTTGTTTGAGACCAGTTTTTACCTTTTTCTTTCTGGGTTTTCGTTCCTCCTCGCTCGATTCATCCTGAATAAGAAAGTTACAGTGTTAGAATAGGCTGGCGGCGGAACAGATTTAAAAGTCTGTGTGTCTGTGTGTCTGTGTGTCTGTGTGTCTGTGTGTCTGTGTGTCTGTGTGTCTGTGTGTCTGTGTGTCTGTGTGTCTGTGTGTCTGTGTGTCTGTGTGTCTGTGTGTCTGTGTGTCTGTGTGTCTGTGTGTCTGTGTGTCTGTGTGTCTGTGTGTCTGTGTGTCTGTGTGTCTGTGTGTCTTTGTGTCTGTGTGTCTGTGTGTCTGTGTGTCTGTGTGTCTGTGTGTCTGTGTGGAATGACGTACCGTACCCCCCCCCCCCCCTGCATCGCAACGACTATTGTTCTTTACTGAAACTTTTATGTTTCGAGTGAACACGAGGCCAGTCAGTCAGGCAAGAACAATACAATAATTTCAAATGTTGCCATATTTTCACGTGATTCCTAATAAAGACCTGATGAATTTCAATGTTCAATACCTTTTGGGGTTTCCTTTTAGGTTTTCTCTCACGCTCTTCTTCGCTTGATTCATCCTGCACTCAAAAAAAAGTTACATTTTGTAGATTGCGCAATCTTAATTGCAAATTTTAAAGGCCTGATTATAAATTTCTATTTTCAATACCTTTTGGGGTTTCCTTTTAGGTTTTTTCTCGCGTTCTTCTTCCTCGCTCGAAACATCCTAAAAACAAACAAACCCAACATAGTTAGAAAAGAAATAAGTTAAAGTTATAGTGCTAAGAGAAACGAAGTTATTCCGGGCGAAAAACCCTTGGAAATAAATTCATATCCCAACATATTTAGCTTATCTCACAGCATTGACGTGTTACGTTTTTTTTTTTTTATATAAATCTGTTGGGTACCTTGCGATACTTCTTTTTCTTCTCTCTTCTCTCATCTTCGCTTGAATCGTCCTGCATAGAAAGAACAAAGTAATGCTTTAGTGATATATGAGCCCCTCTGTCTGTCTTTTGGTATATATGACTGCCTGCCCTGTGTTAGTTTGTCTGTCTGTCTCTATCCGATCTCTACTTGTCTATAGACCCCTTTCACGTGACGTCAAAGCAGCTAAATTTGGAGGACAAAACAAAGAATTTCAATCTCCTGAGAATTGGAACCTATTGTTTTTTCCTCCAAAAATTGAGCTGTATTCCGACGTGCTGCAAGAGATCTATATTTCGCTATTCATTAAATAGAATGACCTTTCATGATCAACGTTTGAAGATGGTTAGCCATCTCTTGATTCAAACAAAATCCCAACTATAATTCTGTAATTTATTTCTAGTTAACTTTTTTACCCTGTATTTTTCTGCCTTCTTCTTTGGCTTCTGACGAGGTTCCTCTTCAACCTGCCAATGATAATGATAATAACTGTGTTAATGATAATGATGACGGTAATGATAGAGATGGTGATGGTGGTGATCGACGGAGTCAATGATGTAGCGTCTTGATGATGTGGTGGTGATGAATTCGAAACTGCTGCTGATGACGATAATGATGATGATGATGATGATGGTGATGATGATGATGGTGATGGTGATGATGATGGTGGTGATGATGATGATGATGATGATAATGATGATGATAATGATGATGGTGGTGGTGATGATGATGGTGATGATGGTGATGATGATGATGGTGATGATGATAATGATGATGATAATGATGATGATGATGGGGATGATGATGATGGTGGTAACTATCATGATCATGATGATGATGCTGCTGCTGATAACGCAGATGACGACGATGATGATGAGGATGCTGTTACTGCTGCTGATCATGATGATGGTGAGGATGATGGTGATACTGCTGTTGATGATGACGCGGTGACGATGATGGTGATGGTGATGCTGATGCTGATGCTGATAATGGTGATTAATAACAACGAGTAATGTCACATACCGTCCTACGATTCTCGCGCATCATCATCACTCCACGGTTGTCATAAGAATCACGATGGTCTCCTTTCTCGTAGTCACGTCTACTGCGGTGGCTTGAAAACGTTGCGAAAGAAAATTAAACCAACAACTCATCATAGAACAACAAGTAAAACTATCATCATTCGCACAAAATAATATTCTTCCATGTTCAAACATTCTGTTATTGCTATTTTTTTCTTATAATCAACGGAATGCCATGATTCATAATTAACGAATTTTTATCAATTTTGAGCCCGAATAAGAATTTTCACATGCAACACTGAGGACGATGACGTCAAGCGCGTTCAAAAACGCATAAGCACAACTTTCAATATCAGCCTTCCAATATACATGTTTTGATGCATGGCCAAAGGTCAGGATCATATTTGATAAACACTTACCTTTTGAAAAACCGCCATAATACGCAAATGATTACGATACAGAGGATCAGAACGATCACAAACAAAATCACAATGACAACCACTGGAAAGAAAGTTGAAAGAAAAACCTATTATAATTTAGTCCAACACAATATCCCCCACCCACCCCTCCCTACCCAAAAATGTAGATGCAATATATTTGACAATTTCTTGAGTATATTGTATATGGAGTTTCAAGAGGGAATCATAACTTACCCACGGCAGTTTCCAATTCAGTTGCAGCCACTGCAAGCATAGAATAATTATAGAATAAGATTAATTAAATAAATCAATTAATTCAAAGAAAAATGATTGAAATTTTTGAATATTTTGTTTTTTATTTCGATATAACTTCGTCTGATACTGAATTTACACCATCTTTTAGTTTTATGAGTTTTGGTATAAGCTTTCATCTCGTTAGCCGGAGAAAAACAGATTTTTTAAGTATAAAAAGCAGCCCAAAATCAAATATAAACAAACAATAATAAAATATCTTTTACTAATTCCATAGGCGACGCCAAAAACGTTGTAAAGATTTTCTACAATCCAGAATGTCGAAGGAGTCAATCGAAGCGGAGTTTCCAAGGTAAATATGGTTAATAATAAAATTAAACCTTGTTTTTGAGTCTGGAATCTTATAGTTCGCTTTGCTCAGCGAGTCAGGGAGGATGAAATAATCGTCCGCGGCATCTTTGAGACAAGTTGTTGATCATTACAGTGATGACACTCGAACCATGAACACTTTTATTTATTTATTTATTTTTCTGAACTTTCTACTGCTTTAAACCTTCTGAAAATAAAGCACTGAACTCAAATAATCTTATTGTTCGAAATAAATCATATTTCTAATCGATTCACACAAGGGATAAAGGAGAAAAAAGTATGAAAAACCTCGAAGTGTTCACGGTTCGAGTGTCCTCACTGTAAGGGATGTTTTTTTGAGATACGAAGATGTTTTGTATATTAAGAGTTTTAATTGTGATATGATTAGAGTACTAATGACGGAATTGAATAGAATAAAGACATTAAATCCCAATACATTAACTACAACCCAAGAAACCTCCTCAATCCAACATCGACTCAACAGGTTCAATGTAAATAAGTTTTCTCAACTTTCTGAATTCTGTGTTAAATAAAATTGTTATTATTATCATCCAAAAAATTACTAAACAAATTCTTTCTCGACTTGAATTCATTAACCATCTTGAAAAAGGCTTTCACTGACTGAGCAAGAAGCCGAAAATTCGAAATACACTATAATTGCAATATTTTAGAAGTAAAGGTCAGTAAAAGTCAAGACTCGGTTTTATCAACATTCATAAATTTACCTTCATAGTTGAATTAATGATAAACTACTTCAAAATATTGATAGTTATATGAATTTTTCGCAAAACTTTATAAATACCTTCCTGGGGTTGAAGCAAGAACAGAAAAAGGCTGAGAAGTAAAACACTGTAAAAATCCATAGTTTTCTTTTAGACTGATAATCGTGAGAGAATTTCTGTATACGTGCGAGTGGTGTAGCCTGCCCTTCAAATGGTCAGTGAGGACAAGCGATGCATAACTCATTCAACCCACTAGTGTTGATTTAATTTATTGATGTATACTGACCGATATGCTATGCGAAGTTACTAGAAGCATACCATGGATAAAAGAACTCATGCAGAGCTTAACAATTTTAACAAAAGTCCTACGATATTCAACGTCAGTTGTGACGTGAGTGAAAGAATTAAGACATCAGTGTAACATGGTGATGTTACTACACACGGCTCGAGCATACCCCTTAGGCTCCTTTAATGATTTAATGATTCGAATATTGAGTTGATTATTCACTGAGTTTTTATTAAGAAATCCAAAATTCAAACTATACATTTATTTCACAACTAAAATTATAAGTGATGGCCTTTCTGGGGAGTTTTTCTACCTAGGCATAACAATTGTTGAAGAATCCATTCAAAACTCGGGTAGATAATTAATTTTCAATTTTGGAGTCAGAAGTCAGAAGTCAGTATATATTTATTGTCTATTTGTCTCGATTAAGTAAGTTTCTGACAAGATTGATTGATTGATTTTTCAAACAAACATCAATTATTTCGAAGTTTCAAGAGTTTTGAAAGTTTTGCCTTGGCCAATTGTAAGCCAGAAAAATCAAGAAATTCAAAAGCGTTCGGTGTTCATACAGTACAAAATAAAAACCCGCAAATCAATCGTTGTAATTAGTGTCTATTTGATCACTCAACCAAGTTAACTTAACCTTGGGTTCCTTTGCCTTTTGTTGGCATGTTTTGTTTTGTTTTTGACATGTTTTTTTTTTAGCCACAGATATTTTTGTAGGCCTTAGAAATCAGAATTTATTCGTCTGCTTCGTCTATCTATTTTATTTACGTCATGTTTTTTTGCGGTTAAAGGGAAATCGATATTGTCTTGGCAACGCACCGTTGCTGTTATCCCTCATACTTTCAAATTTTGAGCCTCCATTGAAAGGATTGCTGTTTATACGTCATTCGGTCTTATGGCAAAGTTTCAGCGCGATTTGAGGCCGTTAAGTGTGTTTTTATCCTACCCCCCTCTATAAATTTGTCCATTATCTCGCCCCCCTGGCATTGGTTTCAATGGCATCCCTTCTCATAATGATTCTTATATCTAGAACAATCTCTATGCCAAATTTGGTGCTTGTACGCAATTTGTTACTATCTCGGTCTTTTTTGTCGTTAACAGACCGGACTACTACATGTCATCTCGACTTGCTTAATAGACCATTTTCGAGATGCGCGAGCGCTTTCAAAAACATCGCAGGCGCAGACATGAAAAAGAGGCATTTTCGGGCAAGATCACGCGCGCTGTTGACTCTGCCCGAAAATGCCTCGAGATCATGTCTGCGCCTGCGATGTTTTTGAAAGCTCTCGCGCATCTCGAAAATGGTCTATAGCTAGCTGTGTATGATGCGTATGGGTATTGCTAGTGCCATCCATATCATACGCGTCTCAGTGTTATAACACACAATTCTTTCCATATTTACGACGAAAGTAGTACGCATAGTTCAGTGTAAGAATAGTTCGCTGACCATTATTTTACGTGGGCTCGTTTAAGGTTGCGCACAGCCTCAGGAGTTAAGTTGGTGCGCTTTCTTTTGTATTAGAACTATTTTCCTTGACTGACTTTGGCATCAGTCTGTGTGATGCCATTTGTGAGGTCTGTCTGTCGCACAACTAGTCTCGCCGCAGGCAGGCAGCCGCTTGACTGTAGACCTGTGTGACAGGTTTGCACTTCAAAGTCAGGGAACAGCTTATCAGCATGTGTGACGTAACTGAATTCCTGTGTCACGCTGTTAGTGTCGCGTAAATTATTGGAACACGCAGTCGAACACGCAATGAAAGATGCTTGCATAAATGTGACATTGTAGACGGGTTTATATATGTGTCACGTCAGGTCACAGGCGTACTGTCGTTAGATTTCTCATCATTAGATACTTGTGATATCGTAGAAGATTCTGCATGTGTTCCATCGGTTGAGTCATTTATTTTGTTACTTTCCTCATCATTCCTCAGGAATCTTCATCTTGTGAATTCAAAGTCTCCATTGTCATGCTGTTCATATCACACTAACGATTATTTTCTTCACTGTCCAACACTTGTGAGGTTGAGCAAGGCTCAATGTTGTCACGCAATTCACTTTCAACTGTCACGCAAGACAATTCTTCAGTTATCACGCTGTTTACATCACACTGACGATTACATTCTTCACTGTCCATCACTTGTGCCGTTGAGCAAGGCTCATTAGTGTCACGCAATTCGCTTTCAACTGTCACGTAAGACGATTCTTCGGGTATCACGCTGTTTACATCACACTGACGATTATTTTCTTCGCTAAATATCACTTGTGACGCTGAGCTAGACTCATTAGTATCACGCAATTCGCTTTCAACTGTCACGTAAGGTGGTGGCGGTTCATAAGAATCTGATGCTTGTTGACTTTGACGAGGAGTAGAAAATGGGTTCCAAGGGCTGTAGGGCGGAGGGTCTGGGCTGAAGAATAGAAAAAAATAAGATATTAAATCCTATATAAAGATAGCACCAATAAAATAGATATGTTCTGAGGTTGTACCCGCTTACCTGAATTTAGCTTTACATCCTTTGTATGCAAACAGAACACATAGTAAGAGCTGTATGAAGCACACCACGCTCATCGCCAGCAAACAAGTAAATAAAGCTAGGGAAAAGCATTGAAAACAATGTTAGTTCCAGGCGTTCTTTGCAAGACGTGACGATGCGCGGGGACTAGGACGACTTAGATTTTTGACGTCACGACACTGCCAGCATAGAGTATATTTCGAAAGATTGTGACAGATTTAGACACGGTCACGTTACGAAAAAATTAACATTTTAACCAATCACAGCACGAGTTCACTGCTCATCCAATAAACCTGTGCTGTCACGGTAACGTGCCGTAAGATTTTAACAGTGATACTAAAATCTACCCTAATAAGCATTTGGAGGCTGAATAACATTTTTTCAATCTTTGTCGCAGGCGAAACATGCGGTCAAGCCAGGAGTATGACGTCGCGTCAAGTTGAAGCTTGGTTACTAAGCTAGAAGATTCGCGATGCTCATCCAAAAAAAAACAAGACATTACAAGGGGTGCATCAACCTTTCTCAGGTATGATATCGTTTTTATCCATTGTTATATACATACCATTATCATCATCACCAGAAGATATGTGAGGTTGATAGGTGTGTTTTGCTAAACAAAAAAATACATCAGCATTAGCAATTGAGGTTTGAAGAAAAATTACCTTAGAATCCCCATTCCGCAAGGAACTATTGGATTGATGGACTATTATGTACGTTGTTACCAATAGACTGGTTTCTGATTGGTACGTTTTCAATAGAAATATCCACATGAATGATATTGAGCGGGGCGCGGTGTTTCTTTTCACTGAGAGCTGATAATGGCAGGCTGTGTGTAACCAGACTTAAACTCTTAAAGTCGGACTGCACACAGGCTAGTAAAGCCAATATGAGATTAATTTATGGTAGATATGAGGGGTATTCTGCGCGGGTGATCGTGATTGGATATTTAGACAGCTTGGGCTCCCTGTGTTTTTTACCTCGTCTGTGACATTCAGTCACTACTGTAGCATTCAAGAAACATGTAGACTTTTGCCATGTAGACTTTTGCCAAAAGTTTCGGAAAAAAACTGATTTAATTTTGAACCGACTACCATAATTCTTAGACAAGAATGTCAGACAACTTTCCTTTATATGACATCGGTACGGTCGAACATGACAATATTTTCGCTTATTTATCTTAGACACACTAACCTTCAAAGCTCGTCATTCTATCGGAGTCTATAAAGGAAATGGATTAACCGGCCACAGGATAAGGAATTAGCTGAATGTTTCCCTTTAACGGGCAGCAGTATTGGTAGGAGTGAAGGGACTAAAATCTCTGTTGAAGCTGAAGGTTTCTGTGAAGGAAATACAGCATGCTTTGTTTCATTCGATACCAGATGTATAGTATAAGTCGTTAAAAATTCATGAGCATTCTAATTACTGACAACAGACGCGTAGCCACCAGCTTTTTACACTATAGTAGAGTCTAAAACAAAGGTTATATCGGTCTGCCTGGCAGCGAAGAATTTTATTTCATGCGACTCAAATTTCTTTTCAGTTTTCTTTGTTAATTCTTCATTGATTCATTCTTTTCTTCTTTTGCTTTAAATCATTGTGCTGTTGCTTCTGAGACATAAATATGTAATGATTAATTTGAATAACTATATAAAAAAAAAATTCAAATTTTCTAGGGTTACTAGAGTCACACATGACGCGATTTTTGGTTAAATTTTTTTTTTTTTGGTGTTCCACTTTGGTGCACCAATATGGCGGACGAAACTTCGACGGCTGAAAATGATAGAATATTTAATATTTCCGATTAAATTCCACTGAAATACACTTGAAGTAGAAAGCAAAGCAAAATCTTTCAGCTAGGGTAAATAATTTTTGATTTTTATCGTTCTTCAGATACACGTGACGGTATTGCGTGACACAAATTCAACCTTCATAACTCGGGAACCAAACACTAAAATGACTCGAAACTTTTCCTGTGACTTATATCACTGATTTCTAAAACATATTTTCGAAATGTTATTATGCGATGTATAGTTTAGATTTTTTGAGTTTTTGACAGCAAGCCTGGCGGGACATATATTTTAGATATAAACAAACTTGGCCTCCCATGACCGTAGAAATTGTCATTCACTTTTAAATGTCACTTATTTCTTTTGTAGCAAATTTCATGCGAGATCGGAAAAATAGTCGACTCTTTAGTACATCTATAGTTCTCCAACTTCTTATTTTATCTTTTCATTTTGTTTTTAAGTATTTAATTTTATCATTTACAACCTGTCCTTTCTGCTTAGTTTTATTTCGCTGGACAACTTTAGTAATACCCCCAGCGAAAGTTCTTATTGGAATCTCCACATTCGGTGATCATTTGTCAGTCCATCATCAGTGTGGCCATCAGTGCCTGGATTTCTCTAGTCTACGCTATCCACTCAGTATCTTGGTTCAATTGTTTTGGAGTTCAAGAAAAATAGAATAAGCTAAGGTCAAGATCATTTATATAGTCGATGAACGCACGGCACTATTTTTGCACTGAATGTTTTTCTACGAGTAAAATACCACACTACTTACTCTTACCTTCTTGTCAGTAAAGAATCAAAAAGGATCGTTTTTCAATGAAAGTCATCTCCTTGATTTGAACACTGAAAATGACAGTCGAGTAAAGTAAACAATTTCCCTGTCGTCTTGAGCTGTTGTTTTCCTATTTGCTTGTACACAATACGAGCTAGCTGCATGATTCTAGTTTAGACTCGTTGCTAAAACCATCGCATTTGATTGCTTCATACTGTTAGGTGGCTATTGTCAGGGCTTTATATATAACATGAAAACCACATGAAGTTCGACCCATGGCTAAAATCACTCAGTCGTGGAAAAATATCAAACAGTTTTATACTAATTTTGTCACGAAAATTTAAGTCATCATTTTGGATACTATAAATGGCCAAGAATAGAGTCGAGCATAGCACATAGTTTAGTATTTTTTTAATCTACAGGAGTTGACTGGTTTATGTCTTAGAGAAAAACTATGTACATGCGTGCAGCAGCGTTCTATAAGTATACTACTATAACTGTGATTAACCTAAGACACCTCATGGGGAACCAGTAAATAGGAAAAAATTGAGTGAAAATTTGAGTCACGCAAAATGGGACTGACATCAATAAATCTCGATTAATCTTTATTTTAGTACCATAATTGCAAATAATTGCAAGTTACAAAATTAAAAATGACATAAATTACAATTTACAAAATCTTGGTACTAAGTCAGCTGTAGTATATAGTCATAGGCTAAGCGAGACAGCTGGCACATAAATTTACATTAACAGTTTTTAGGTCAATAGAAGTATATATACTTATTTCAGATATATATAATATTATTATTATTGTTTTTTATATTCAGTATTGTTCCAGCTGATTTCTCTTAGCGGCGCGCAAAGCATTGTTTGTCAAATCGAAACGTTCCTAGCACCCAGTCTCCAAATATATTTTCCCCGCGCGGCCACTACGAAAGCTATCATTTCTGCGCGATGTTTACGTTGATAAACATCAAATTGTAAAAGGATAAAATCAAAAAAACTAATAAAAATCCTTTCAAACGAATACTCTGCAGTTTATGAAGCTTTTAAGCGCCTCCTGAAGTCACGCATTGACAAGAAAAGTTGCTTTCAATCCTCTCACGAACAGTAAATTTCCCCGTCGCCAAGTGTCGGTAGGTTTAAAAGAGATTCTTTTCTCGAATATAATGAACGAAAACTATCCGATTTGAAATATAAACGTATATTAAAGCTTAGACTGTTGATAAATTAAGTCAAAATTTGGGTAAATGTAGGATCAAATATTGAAATTTGTTTGGAACGCTTGGCCGTGCGACAAAAATGGCTCTGATTGGCTAATTTAAACCGGAAGTGCTTTGCGAAATCAGCTGGTTGTTGTTATTATAGCTATCATCATCATCATCATCATCATCATCATCATCGTTATCATCATCATCATCATCATCGTTATCATCATCATCATCATCATCGTTATCATCATCATCATCATCATCATCATCATCATCATCATCATCATCATCATCATCATCATCATCATCATCATCGTTATCATCATCATTATTATTATTATCATTATTATTACTATTATTATTATGATATATTTTGAATTTACCTATAAGATATAAGATATATTAGATACAAGATATAGGGCATAAGATATAAGGAATTAGATATTACACACTAGGTCTTTTTTTTAATTTTTTTTATAGATATTTACTTATTAACTTATATTATACGACGAGTTACTATTAGGTTTATTCTACTTTCTACTATATTATTATTAAAATTATTATCGTTATTAAAATTAAAAAAAAATTATTATTATGATTATAATAATAATAATAATAATAATAATAATTATTATTATTATTATTATCAAAAAAGTTTCACTAACTCTCGGAGCATGCGCAAACGATTTTCTGTCGTGTAAATTGCAAATGAAGAAAGTCATGTGACATGAGCTGCTGTCGTTACTAAGTTCTATTTGCCAGCCATAAAATACCTGAGGAGAAGTTGGAAATTCAAAGAATTGGAAAACTGAGCTGAAAAGTTTAGGGGAGGAAAGAGAGAACCAATATCAAGTTCAGATCAATCACCAACCTAGCTGGGTCGTCAGTAATATTAATCTTAATAAGGTTATGAGGTAGTCCCAGTAGTTGTTACATAGTTCATATTAGCCCTGAGGCTAGTGAAGGTGATGCGGGCGTTATCCGGTATTTAATTATTGTTTGGCTCGCGGTCAGGACGTCGCCACGTTTAGTTCGCGATTTTTCATTGAGCCAAATTATGTTCGGTGTCATAGCTCTGATTGGATTATGAGTACAAAATAGAAATAAGATTAGAATTATATTAATATACAATTTATTAAAGAAAGGCTGGATGGTGCTGGAGTGCGTCTGAAATTTAGTATAAACTATTAAATCAAAGTTACAGGTCATATATTCATAGAAGTATGGTCTTTTAAAGTTTTTCAGACGACAATATTTATTGTATCAATTGAACTCCTTGTGGCATTCCATGGTACGTATCATGGTAACCGATCACTCAGTTTTTTTCTCATACAGTTTTTCAATAAAGATGCTCGGAAGCTTTCAGCTTTTATGCTTTATTACTTGCAGTTTAATTTTCATTTTGACCTGCTTTCCATTTTATCTTTTTAGTGTCAAAATATCATCAGAACTGTATTATGTGTCTGGTACTATTTGTATTACTGTATCACATGTCTGGTACTATTTTTGTATGGTTCAGTTCTCTAGCTTGAGAGAGTTAAACAGCAAACTGAAAATGTACAATTTTAAACCGTCTTTTTTTCTTCCGATCTGCACTCTACACTTTCCTGATTTATTGAGCAAATTAAACTAGCTTCTTAGCAACAGCACCATTAATTGGTAAGATCTTGCTTACACAATTTTTTCGTTTTTTCATCTTTTTTGGCTTTTGAAATAAAATAAAAATCAGAATTGGTCAACTAATTCCACCGTAAACGTAAACTCAACCAAAGCCATGACCATATTCTACTTCCTTAATATCGACCAGAATATCCAAGAAGACTAGTGATAATTTCTTAAAAGATTTTCGCTTACCTCAGTAATGACTGGATCTCGATTAAGTCATGGATTGCGTGTCTCATAATCCAAAAGGGCGGATATAATATATGTATTGATTTATAGTCGATGGAGAATAGATATTGGTTTTGTCGGAATAAAAGACTTTTTGTCTTAAAGGATCAACACTGATTCCACGGTTTCTTTCATAATCCTAGTTAGGTTTTCCGGTTATCAGTTCACATCAACCCAATAGAAATACCAAAAATACTGTAAGAGGATCACGATACATCCACTGAACGAGTTTTAGTAGCCAAAGCTTTCAATGGTATTTTTCTTTCATTCATGTCATTCACTATCTTTGCCCTAAGGTCAGTTGCAAAGGCCGTGGAGCACTGGGAGGGGGCTTATAGATTGGAACATTTAGTGGATAGTAGTAAGTAGCAAGTGGACTCACTATTCTGAATTTCTAGAGGTTATTTGTTTTTGGAGCGAGAATAAATGACCCCCGGACGTACCGGCCCCAGGGTAAAAAGTCACAGGAAAAAGCCCGGGCGGGGTAACTCAGTAGCAGATCCAGAATGATTTCAAAGGAGTGAGTGGTTTACTCTTTAGATTTTATATTACACTTTATTCACACCAGTTTCATAACGTCAAGGGGTGGGTGTGTTGGAACCAAACTCCCCCTCCCTCCTCCCCCCCCCCCCCGGATCCGTCCGTCAAAAGCAAGACATATAAGTAATGGACCATTCTTAAAATTTTACTGAATGCGAGGCTAACATGAAAATATAAAAGAAATGCCACAAATTCCATCGAGAAAAAGTTTGATTTCTTTTGTGTTTCATGTTAGCCTCGCATCAAAGACTAATTGTGAGAAGGGTCAGATCTTCGGTCAGCGTAACGGAGCATGCGTACAGGTTTAATACAAACTATATTTAAAACTTAGTAAGCAGAAACATTTTTTTTTACAATTGTTTAATTGATATCGCCGGATGATAGGGTACAAGATTAGTTAAGGTCAAACCCTAGACTATCATCCCGGCTTTCATAGCTTAGCAGTGGCAGAATTAAGCTTGTCCGTCAGTGTGTCTGTGAATAATATTAGCATCCCCGACAGAACCACGTTACATAACTATCTAACTACTGTAGAGCCTTTATGAAGCGACCACCCTCAGAAAATCTGTCAAGTGGCCGTTAAAGAGAGGTTGGTCGCTTAATAGGTGGTTGCATAATAGAGAATATATCGAACAACAAATGCTTCTTTCAGGAAATGTATCACGTGGTATAGACTTATCTGGAAAGTATATCACATGACCGAAGCCAACTTTATCAAAATGAACACCACGAATGAACTAAACGTCACATGGTGTAAAAAAAGTTAATCACTTCCTGAAAAATAGACTGATTATATATTGCGAAGCATGTCACGTTGTGCAGAACATACGGTGCACTTCCGGTGAAAAGTTAAGGCTTCATTTTGAAAACTGGAATTCAAAAATATTACATGTAATAAAGCCACTAGAGGAAGCCAAATTCAAAGTCCATTTAAAGTTGCTTAAAAGTTCTTAGTCTCCTGAACCAATTATTAGAATATTTAATTATTTTATGTCCAAGAAAGATGAGTGTGACAGTTTTATTACTATCTCGTGCATGCGAGATGCATAGTGAATATTCTTCATAAATGCCGAGATCATTGGAATTCCCTTATAATATAGACAAGCTTGCAGCAAAAAATATTGAAAAAAATATTAGCGGAACCATTAATGACTAGCCTAGAAGGCAGTATCAGGTTCGGAGGGTGGATTATCGTAGTCTCTGCTTTTGGGACGTACGATGGTAGCATCTGCGATCTCATAGTCGTGGTCTTCATCGTCCCCATCTTTGGCCACAGGGTTGTCGTATGTCGCCCCGAATGTGCTTTTCTTCTTCAGCTCTTCGTATGTATGGGGATCTTGTTGTGTGTTAGATCCCTGGACGAAGTCATGAAAGAAAAACGTCTTGTTTTAGAATAAAACTAAAATTCTCTAGTGGTTGATGTTTTTGACTTTGAATGATATGAGGAAGCATTGATTATAGAGATAACGATATGATATCGATTATACACGCATCAAGAGTTCCGCGCTGCTGCTCAGTGCGCATGCTCAGGGGATTAAAAAGTGGGATAAAATTTGTAAAATATGCTATATTTTAGTTGTATCTTTCTTGTCAAGTACAATTTTCACTAAATATTCAAGATCGCGTACCGTTAAGCGAATTCTGAATCAAACATACCGAAAAATTGCATATTATACAAGATATTATCCCGCTTTTTAATCCCCTGAGCATGCGCATTGAGCATCAGCGCGGAACTCTTGATGCGTCTATAGAGATTGTTTGTCATCAGATTGATACTGAATAATTCATATATCAGGCGGTAGACTGATAACAGTCCCTCTTTTCACTCCTAACTCACTCGAGTCGGGTTTTCCCCTGCCTTGGGCGCGCGAGGAGTGGGGCGAGATTGAGGTGGCACGCGGGGAGAGGAAGAGGAGGCCGCTTCAAACTAGTCCCCAATCACTTGCGTGACCAAGTTAGGAGAAAAATCTGACTCTACTGAGTTAGGAGGGAAAAGAGGGACTGTTAGGAGGGAAAAGAGGGACAGTTAACAGTCTAATCAGACGGGGAGTGATCATTATATACATTGATATTAATAATATGGATAATAATAATAATAATAATAATAATAATAATAATAATAATAATAATATTGATAATAATAATACTGATACCTCCAGACTAGCATAGTTCCCATCATCTTGCGTCCTCTTATCCAAAGGCAGATAAATACTGTTGGCTGGCTGTGGATCTTGGTAGATCCCGTAAAAACCAACTGGGTTATTGCCATTCGCTTCAGAAATCTTTTTTCCCCTAGCGCTCAGGTCGTACTTGGAACCCTTACTACTGTGAAGGGAAAAATAAATAAATCAAATCACTATCCTGGTGACATTGGGTCGGAAAGAAGGAAAGGTGTTTGGCTTATTGTGTCATCTTTTCTTGCAAAGACCAGTCTATTTCTTCATTCTTCAATCGTAATATATATAGACCCCTTGTAACACGTCGGAATACAGCTCAATTTGGAGGACAAAACAATAGGTTCCAATTCCAAAGATTGAAACTCTTTTGTTCTGTCCTCCAAATTGAGCTGCTCTGACGTCACGTGAAAGGGGTTCATAATTAATGTATATTTGTGATTCTATCGTTAAACGTCAGACAATGCTTGTTTTAGTCTAAGATAGTCAATTCGTGGTTGATTGGTTTGCTTGCAGTTGCTTGTATGTTTTCTTACTTGCTTATTTTTAATTAGTTTTGTTTAATTTTCTTGACGTTTGTAAAATTGTAACCGTAAAAATCCCTGATGATGAATTAAAAATCCGAAAGCTTGGATTAAAAAACCAAAAATTGATGTGGAAGAAACAAGTTTATTCTTTAATATGATTCCCACATACAAGGAAATATTGAAAGTATATAGTTATTTCAATCCAGTTAGTCACGGCCAAAAAACCTACAAAGCTGAGACCGTTAAGAATTATGCGACGTATTTCATATTATACGAGTAAAGCTTTTGACTACAAACTGCGGCTTGAGGATGCTCACAGAACACTGTAACTGGTAAAAGATCTCAAGCATTTCAATAGTTATCAAGTGGTTAAAACATGTAAAATATATCTACGTAATATCCCCATGTACTGGTCTCAGCTTTGCAGCTTTTCAGGTGACTAGCATATTGCAGTGAAATGAGTAAATACGCTTGTTTGTTTGCTTGTTTTTTAGGACAAAATATCTTACCTTCCTGTATAGCCGTTTATTTGCTCTTGTTTATGTCTTCGGTAGAATATGAGAGGAAGGATGATGGCAATGATCAGAATGATGATACACAGCACAAGAAAAGCAATGGCAAGTGTGTGCAAGTCGTCTGAAAATCATTGAAAAATAGATTAGATATTGCGGATTAAGTTGGGGGTTGATGAGGATGATGGTGATGATGACGACTATGGTGATGTTGACAACAGCCATGATGGATATGATAGTGGTGGCGATGATGATGAAGGTGGTGAAAATGATGGTTATTGTGACTGTTAAAGTTGGGAATTTATGATGTTGATGACAGTGATAATGTTGATGGCAGTGATAATGTTGATGACAGTTATAGTTATCATGATGTTGATCATAATTATGATAATGATAAAATTCTAGTTGTAAGCAACTCACCTTCGATGATTTCTAAAATAAAGAAGAAGAAAAAAACGTTATTTTTTTCCCAACAAATATATAGATTTTAAAATTCGTTTTTGTAATTTTTGTAAGTACGGCACAAATGGTTTAGGAAAAAATTGGAATCGATTCAACTTCAAGAATTCAAGAATGGACAAATCAAAGAAAAGTTCATGTGACTGAAATGTTGTTTCTAATCTAAACGACTCAAAAATAGCTAAAAAAATAACTCGTAAAAATGATATATTCGTAAAACAAAGCTACCCTTTTTCTATGAATTTTCTATTGATGATTAATAGATTCGTCTCAAATTTTAGAATAACCCATAGGTTTATATTTTTATTAAATAATATTATTTAGGATTGATATTTTTTAATAATAATATAATATATAATATAATACATTTATGTAGCGCCATTTCCAGCAGTTCAATGGCGCTGTATGCAGTATAAATGGTTCTTATTTTCCGTTCTTTTCAAATGCATCACGAACAAGTAAGGTTTTGATGCCTTTTTTAAATGTTCCAATGCTTTTTAGTCTTTTAGTGTCTACTGGGATCATAGTAATCATAAAAGGAGTTTATTACCTGTGCAGTTCACTGATACCTAGGTAGATTATGCTTACCATAATTTTATGACAAATTAATATTATTGTTTACCAGTGTGAACTTGGTGTCCAATTTTTGAGTCAGATTTTTGGATCTGCTGTCAGATTTTTTTCCAGGGGGCGTTAATTAGCTGAGCCACAATTTAAGACATGCCGTCATTACATTATCATAATTGTTATCTGTGCCCTCGGGGGACTACTCCAAATCCAAGCAGTTGATTCCGCATACTAATATCTCTAATTCCAACATTCTTTAATGCAATCTTATTCAATGTTTCAATTAAATATATTTTTTTTAAACAGAGATAATAAAATAAACAAACTAATATACTTCATAAAATCCGAAATAGTTAATACCAACATTCTTTGATATTTTCAAGAAGCTTCTATTTTGAGAATAATATAATAGTTAGTTAACGCTTGGCTAACTCTGCCGATATACAGATAACATTCTAAAATTGCAATATATCATCTTCAAATAATTGAACTTGATAACAGAAACCTTAAGAAATACCTTTATTTTACACGTACGACCGCATCTTTTTTGTCAGTTTTGGTATATTAAAATCGCCTAAAATGATGTTTAGGTTCGTTCCTGCGTGCACGATGTTTTACCTCTTAATTGATTATGCTTTTTTAGCTTTTTAATTAGTTTTCCTTCTTATTCTTTTGCCATAAGATATTGTGCAATTCAACTTTTAGTCGATACTTCGTTGGAAACTTAGCAAAATGAGCAGTGCAAAGTACAATCATTTAGAATCCTAAACTTACCAACAGCGGATACACCTGACGTCATCGCCAGAAGCAGTGCGATTATCAACGAGAATGTTTCTTTCATCGTGAGATGTCAAAACACTCTTATTCAACTCTTTTGACTAAGAAAGAAGATAGATTTGTGTAGTTAGTTTATAAGATACAAACTTGTTGAACTTGATGATGGATTCTCTACCTTCGATGAGTGACTAGAACTAAAGATCTTGTTTGATGAAGGTTGAAGCTTACTGTTCTCTAAAACAATACTACAAGCTACGCATTCTTGACTCCTACGAATATTAATTCTATGCTATTCACGTCATTTGATTTCAAGTATTATTGATTATTCCGCTCGAGTAGACTCACCATAAAATTCCAGGAGTCTTCGTCGTTCCTTTGAGTTCAACTGGGTCAGAACATGCGTTGAAATAAATTTCACTTAACTCTGGTACGATTCCCAAAGGACAAGTATTTATTCATGCATTCACGCCGGTTCATGATCATGAAAGTTCCAGCGCACCTCACGGGGGGGTAGGGTAAGGATTGATAAAGTCGTGTTTTTTATTTTCTTTGGAGCGGCCTGAGTGTAAGGAGATTGGAATTTGAAAGCAAAGCAAAGGTTATAATTTATGAATTAATTCGATCTTGTTTAGTGTACAGTCTAGCAAGACGAACACTGTGTACACCGACGCAATTAGTACTGATGTGAACCAAAGCAATCTTAATCAGTGTTTTTTTAAGATACCTTGAAACAACATCTGGGCTGATCAAAGTTAGGACAACTACCAGCTGAGTGAACAACTAATCGCGCAAAGTATTGTTGATCAAAACCTGCGGCCCTTCAGTCTTTGTTTTGAAAATCATTTCTCGTGTGGAAAAATATATCACAGACGAAATCTCCCTCTGATTAAGAGTTTTGGACTTTTCTGAGACTAAAATGTATTGGATTCAATTGTCAATAGCTTTCAGGTGGAAAAACGTGCTTGAACACAGGGCCGGTCATAAAAAATCACAACGGACTGTGATTGGAAAAAAATTCAATGCCGCTCAACTGAAATCCACAGATCGAGCGCTGAAACAGCCTGGCTACTACCCAGAATACCCCTCGGTCTTAGCTATGATGATTTAACTCTTCAATGTATTGTATACCAGTAACACATGAATAGGAACAGAGATAACTGTCATTTTCCAAGCACTCGGCCGGAGACGCGAGCTAATAGACCATTTTCGAGATGCGCGAGCACTTTCAAAAACATCGCAGGCGCAGACATGATCTCGAGGCATTTTTGGGCAGAGTCAATAGCGCGCGTGATCTTGCCCGAAAATGCCTCTTTCATGTCTGCGCCCGCGATGTTTTTGAAAGCGCTCGCGCATCTCGAAAATGACTTATTAACATTTGATATTTCATGTAAAATATGCGTAAAATTCAAGTAAAATTGCACAAACTTGATAGCAGAAAAACAACAATAAGCACTTGTTTTATTCAGTTACTTCTGGTTTCCACTAGCAAATCTTATTTATATATGTTATTTAGGTAGCACAAGGCACTCTATTAGGCACTATATTTATTTAATTGACAGTCATCATGAATGTGTTGCAATGAAGTGGATTGACCGTGCTTGGTTGCATTTCCTGGGGGAAAAAGCATAAAACAGTTATTTCATTGATCTGTATAACAAACGCTAAAAAGGGCGGCCATGTCGGAGGACAATGCAGAGAGACGGCCACCCAACATGGCCAACCGTATCTATTCTAAATGAAACAAATTATTTTTGTTTACATCACTGAAAACAGCTGCCAATTTATCCACTCAGAATTGCACACCAGTCTTACTGAATGTCATCCAACATGGCTGCCACTTACATTTTGCAAACACTATACAAAATGGCTTTTGTATTTCCTTAGGAATGGTCGCAAACCATCTATAGTGAACATCATCCAACATGGATGCCACTCTTATTCCATTAAGAATGATTGCCATAACAACCATATATTTCATCAGTAACGTCAACGTCATCATTAACATTGTTGGTTTTCTAGCATACTTACTCTCAGTCGGTGCGGTAAAGTGTAACAGTTAGATCAGAGAGCATTTTCGTATGCCACGTTGTGGTACGAGGAGATAACTTCTTTGCTGTTTCCATTTACCTGACAAAAAACGAAAATATTTCAACGAGTTGTCGAAGAAGAGAAATTTTATAAGACTATTTCTTCCACTTGCTGGTCTGGTTTTCGTGTCACGTCACACCCTTCACGTCTCTTGTTACGTCATTGTTTTTGAAGTTCAAAAGAAGACAGGTAACGACCTTGTGGTGCATTGGATTGTGGGACTGAATGTGGGACGCGAGTTGACGAATTTTTTGTCTGGTCACCAAAGTTCAGTTCCAAAAATCTATCCATATAAAAACGTTGCCTGTCTTCCTTCCAAGTTAAAAAGTAATTGAGAATCGTAAATGTTTACGCAGAAGAATAGGGAATGTCTTGCGCTCATTCCAGTACACTTCTGACCCTGTATAACAGAGAGAACCTAGAACAGAAAGCTTAAACATTCTGCGCATAACAATTCATGTTCTCTGTCAGTCATGCGCACTCAACTCGTCTCGATTTCCTTTTTAGGTTCTCATCATAAAGACCCTCTGCACGTGACAAGCCGGAGCAAAACAAAAGAATTTCAATCTCCTGAGAATCGGAAACCTATCCATCGTGTTATGCTCCAAATTGACCTGCATTCCGACGTGCTGCAAGTGGTCTATTCATGAACCTAGAAGCAGAAGCATGTTGGATGTTGCTGACCAAAGCGAACACTAGGGTAGGGATGCTAAGCAAAATCGTACCTCAGCTTGGTAATCATTTTCAGATCGTGTGGTTGACTTGGTGACAACGATTTTGGGCCTGTTACCATACATTGATGTCTCGTAGTTTCCCTCGTACTTGTGATCAAGCTTGTACGAGCTGCCAATTCTGTGACAAGAATGTTGAATCAAAAGATGTTGCAAATGAACTCGATAAACAACAACAACAACAACGCTCACTACTATGAGTTTTGAAAACACGTATAAAACAGCCACTTTTTCTCTATGTAGAAAGATAATAGTCAGCGTTGTTGTTGTTGTTGTTATTATTATTATTATTATTATTATTATTATTACTATTATTATCATTATTATTACTATTATTACTATTATTATCATTATTATTATTATTATTACTATTATTATCATTATTATTACTATTATTACTATTATTATCATTATTATTATTATTATTACTATTATTATCATTATTGTTATTATTATTACTATTATTATCATTATTATTACTATTATTACTATTATTATCATTATTGTTATTATTATTACTATTATTATCATTATTATTATTATTATTACTATTATTATCATTATTGTTATTATTATTACTATTATTATCATTATTATTACTATTATTACTATTATTATCATTGTTATTATTATTACTATAATTATCATTATTGTTATTAGTATAGATTTTTATTATCATCATCATCATTCCAGGTGATCTGACTCGGCGCGCAAAGCATGATTTCCTGATCTGAAAAAGAATCAATCCCATCATCCACCGCACGCTCAATTCACTTGAGTTTCATGGCGGCTGTCTTGAAAATAGGCTAATTATGAGCGACTTTATCTTCAATAAGTCTTTTCTTATTGAAAACAAGACACTATAAATAACAGATAAAAGGATTTTCTTCAGGTTCAAAGCATCCTGGAGATTGCCAAGGACAAAAGAGTAGCGTAAGGTGTGGGAATTTTAGTTAAATCCTGCCAAGGAATCGAGAAAGCTTTTCGGCAGCTTCTTCGAGATCGTTTCAACGGTAATTCGTTAATAAAAAAACAAAATATTAACCTAACCGATGAAAATATATTCTTAGTCTCATCTAGACAACATATTCTTTGAAGCAGAAACATTTTTAGCCTTAAATAATCGGCTAAATAACACTTTTCCTAGCATTATTGTACTTGTATGCTATTTGGTTTTATTTTGATTTCCCTCTCTTTATCCATGACTGAGCTCAAAAAGACGCATGGGATTGATTCTTTTTCGGATATCACGATTCGCAATCTGATTGGCTAATCGCTTTTCCTCAGATCACCTGGTTGTCATTATTATTATTATTATTATTGTTATTATTATTATCATCATTGTTATTCTTATCATTATTATCATTAGAGTATTATTAATAGTTCTATTTCCTTGAGGGTCATTGAAGGTAGTATTTTAGTAGTTTTTGTATAATATTTAAGGTTTCTTACCCTGTTGCTCTTTTCTTGCGTTGAACGAGATAATACGACGCAAAAGCTGCGGCTATCATAATCAAAACACACAGCACCAAAAATGCAATGGCCAGAATCTCTATTGTCTCTGATAAGATAAAGAAAGGTTAAATGTGAGTATAATAAAAAACTCGTGAGAAACTATTGAATAATGCGCATTTTTGCCACCAACTTTAAAAATAACAAAAATCAATGAAGGTTTTAAAATGCGGTTTTAAAATGCGATAAAATATCGTGCCTCTTGTTGCGCAACATTGTTGCATTGCGGAGTGAATGTTGCTTGTAATACTACCCCTGCGCGCAATACGTTGTCTTTGCATAAACGACTGAGAGAGCTTCTACAGCAAAGAAAATCTGTTGCGCGTTGGGTGGTAATACGAGCAACATTCATTCTGTTGCTGTTTTGTTTCTTGTTCTATACATAGATAGATAGTTTATTTACTACTACAACATTGCAGCCAAAAGGCTGAATTATCCTTATTAAACGTTTACCGCGATATACTCATGTACATGTGCTCAAGGGGTATCACTGATGGGAATAACAAAAAGGTGCATTTTTTACTCACCAACTTTAGTTGTCATAGTGGCTGCAAAAAAAAAAAATTGGAATGAGCGTTGTGAGCTTTGTTCAGTCACCTAATCTTTCTATTATAATTTTGTATTGCATTCGGTACAAGAGAATTTGCACAATTGAGTAAAAGACCTTGTTTTCTTAATTTCTAGGTCATCAAAGTCGTCGGTAGTTATTTTTCCTTCTTAGAATTTAACACAATATTTTTAATTATTATATTTCTTTATTATATTAAATAAAGTTCTTATTCCAAGTCGTGGTGCAATCAATACCATCAAGAAGGATTGTGGGAAACCATGCAATGTTTTTAGTATGCAAAGTTCACTATTCACGCCTCTACTTTGTCGTTGGTTTAGGACTCCAAAATCTCTTCTAAACTCAAGTAAAAGCTTCTACTGCACAAGACAAGGGGTCAAGTGGACTCAGGATAGAATGGAAGACCAAAAAATAATGAACTTGTAAGTATTTTCAACTTTGTATCATGAATTTGCAAGATGCATTTGTTTTACGTTCATCACTCTACGCCTCCAGTTACTTGTCTTTGAGTTTATATGTACAAAATCTCTTCTAAATTCAATCAACAGTTCCTACTGCACAAGACAAGGAGTAAAGAGGACTCCAGATAGAATGGAAGACCAAAAAATATGGAATGTGTAAGTATTTTCAATTTTAAAGTGAATTTATTCTAAGTTTTCTATGATGCATATTAATATATTTATATACATTGCAAGTGATGCGTGGCTCATATTTTTTTCCTTATTAATTTTAGTCAAATTTAACTCGAGTGGAACGACAACTATTTCTAGAACCATTATTTAAATGAAAAATTATTAGGTTTTACATTCCACAAAATACCCTTTTACCTATAATAAAACGTACCTTATATTCTGTCATTATTCTTATTAATTCTTATTATTATCTTTATGATAAATAATCAAAATCCAAACTAAATGAAAACTTGTTTACCGCTACACATTAATTCATCACTCTGATATTAATTCTAGTTTCCGTCGGTGATTGTAGTTATTATTTACAAATCGTATTCATTAATCACAATCTTTAGTGGAGTTACTTCGATTAGTTGGAAGTCACGACCAAGATACACGCTATCTATCGTTATTCATAGTTCTTTGGTGATAAACAAACTTTCGGGAACTGATTTAGTAAACTGAATTTTGAAGCTCGAAATTTAGTACACAAGCTTTGACTTCGAGCTAAAGAAAATAACAATTGCAAATAGTGATTTTTCGAAAGAATCGGTTAATTTATTGAAATGGCAAGACTGGTGCTCATGTCAATTTGAAGAAAACGTAGCTTAATACGACAAAGTAGCGGATATTGGATCATCAAGCATCGATGTTTTGAAGTAATAAATGTATATGAAAAGTATATGAAGAGCTTCATTCCAGAACATTAGGGAGAAAGTTCAAAAAGTATTTTGCAGCTTACGATGATCGTTAAACATCTTACCTTGTGTTGTTCGTATAAGAGCGAGGACAGTCGCAAAAGGGAAATACAGCGAGCAGCGGACCTTGTTTAAAGAGGAACGAGTTTAGAACTGTTGACAGCAAACCACGAAAAGTTATTAAAGAGAAAATAAAACAGTGGAAATACTTGAAGTAGAAGTAGAAGAAGAAGAAGTGAGTAGAATGGCTTACCGTTGCTTCTGGTCAGTGAGTAAACTTCTAGAGGATCCGAACTCAAACATGTACAGCCGGGCAAACTTTGAGAAGAACCGAAACCCAGTGACTGGTATGAGAAATTATATATTGTTGAATATGAAATGATGTTCAGTCGAGCATTAACAAAGGCGGGTTTTAGTGACAGATTTCCAATCTTCCATGCACAGGAGCACGAGAGAATTGGTTTCCTTTGATGCTTTATGCTACACTGGTGTCAGGATCGTCACGGAAATACATTTTCTAGGCTATTGCGTGACGTACGACTGTGGTGGCATGATGGGCTAATATTAACAGCTGGAAATGCATGAAAACTACAAAATATGAGAAAGGGAGGACGTATACCTTGCACATGCATATTGCAGTTTAAAGATCTGCTGACATTGTTGGATAAAATACTTGTTAAAAAAATATTACTGGAAACAGATTTGAATTCAATGGTGGTCAACAATTCTTCCTTTTTCTTTCTGTTTTATGATTTTTATTTATTTTTCCTCGTATGTTAAAAAAAAAAAACTACGTTTATTATTTCAAGAAGAATCAAGTACTTCAGTCCTGACACAGACAGGAAAGTGGTACTTATAAATCAATTGAAAAACGAAACTAGCTACCACGCATGCGTTAAACATTTCGCTTTCTCGCAAAGGTTCTTGGGAAGATTACTGAAAATGGCGGCTAGAAATCCCGGCATTCGCTTCGAACCCACTCAACTGCTTGAAATATTTAGTATATATGAAGCATGTAGTTTTATTATTAATGGGATATACATCTGAACGTGTAGCTTCGGCTGTTAAGGCGCTTTTAACATTTGTGGCCCAATTATACGCCAAATATACGCCAAATATACGCCAATATCTTTAATGCTTTCAAAATTCCTCTAAACTAGTTCATATTGTATAGCATAAGCTTCGAATTAATGGTTCTTCGTTAGCCGAACTGTCGAGATTTGGGGCCATTTTCTGCGTGATAAAACTGGCTAATGGCTATGACTACCCGTCCCAAGCTTCCCTCTGCCACAGCCTCGACTTCGTATGATCGTCCTTGCCGACATAAGCCGCTATCTTTCCACCTGCCAAAAACACGAATAAGAGCTGTCTTGGTTTCCGGCTCGAAGAAAAAAGGATTTGCACACGAAATGCGGAGAAGAAATTACCACAATCCTAGTAATTTACTCTGGGTTTGATTGGCTTAGTATATGTTGATGTCTAAAGTACATCTGTCGAAATAATCATTCAAGTGATCGGGCTATGGAAATGTCTTGTGAGAGCCGCTGAAAAATAACCGATCAAGAAAAACGGCTGCGATAGGTGAAAATATTATTTGTACACTCTTGAAATAGTAGTGATTATTTACGAGTTAACTGCCACAACTAGCAAAAAAAGTTTCTTTCAAGAGACATGATGTTCTTGTCATCAGTTGTTTAGTGGCAACCCTCGAATAACAAGAGAGAAGAGCTTGAAAAATGGACGTCGAAGGTCTGAATGACATGTGAAACGTTCTTAAGGTGAGTCGAACTACTCATACAGCGTAATCTTAAATTTATTTTATTTATTTAGTTATCATTTATTTATTTACTTTCTTGTTATTTCGAGATCTTTTTATCGATTGAATGAGAATTTTCTTTGTATTATTGTTGTCTCTGTACGACGATTTTATTGTATTTTCCGATTTAAAAAATTATATTTCAACCGTCAAAATTAAATTTTATTCTTTGTTTTGACAAGCAAATTAAAATACAGAACAATTCTTTCAAGAAAAAACTTGCTCCAAGCACAAAATGTACGTTAAAAACTAGACTACAGGTCTGAGGATTAAATACTAACCAATTAGGAAAACATTTCTGGCTAAGTTTGCAATAACATAAAAGAATGATTTACATTTCTCATTAAGGAAAGCAAACGTTTTATTCTTCATCTAAAAAGCGACATTTAATATCGAAAAACAATGTTGATTTTCAACAGATCGGGTTTAGATATTTAAAAATTAAAAAAAAAATGTTTTTGGGATCTAGAAATCTAGAAATTGAAAACGTAGGAAAAGCTGAATAGAAGGAGCTTTTGTAGTAATTAGAAATGCATAGCTTGTCGTTGGAGAACACAAATTAGGATCATAAAAAAGTCAAAACGAATAATGTTTCGGTGTTTCAAAAAATTAGGGAGATCTCAGAATCGACGGGTTAGAGCGTTCAAGGGAAATAAAATCAAGTAAATAATCTTTATAAGAAGGTGAAAAACGCTATTTTGGCGTCGAAAACAAGGCGGTTTTTTGCGCTGCTGTTTCTTAGATACAAACTCGTTAATAATTCATGGAAAATAAACGAAGAAATTCATATCCAAAACAATAGTCTACGCGCCTGTTAATTGGTATCTTATAAAACAGCATACATATTATTATCGCGCTTGGGAAAAACGATATCAGATCGGGTTTTAAATAATCTTGTCAAACTTTCGCTTCAAATAATTAATGGAGATTGGAGAACAAATGCTTTTGATTGGCATTTAAGATATATGTAATAGCCATGAGTGGGAGATAAGGAAGGAGAAAAACAAGGTGTCCAAGCTGGGTCTATTTATGGTAGAATCAAATGCAGATGACTAGAGTGTTCGTTCCTCTAGGCAACAGTGGACAATACTTGATACAAACCTATCGTTGATGATTTATGTGTCTTTAAATGATCAACCCGTGGCGATACTTATGTTTTTCCTATACCATGGCTTAGTATTTTAAATATGCTGATGTCTCAAGGTCTTTTTTCTTTTGTGATATACGTTAACGATTAGATCGGTGGAAATGATACCATTGCTGGGCTAGGATCACGAAATGAATGAAACTGGAAAGGAACTGGACAAAGATTGTGCGTGTCAGTGTTATCACTTGTCACTTCTCTCTCTATTCCTATATGTCTGTTTGTCTTAGCCATTTTTTTCTTTTTTTCTTAGTTTTTCAAATTCCCTGTCTAAAATTTGTTTATTCTTTTAGTTTATTGAAACATTTCGTTGCATTACCGCATATTTTTGTTTCTTTTCCACCTTCAACTCGCTTTCACTTCTTATGCGAATTTCATTTTCCTCTCTTCAATTCTCAATCCTTTACATTTTTCTTTATCCGTCCTTAAGGGCGAAGTTAAACAAAGCGGTTATTAGGGATAAGAAATAAAACTCAGTGCCAACATAGGATTTCCCCAAGGTTAGGCATTCGGACCCCTTGTAATTGCCGGATGACCCCTTTTTTCCGAAATAAAAAGTGCTGTTCCAAGAATATAGGCCTATGGTTGAAACATTACTCGGCTGTCAAAAGTCAGCTTTATCTAATTCACTCTTAAAAGGTATACACCCCTTAGTCATGAAAAATCTGTCTCGAATTATCTAGGATGATCCAAAGCTGAAGGGCCATCTGTGATTAATGTGCTCTTAAACAACTTCCACAGATAGCTTGATACCTTTAAGCTAGTTTGCGGAAATTGTTTCTGATAGGCTGGTCACGTCCTTAGAGTATATAAACCATCATCAGTCATGGACATGATATGATATAACGATAATCTGTACGATGTTTTGAAGCAATAAGCATGGAATTTTCGAGTTCTCTTGTGAAAAGAGCAATAATATTGGCGCGCCGTCGACCTAAGCCCTTGTTTAGTGGTGATTTTTATGAAGATGCGCATGCGCTGATTCAAAAAACAAATCTTTAAAAATTTTTATTTTCTGTAAATCAGCGGAAAGTGGTTTAGATGTGTGCAAGATGTTGGAAGTAGATTTACAGGCAACATCAAGTTGGCCGCCATTTTGTAACATATAACTCATAAGCTGTTTCTTCCAGATCTTTTTTCGCAGTTCCGGTCCTTCATTTCTAAATATCTCTCTTCTTTAAAGCAAGAGATCGCACTATCGAAAACTACTGCACAGAAAACACTATCAAAGTAAAAATAAGATATATAAAAAAAAACATCTTCCTTTAAATTCCTCCTGTAATCAGCTTCAAAAAGTGATTTTTTCCCCTTATTAATATTTGGCGATATTGTTAAAGGCGAGACAACTCAATCCACTGGTAATAAATAGATATTTTCGGATGTTAACTTAAAATGTCATATTCAGTCAGTGATCTTGTTCCTCTGAAAATGTTCAAAAATTCAACACTTTTCAGTTGAGGTAGAATTGATAAGGAAACTTCTCATTCAAGGCGATAGAATTAATAGCTATCAATATTTATTATTATCATATGACCGTATTTCACTGTACGCGTGATTCTAAAAAAAACCTTTGGGGAAAATGGCGTCAGCAAAAAAAGTACGCTTTTCCGAAAAGTATAATAATTTCCTGTTCGGACTCGCCGTTCGGACTCGCTGCCGATTTTGATTCGCATTTCAGTATTAAAAACGCTTTGAAATCGATTTTTTATATGTGGTCATATGATAAAATGCTTATTGACTTAGTTAAGGTCGGTCCGAACGGGAAAATATTTGGCTCTCCGTCCTTGGCACGGAACTCGCTGCGCTCGTTCCGTACTTCAGGACCTCGAGCCAAATGAGACCACTATTCATGATACTACCTTTCTTATTAATAAGTCTTTTTTTTTAGCTTCTTGGCACCTGTCATCAATGTCAAACTCCACTACCACCGAAGCGCCCTTCTATGACTTGGGTAAGCTAGCCAGTTAAAAGAAGAGTTTTTTAAAACAATTTTGCATATATATGATTTTGGTAATTTGAGGCGAAGGGATATCCTGCAGATCCTACGTAGAAAGATCCGTGGCAAGAGAATATGAAAGAGTCCATACATAGGTTTACTGGTCACAGTCAAAGTATCCAATCGAGGCTGCAAGGTAGTTTTAAAGGATTTTTCAAGTATGAATCTTGCAGCCTCGACTTAGTGCTTTGTGTTTGACCAATGAACCGATGTCAGTATCGAAAGTGGCGAATGGTTTTTCTAGCGTCTCGACCAATCAGGGCGCGTAATATCTCAATTATTGCTTTACGTAGGTGTAATTATTACTTTGAGTTTCCTAATCTCATTATGTTTATTAAAGGTGGTAGTATGGATGAAGGGATTTTCATGTGGGCATTGCTAAGACTTCCTCCCAACATTGTTCCTATAAGATACTTCATAGTTCCATCTCTCCTCTCCTCTCCTCTCCTCTCCTTCCCTTTCTTCTTGGTCTCGTTCCAGAACTACTGGCAACAATTAGCATTCTCAGTTTTATATCTGCTTTTTGTTGAGAAAGGATTCTAAAACTAGCCTGATCGGAATAACTTCTGATTTACGAATATAATCCAGTTAGACTCAACTGATAATGGAATAACATTATTAGTATGATATTAATGTGGTTTTTTTTTGTTACTTCACGGCTTCAGGGCTGGGAATGCCTTTATGGATCATCATTGTCTGGGCAGCTGTTGGTGTTCTTGTTCTTGCCATGATTATTTTGATCTTTTACGCTTGCCACACAAGAAAGAGTGCACCAACTCACGACAGGTAAAGAAAAGACACCACCTATTGTCTGTCTGTCTGTCTGTCTGACTGACTGTCTGACTGTCTGTCTGACTGTCTGTCTGTCTGACTGTCTGTCTGTCTGACTGTCTGTCTGTTTGTCTGTCTGTCTGTCTGTTGCTAAGATCAAGAGAGTATTTGATAAGAGAGCACATCTCCGTGCCCTATGAAAATATTTGAAAATCTATTTTTAGCTCCGCGCGCAGCCAGAACTGAATCAGGAATCGCATGATAAAAATGTTTCAGGCTGCGCGCGGAGCTAAAAAATATATTTTCAAATAATGTTCATAGGGCACAGAGTTGTGCTTTCTTACTTCATACTCTCTTGATCTTAGCAACAGATCATTTCAGGCTGTGCGCGGAGCTAAAAATAGATTTTCAAATAATTTTCATGGGGAGGATAGACCTATGTAGGGGAGATGTGCTCTCTTAGTTCATACTGTCTTGCTAAGATGCAATGTCTCAATGTTTCAGAAGCAGTGAAGATGGCGAGAGAAGAATGTCCATCAGCACATTTGATAACTATCCTCAAGGATACATCGACGATCTCCACACCAAACAACCCATAACTAAACAGCTTTTTTCTCCTACATTCGTTCACAACATGCGTATACCCCGTGCTGCAGAGGTGCGCATGACAGATAATCCAAGAAACAGTAGAGACTACATGCCACAGCAGAACGTACTGGAACCCCCAAGGGTTTCATTCGAAGAGTTAGGTTTCCATGGTTACGAATATGGACACTATGACGACGATGACGAAGATTATAACGAGTTGCATCCGAGCAGACGAATCAACCTTTCGAGAGACGCATCGTTCAAAGCTTCGAACATTAGCGAAGAAAACAAAGCAAAACAGCTTTATAAAGAACGAATGGTGGTGAATGAATTGAGGGAGAAAATCCGAAGAGTTAAGAGGATCGATGAGGAAGAACCAAATAGAAAGACAAGATTGTAATACTAGATGTTGGAGTGATAATCGATGAGAAACAATTGGAAATGTTCATCCTCTTACAGAACTAGCCACCAAAACTGCCTCATATTCTTTCTAATCTTAGGATAAAATATAGCAAAATCCAAGAACAGCTGCCAAACTGCAAAGAGGCTAGAAGCTCCACACGAAGGCAATGACTGAAATTGGATCAGTTTTTCACAGTTTTGCTTACACCATTTACACTCGTTTAATGTGAGGTGAAAAACCTCAAGGCCTATTTTTTGACTTGGTTGAAGTCGCGAGAAAATCTTGGCTTTTGAAAGCTAGTTTTTACATGTTTTGCCTGTTTAGTTTACTTTTTGAAGTCAGCAAGCTACGCTCGGTAGCTTGTCAGTAAACTTGCAATTAATTCCTGGACTGGAGCAAACTGGGAGTTTTAACGAAAGAAGACAAATAGAGAGAAGAAATGGAGTGAAGGAAGGAAGGAAAAAAGAAAGAAGGAATTGGATTTCGGATGTAGAAAAATGGAAGCAAGGGAAAGGGAGAAAGACAAAGAAAATATGAAGAAAAGATGCGCATAATGCAACAGGACATTTGCGTCATTGACTACAACTTCTAGAATCCCTTGCACACTTTCTTTTCTTCAGTTCATTAGCAACACTTTGAAAAAAGGAAGAAATTTTGCGCATTTTGGTAGTATTAGTCAAATGACGCCATCTTGCAAACGGCCTATTAGAAAAACGATAGGCAATAATGAAAATAGGGAAGAATATAAAATGGGGGATAATATATGAAAAGGAAATGGAACTGAGAGAAATAGAAAGTATGTTTTGTCTAGCTGATAGAACCTTCTCCGTTATCTGACACCACATCTGGTTTCGCTCCCGTTGAACGTCACGATGAACGTCACGATCGATTCCTAACAGACCGGCTAAATTAAAAATAAACGGCAAGAACAAAGACATGTGAATATACCGGCATAAGCAAATGAGTAAAAGTTTTTATTCTCCACAGAGTGATTTTTGCATTAGTGAGAAACGGTATGCATGGCAGCCGTAACTACGAGTTGTGATTGGATGAATATTACTGAAAGACAATGGGAATCCACTTCAATGTTACAGCATGTCGTACTTTGTACGTGCTGTAAGTCAGTGCCGTACGTTTTTATTTCCACTCGTACGAAAATTGCATTACGAACGCATTAAGACACACTAAAGTTAACTCAGAAGTGATGTTACCGATAACTGATTATTAAAAAAACATTATGTAGGTAAACATTCTATGTTTTTTAAGAGTTCCGACTGACTTTGTATAAATTACGCATCATTATATTTATTCTAAAAGAAATATTTGATAGCCATGTGTAATAAATGGCTTTGTGCTAAGCGTGTTGCTTCTTCTTAATACATAAACAAACCGAGTAAACCATGAAAGATAATCAAAAGCACCGCCTGATAATATGTCCAGCTCGATTTGGAGACTGGTTTAGGGGAGAATTTGTCTTTGAAATTTTGTCTTTTAGGAGTTGTTCACTAACAGAGATTTTACTACATGGTATTTACAACACATAATATTGAAAGGACAAACGTTCAGTCATCTTGTATGGATGTGCGTACAAATAGTCTTGACTTATTCTTATTATTTTACTCCGATGTTTTCTAATGTCTCGAAAGAAAATAACATGGCGACCATGATGGAGGTACTAATAAAAGATTATGGCGATTCTCATATACATTCCTCCAACATGGAGACCACTATCGGGAAGTTGCCATAATATGGCTGTACTGCATTTATGTACATGAGCTGTCAAACCGTTTCATTTTTACCTTTCTGCATACATTTATGTATTTTCTCTTTCTCAGCTTATATTTTTTTAGACTCTTCGTAACACAAACAAAAATTCGGTGTAAGCCCATCTATATCCTTTGAGGAATCCGAAGTGTAGCCTGACACAACGTCCAAATCATGGGATAAAACCCAGAAAGAAAAGCCAAACCAACCACTGACTCACTGGATATAATTATCCATGCAGTTTTCCCTTGAAATAAAAGATCCAATTACTGCTCTTTATTATGCCAACTTCGCTTGAATTTCATCCAAGTTTAAAATTACGAAAAATAACCTGTCAAAGGTATTCTTTTAGTTTAATATTGATGTAGATGGCGTCTTAACCCCCACATCGTTTGATTGTCACATGACTTGATTATTGATCTCCAGGAGCGACTGTTTACGAGAACTATCAACATATTCGAGCTACCACTTCCCTCGGTCTTTACGTAAGGATTACTCCTTATTTCTGTCAACATCAATCAGCTTAAAGGTGTATATTTAGTTATATATTATTTTAGAAAATAAGTTTTGTTGCAAAGTAATAAAATTTGTTGCCAACTGCTACTTTAGTTTGACAAGATTGACGCATGCGCATTTCGTGCTATGGCAGGTGCATGAAGCGACTCGGTTGAGATGATCACGTGATCCTGTGGAATTTACCAAACGCGTCCGCTTTTTCCCGCCGAAATATCAATACTAATTATCTAACTGTTTTAATGCTTTTTCTCGACTGTTCTCAAATTCATATTTCAAAAGAGCTGAATTTGAACGAAAAGAGTTCTGGAAAAGATTATCCTTAAATAAATAATAAAAGTTTGTTTGCTAAGTCAAATAAAGCACGCCAATTTTCCCAATAATTACAAATGGACTTCAAAGTTTTAAGATTTGTTTTCGAAAATACTTTTTTTCAAGGCTTGAAATATACCGGCACGAAACTGAAAAAGTTCCGAATTGATTCTTTAAAAAACTCGGGAAAATGCAATTGTTTTCCGAGAGGAATCTAAGAATTAAAGGTTCTGAATCTTTTGCCTTCTGGACTTTTGGTCTTCAGCTCAGAAAGTTAAGATGTTGTCAGTATATTTTTAGAATTTTAGTCAAGGCATACGCCCTCTAAGTTACTAGATTTGGATGTTCAATCATCGAAAATTAGATTACCGAATCCTTTGTTTTATTATTGTAAATTCGTTTGTGTGTTGGAGAAGATAAAGTTTAGAGGTTTTCGATGTTTGAGGATGGACTTAGCAAATAGCGTCGGTGTAATCATTAACTCTTGAGAACTGATACATTGGGCAACCATTTCACTGCTATGAAGATCATGGTTAAGCCAATCATATAACAACAATGTCACCTTCAAAAATAGACCAGCCAATGATTGTACGTGGTTACCTGTCTATATACCTGCTGGATTCAGGACATCAGCTTGGTACTCTCAGCGCAAGCTAAATTAGATTGATATGACGGGTTAATGCCACTAACTTGACGGCTGGAAAAAAGCAGTGGTTGAAAAAGCAGGAGTTGAACGAAATAGTCTGCAGGGAAACAAGGGTAAAGAAGAAATTATTGCTCGTTTTTTTCAATATGGAAGTGAGTTTGGCAATGAAGCCTGAAGAATCAGTGGTGGTCGGTAAGTCAAAAAACATTTAATTGAAATGCTTTTGTATCGAATGCACGTGAGCTCAAGAAAACCTGCATTTCTGCAACAAAAAGCACTTAAAACATTATATTCTTCTTAGATTATTTTTCATTATAAAGAAAAGTGCTTCAAAGTTTGAAAAACGCTCAAGAAAACGAGATTCTCGTGCTCAAAAAAGTTAGGCGTTTTCTTGACGCGAACGAAGACGATGACGCCTAAATTGTGCAATGCAATGACAATACCCCTTGTACGTTAAAAAACCTCAGAAAAACCCATTAAAGTCACCTTGAAAATCATTTTCTCCTCCACTTAAATAGTTTGCAATGATTATTACGGGTTTGTGATCGATGTTCCTTGGTCTACTGTTCTTTGAAGTATGTGTTACGACCTTTACGAGCAGAAAGCTTGGCCGTGATTTTTGCGCTCATCGTTATTCCCAATAAGTCACAAGAGCTTAGTTTTTCTCTTGATCATTAGAAAAATACCTATGGATCGATCCTTTGAAAAGAATTACCCAATAACTTGAATCTAGATCGTATTAAGATTACTCCTTTGCATTTTATTGGTTAAAGAGTTCTTTGAAAAGAAATGAAAAGTCATCACCAAGCTCTTAACATCGTTGTTCTTCATTCTTCCTAACAGACCGCAAGCCACTTATTCCTTGTAACGTTTGTGGAGACAGATCGTCAGGGAAGCATTACGGTGTCTTCACATGTGACGGTTGTCGGGGCTTCTTCAAGAGGAGTATTAGACGAAGCCTAACGTATCAGTGTAAAGAGCAAGGCAACTGTGTTGTTGATGTTGCAAGACGAAATCAGTGCCAAGCTTGTCGACTTAAGAAGTGCTTCACGGTCAAGATGAATCGAGACGGTAAGTAAGGAAGCGAGAAATTTCAGAAGTTCACCTTATTTAACCGGTAATTTTAGGAACTTTTACTGGCGAACTTGTAAAACCTATGATGCGTGCAGGATCTAGGGAGAGGCGTTGCATGGCAAGTTTACCAACTGGGCAACTCAAGCGTGCAACCTTGCGACACCTGATTCTAAAAACATTTTATCCTTCAATTTCTCTCATTCGATCTTTCTCTTGTCTCCTATTTCTATTTAACCCTTTTACAAAAATCTATTTTTCCATCATTAAATTTTCGAATTAGATAGATCCTTAATTCAATTGCCGCAAATTTTACACAAGGTTTGTATATTTTCTCATTTGCATCAATTTTAACCCTAATTTCTAGTTAAAAAAGTAACCTCGACCTACCTGCACCAAAAGATATAAAATAGTTGGTTTTCTGAGGCGAATATGAAAGTTTTCAAAGAAAATATTTTAGCGAATCTTTCTCCGATCAAGCAAGGCTTACTGTAGTAATGACAGCAAAAGCTTGAAACGCATTTGTAATTGAGCCGCAAACGCAACCTAAACTTATTTCTTGAGTAACTTTTTGCGCAATTTTTGCCTCACTAAGGATCCTAACGTCTATAAATTGGTAATTAAAGGCTCTTCCTAAAGTGAAAGAACAAAAAAAATTATCACATCTGCTGTTTTAGGATCTTCTTTATTGAGCCCCACCAAACGTGCTTGATTCATTATTAATGAGTCGGTAATGAAGGCAAGACATGTAGCTTTGAACAATCGTCTTTCTTAGCACAATAAACCATCAAAGAAAATACGACTAGAGCCTTTTTACATTCATTAATACACTTGGTAAGGTAAATTAGAGATTTTAGAATGACAGCCGAACGTTTGAATTTCGTGTTTGGAAGGGTTTTGAGTGGTTTTCGCAATGCTTCAAATATCAAATATTGATAAAATTTATTTGAATCATGTTTGATCCAGCAGACCAAATTACCGAATTTTTTGGAAAACTTTTGTCGTTGAAATTTGCATCTGTAAGACAAAAAGAAAGCTTTTTTCTCTCTAGAGAATCTAAAAATATCTTCAAGGAATAAATTTCTAAAAGTTTTTGGACAAAGAATTCAAACTTTGGGAGCGGTCGAAAAGTGGATTTAGCCTAGACATTCTACTAATGTAGTTGTGAACACTGGCTTTAATTATGTCATAACTGCGGAGATACAAAACAAGAGAATTAAAAGGTCTTATGGAAAATGTCCTTGTCTCCCGTGGCTAGAAGATACAGGTGGAATGCAAATGAAGTTAAGAAAACACAAATATTATAAACCGCATTTAGCTCTCTTGGAAAACAACACCCAGATTTAGAGTTTTTAAATTCTCACAAGTCTCATAAAAATGCTGGTTTTTCGATTCTAAACCTGAGAATTTTCGAAGAATTTTCCGATAGTCGATTTAATCTTTGTTCAACCTTGACTTTTATTCGGGTTTTTTTTTGTTGGCTCCAGTATTTTTGGAAGAAAACATTTTACAGGTGGCAAAATCTATAACCTTGGTAACCGAACTTATTGATTCACTATTGGCTAAAGATTGAAAGTGAAAGCCTCTGAGCAGGTACAAAATGAAGGGAGGATAAACCAGCTAATGAGCTTCTTTCCTTTCAAAATACAGAAGAAAAAAACAACTTATTTATAGTATTTAAGAATATCGGGGAAAAAAGAAGAGAAACCACTAGGCGTCCTCAAGAATAAATTATCTCCTTATCACCCCTGAAAATTATACGAAAGAACTGAACAACTTTGAATTGCAGTTTTTAATCAAATAATCTTTGAAACCATCGCCAAACTTTGAGGACAATTTGATTTCATAATTTCAACATTTATACATAAAAACTATGTTGGTTATTTAACAATTTTAGCTCCGCATTTTTTCAAAGGAAAAACAGATAATGAAACTTTGAAAATTAGGAATTATTTTTGCTGAAAAAAAATCAAGTTGAAGAAAATTTATTAAAATTTTTATTTTCCGAAAACCGACAGTGAATTTACTTTTCATTTTAGTCACAGCACTCAAGAATAAAAGATGAATAAAACTTATTAAATCAAGTTGAAATCAAGCCAAAATCTCAAGGAATTGAATCGCTAGCGTCCCCTTGATTATTGACAGTATTCTTAGCTGCGCTTTGGTCGCAATTCGATTGCTACCGCTCTTGATCTGGTGCCAGAAAAATTACGATTCTTAGTTTTTTAATCTACGACATACAGGAAGTGTTAAGGTGCCTGACTAACATGGTAATGGATTTTCGTCTTGGCTAAAAACTTAGACATCACAGACAAGAGATAGTTGTATATGAGCGATTCAGTCGAGCCAGCGTGGGGTATTTTTTACGTGCGATTTTTCTGCGTCCTAGGTGTGCAAACTCAAAACAGTTTTATCTAAATTATATTTTTTTCTAGGATTTTTACTTCCAAACTTTGTTACGAAACTTGTCTCAAAATTAAATTTGCGTGGTTGTTAGAATTACGGACGGTGACTGAAATATTTTCAAATTATTTTTTAAGTTTGATTTGTGAAGATCGCAAGTCAATAAAAATTTAATGTAAAAATTTGTTTGGGAGCCAAAACTGTCGGAAATATTGCAAAACATTGCACAAATGATTTGAAAGATTTGACACTATTTCGTAAACACCATCACGAACCTAGCTGTGAATTTAATAAAGGTTGGTCAGATGGCGGGCGAAATGGACACTTTGGTACTGAAACCGACACTGAAACCCCATTATTTTCTGGCATCTACATCACACATTTATGCTGTTAATTGATTTAATTCCAGCTGTACAACACGAGAGAGCCCCTCGTTCTGCCCAAGTTTTACCACGTGCAACCACAAGTACGACCATAGTCAGTCATACGTTTTGTGATCCCGTGCGAAACCCGCATCCCGCACACACTATGACAAGTCCCGCAAGTCCTCAAACAAAAACTGAACGAGATACAGAAGCTCATGAATCGACTCAAAGTCCTTTGCGGTCTGAGGCAAACTCATATTCACCCCCAGGGTCGCCCTCTCAGTACCACGGACAGAATAACAACATATCGCCTGACTCGTCAAAGAAACATAGTTTCATGTCTATCGCGAGTCTTCTTGATACCAAAGAACACGAAGATAAGAGTTCTACATCTGAAGTCCAAAGTTCGACACCTTCACAGCCGAGCAGCTCTCCTAGAAGCTCTGCAACCCAGATGAACTTTGAGATCCCAACCATGCCGCAAGGAAGATCAGAAAACATCTACGAATCAGCGGTGCAATTATTATACATGTCCGTCACGTGGGCTAGGAACATCCCTACCTTCCTGGATCTTCCCTTCCGTGATCAAGCTATCTTGTTAGAGGAAGGCTGGAGCGAGCTGTTTGTGTTAAGTTCAGCTCAGTTCTCTCTGTCATTAGATATGGGCCCACTTCTGTCTGCAGCCGGTCTGCATGTCGATAGAGCCCCAACCGATAAAATCGTAGCGGGGATGTCCGACATTCGACTTCTTCAGAACATTGTGACGCGATTCAAGAGATTGCAGATTGATTCTACGGAGTATGCTTGTCTGAAAGCCATCGTTTTGTTCAAACCAGGTAAAAGTTATGAATTGTTGTTATATTATGTTTAAGGGTTATTGCGCTGTAAAATGTTGTATGTTATATTCTTGCCCTCCGGGACCCTCCCCCCCCCCCCTCCCCCTCCCGAGCCTCATCACCTCTCCTGTTCCTCAGGAAAAAGATCCCACCCGCTTTTCTCACAGCGAATGATCTTTTACCATAATAATCTCGACCGACCTCAGGCTGTTGTGTCTTCAAAAGTGTTTTGAAAGGTGTCCCCGCGCCATGCGTGAACCTTGTCATGTCAGTTCTGCTGGTGTTGTTGCTCGAGGCTAAGGTCAACTCTCCAACCTGACTCCTAACACGTTCAGACCCGCGGGATTCCCGAAACATGAAACAAAAAGTATTTCAGTGTATGAAAAACAATTGTTGTTAGGTCTGGTGATAAACATTAGACTGATCTCTAGTCAAGGAACAATTCTAGTTCATAGCGTTTGACCACCTGACCATTTAAAAAATAGTCAAAAAAAAAAAAAAAATCGCGGCTCTTATCAAACCAGTCTATATAACAGGTGAATAAAAGCGTTGGATAACGGGCCATGTTCGAGACGTGCTGTCCTGATTCAGTCGGTGTAGCTAGTAAGTGTTAATAAGCTTTCTCGTGGATATATCAGGTTCATCAACGCAAACTAGACGCGGATCACTCGTCTTTTACAGTATACTCAATAATAGAAAACTAACTCAGTATTCGTTCATGGACTTAAATATTTAGCACTGGATTCTCTTTCAAGAACTGTTTATCGCATCGTTTCATTTTTCCGAGTTTTTTCAGGTTTTTTTTAACAGCTTTCGTTCAATTAAACACGTTTCTCATAATTAAAAATTAACAAGTCTTTCATTAGTCTTGCAATAAGTAGATTCTTCAGGTACCAAAATAGTTTTAACATCAATTGAACGTTTCTCAGGGCAACGTTTCTAAGCTGTCTTTATTAAAAGTCACAACCTGTACATTTGGCCTGTAGGCGGCTTTGTGAAAACTTCGACCTGCAAAAGTCTTTAGCTTTTGGTCTTTTGAGCTGCTTCTTGTGCACCAGCAAAGCATGGTCCCATAACAAAGGTACCCGTTTGGACACTATAAGAATGAGTGACCCGTACCATTGTCCCTTCGCGCCTCGTGGATGAATAAGTCGTGGTTTTTTGTTTCATTCAGTCGATCAGACGTAGGGTAATAATCTTTAACTGGTGGTGTTTGGAAGAATGACTGTGAAAAGAGCAGCTAACAAACATTGGGACTGAATGGAAATCGCTCCTTTGTTAAGGATCCCGTGAACAGATTAAAGCGTTTGGCCAAAAGATTCCTGATATTTATTCGTTTTTGGTGATTAAATTTTATTGCCATTAAGCACCATGTTTTGGACCTCGGTGTGATTTTAAGGAGGAGTGCAACAGCGAGGGGAAAAACAACCTTGAAGCAAAACAAGAAAAAATTCTCCTTGCATAAGTATCTTACACAATAAGTTCACGTTTCTTCACAAGAAATGAACAGAAAATTCAATCTTTTAATCGTTAACTTCCGGCAAAGTTGAAAACTTGAAATGACAAAAATCACCAGAACAAAAGTCAACAATATATCTTTCCTATCTATCTACAGAACAAACAAACTCAGTTGAAGAAACTACAAGTTAATAAAGTTAAATATCCTTTAGAATAGCATTTCTTTAGTCTTCTGGGCTCCAGCTGTTGCTAACAAACAATCACTTGCACTGAAAGACGGACTGGTGACGTCGTAGTAGCGTAGAACTAAGTTAAACTGACCACGTGTTTACTGCTCACTTCAGTTGAAATTAATCATTTTTAAAAAACCTGATTTTTAGACAGGTGCATTCATTAACTGTTGTAAATAGAGTTGTTTTGAGATTCACTAGAGTCGAAAGTTTTCAGATTCGCTAGAATCGTTTTCATATTCTCTAGAATCGTTTTCATATTCACTAGTATCTATGCCATGCAACCACATAAACAATCTCGATGGTACCTAGATGGAGCTCTGGGGTATTCCAACACACCACCCTTTACCCTATTCAAGTCTGATAACGATTTGTCTTATGTTCCTACAGATTTACGAGGGCTCCGAGCTCCACACCTAGTTGAACGACTACAAGATCAAGCCCAGTCCATGCTGGGAGAATATTGTCGCTCGCACTATCCTGATCAGCAGGTCCGTTTTGGCAAGTTACTTCTGATGCTCCCCTCTCTAAGGTCTGTGGGACCCAAGATGATAGAGGACCTGTTTTTCAGGGGCACCCTGGATAATGTCCCCATCGAGAGGATGCTCTGCGATATGTTCAAGTCTAGCTAAAAATAGCTAAACGATCTGATTTTAAAACAGATGAAGGCCACAGTATTGACTTAGTGTAAATAGATTGTCATATTATTATAGATTATTAAAACTAAAAGGGGGCTGTTACGTTACAGCAATTTAAGGACGATATCCGATATGGAACAACAGGTCACGTGATCGTTTCCCGCCATTCCGGTTATGAAATTTTGTATCACCAAACTGCGCTTGCGCAATGTTTTGCACTAAAAAGTTTATATAAAGGGTATGTCACTGGAATTTATACGCAGGATTTTATTGAAGGGATTTAACCTGTCATTTTTAGATAAAAGTCGAATTTCTTATAACCTAAATGCCGAAGATTAAGAGAATGTTGAGGAAGGACTTAATAGAATGAAATACGGGTCACACAGTGAGTTCACTTGATTTCGCGGAGTTAAGTTTTACAACAATTTTTGACGAGCATTTTTTTTACCATTTCCCCTGAAGGGGAAGGGACAGAGAGAAGTAAAACGTAAGTTCCCTACTGAGTCTATAGTGCTATACTTAGATAATGATAAGTTAGCCTTTGCTTTTTGATACATTTAGTATGACTTGCATATATCATAATTTTCATATTTGTAAAGTAATTTTAGATATTTGAGTTAAAACTGTTTAAATAAGATAATTATTTTAATTTGCTGAATTTTCCTTAATTGCTACTCTTTATAACGTTTTTATCAAATTTCTAGTTCAAAAACTTTGACATGCTGTTTAATCTTATTAAGAGAAAGAGTAAGTTTTTAAACACGGTTGAGATTTTTCATTGCCTTTTGATATGTTTTGAACGCTTGGTTTTAGAACTCTTTTCTACAAGTCATTTGTACCTGGAATTGTGAAATAAGACCTTTTTAGCATTTGCTAGCTTTTTTGTGTTTGAAGAAATGTTTCGAACTTCAAAAACTCTTATTTGTACGCGCATTGAAAAATTTTAATTTGTAATCGAATCAGCCAATCAGAATTCAGAACAGATTTTCAGAACGCATTGATTGGTTGTCTAAGCAGCCAATCACAGTCTTTTCATTGGTTGTTCAACCAGCCAATTAAAGTTTAGATAATATTTTTTTTTTGATCAGCCAATTAAATCACTTTTTGATCTTTAAAAATGTTGACGTTTTTGAGTTATGTTTTTGTGCACTTTCATAAAAGGGGTTCAAAATTATTTTGTAATTTATTTTAACATTCAGTACTGAGGGGTACTTTTAGGGTTTTACATAAAATAACTTAGTGTAAACCTTGTAATCACCAGCTTTGTTAGGCTAAATACACTTTATACACAATGAACATTTTTCAAGAAAAAGAATGAAAAATGTTCACTGTTCAGCTTCTGTCTTGAGACGAAAACATATTTTATGTTATGCAAAAATATAAATACTTTTTCTTTATTAAAAGCGCTTTTATTGTAAAGCTTTTCTTAACATATTAAATATCAGCTAACAATTGTTGCTTGAATAATTCTAATATTTCATAAATTATAGAGGTTTTGCACCATCACGTGATGGCAGCCATGACAGGAGGCAGGAACATATTAATCTGGTCTAATCTGGTTTCAGCAGCCGTTTTTAGTTTCGTTGTAGTGGACCGCGGGGAAATGGAACGAAACTTAAAACGGTTGATATTGAGACTAAAGGATAGCCAATGTGCACGAGCTCGAATTTCTAGCACAAAGCATGATGGGAAAATGAGTCCTTACGCTTTTTTGGGATCCTCTAAAGACTTTCATCTGACAATTTTTCTTTTGACATTTTCCATGATAATGAGAGTATTTTAACTGAAGAAAACAGGCTCATTTTTCCTGATATTTCCCTTGATTTCCCTCTTCCATTTTTGCAGCACTCGCAGTTCCTTTTCCTTCTCAGAGTGCTTTGTGAGCTTTGATGCACATTGCCTAATGAAAACCTATTTTCCCTTTCAGAGTGCTTCATGAGCTTTGATGCACATTGCCTAATGAAAACCTATTTTCCCTTTCAGAGTGCTTCATGAGCTTTGATGCACATTGCCTAATGAAAACCTATTTTCCCTTTCAGAGTGCTTCGTGAGCTTTGATGCACATTGCCTAATGAAAACCTATTGCCTAATGAAAACCTATTGTTTTGTCCTCCAAATTGAGTTGCTTTATAAGTGCTGCAAGGGGTCTATTGTTGTGTTTCTTGTCATCACGCGATGGTGCAATCCATATATTAAATGTCAATGTAAAAAGCAAGGACCGCATACGAAAATGCAGAAGGTATACATAGGATTTATGAAAGATCTAATTATAATCAGCTCACAGAGAAAATCATGAAATATGAGGAATAGCTGAATGCTACGTTTATCGCTTATCACGAAACCAACATGATAGAGCCCGAAAGAGCCAGGATTTGCAATCGTGGACAGCTGTGTAAAAGAACGGCAACTCGAAAGCCAACGTCATAAATTGCGCAGCACCATCTCCTGAAACACAATCCAGCTCACATTAGAAACCCAGTTGGTCCACGTCATAGCTGTGGCCCAAAGCCGAGCAGCAAAGATGATCGAATCCTCCAGAATATTTTTACAGAACTAATCTTATTTGTTTCTCGTTAACGCAGATAAAATCTTTTTTTCGAAGTAACAATATTTCTCGAAGAGACAATATTTGTATAATTTCTATTGTTCTTCTATTGTTCTATTGTTTATTGTGGCAGTATAAATAAGACCCATATCTGACTTTTTCTTCACTAGACTCTGAAGATGACTTCCGCACAAGTTGTCGAAACGTCAGTCACATCAAACAGTCCTTCTCAGGACTACATCCACCCGGATGATCATTATACAAATATTGTCTCTTCGAGAAATATTGTTACTTCGAAAAATATCCATTCACCTGGGTTCAGACCATTCTTTGTAATGCAGATAAAATCGCTAACGAAGATAATAATATTTAATGTACAAACGTACTACTTGGTAGATAGTACACCAGATTTGACAACTACACCAAAGAGACTGAATTTTTAGCTTTTAAAATTACTATTACTAAAGCGGAGTATTAAAAGACTATATCACGGGCGAGGAGAGCGGGCCACAGGCCCCTCACGGCCACATTTACATACATTTACTGTAATTCTGACTAACCCTCTCCGCCCGGGCTGTATTCTTGCCATTTCTTGGCTAGTGAAAACTAGCCATTTCAAAGGAATTTGTTTCAGTTCCTCATACTCAAAGTATAGAAAAAATATTAAGTCATATTTTTATGACTCAAAAAACTCAGGGGGGAGGGGGTGGTGTAAGTTATGGCGTTCATGTGGTTTGCGGGTCGATACTTTTGATGGTCGGAAAAGCGTTACTTTTTTGCATCAAAAACAACAAAATTTACCCCATTGATACCCATTTAACTTGCTCTTTTAGAATTTGGTGATTTCAATGTGAAATTCCAAAATTGTGGAAAATCCAGACCCTTGGATTGACCTCTTGGATCGGACTTTTTCTAAAAGGAGTGTCGGTTCGAAAAAGTTTCTTCCGTATTTCAACTCAAAAACAACAAGGAAAGTCTAGCAATACTTGAAACATTATTTTGACTCAGTTACGTTTGAAAATCATTAAGAAAAATGACTTTAATGAGAAGAAAGTAGATAAGGATGTCTAGTGGGAATAAGTCATTTTATTATACCTTTGTATTTCTTTTTTCAGCTATGTCAAGCATCAACCCAAAAAGTGTTCCAGAATTCCCCGCTTGACGCTGATGACATGCCATCACAGAAAGACGGACATAGTACAGTTATCTGAAATACCTTACTGAATAAAAGCCAAGTGAAAAAAGAGAGTCCTGTATTTATTGCAAGGGGATGGATATTCTTTACAGTATCAACGCTTTAATGCTATTCAAGTACAAGCAGAAATAGTTAGTATAGAGATTTTTATTTGTATAGTATATGTGTGTATTTCTGTTCATTCTTATAAGGTTTCTTATTAGGCTTTTTCTATACTTTTCAAATGGGCTTCCTGTGGTGCAACAAAGTTCTTATAGTTCTCAGATCGACCATTTCAGATCTCCTGTTATCAACGTGTCTACACAACCCAAGCAAGAAAAGCATCTTGTGGGGAGCTGATATGTAGTGGATATTAGGAAAGGTGGGGGTTATAGTCTCACTCTACAGTCTATGACTGTATATTAAACTAAAGCTATTCAAGAGACATGTTATTTAATTATCAGTTTTGTTTTATTTTTCCTTTTAGACATGTATGGGCCTATGTCACATGCCATGTTTATTCCCATGAGAGCAAAAAGCTTTTTTTGGAACGTTCTGAAATGCCTCAGAGCAATGACAAGGGAACCCAAGGGATTCAAAACCTATTGTTTCAACCGTATATCATGTGGCGGCCATGTGATAAAAGAGAATTTAATACAATTGTTTTGATTTTTAATTAGATCTAAGTGACATCACTTTCAGCTTTATAATATTGTTGACAAAGTATGAAAATAAATCTCTGAGAAGAAATCTGTGATGAAGTGCATGAATTGGATTTCAGCTCAAAGGTATGTTTCTTTCTTCTGCTTGTAAAAGTCTATTTAAAGTATTGTTTTGAGTGTCTTTGAGTGAGCAGTAGCTGATTTTTCATTTTCACAACATAGACTGATTCCATAAGTCATAGTTTTTGCTGATTTGTGCTTGAGCGGGAAAACCCTTGATGGAGAGCGAACTGGGACTGACTTGTGGAATCAGTCTACTTCATAACAATGTCACTAGAAATCTCTGTGTCTGGCTTTTTTAGGTCCTGTCAATCAAACTATTGGAAACTTTGACTAAAGCCTGGTTTTCACTTACAACAGAGTTGGAGTTGTGAGCAGTTTATGTATGACTGATTGCAAATGAAAACTGCTCGTCATAAGCAAAAGCCAACTCCAACTCCGACTCCATCACAAGTGAAAACCAGACTTAAGAGGACATCTTTTGCTTGATCACAATTTTGCAAGCACATCTTCATGTACTCAGAACTATTCTTCATGTTATACATGCACAGGCTACTCAGTACACTTAACGCCAATATAAATATTAGCAATTATTTGTAATCTATAAAGCAACTCCAAGTAGAAATCCTGCTGCAAATCCTCCTGCTGCTGCCATGTTTCTTTGTGCATAGGAAATACCCTGAAACATAAAGCAAAAAAAGTTATCTTTCCCATCAAATATTGAACCTGTTCACTCTTTTTTTCCCTAGCTTCCTACCCTGGTCCCAAAGGTTTTCTTGCCTTTGGGAATGAGATGGGTGGAGTTTTCTGTTAAGAGCTGTGGAGTACTCTCCTTACATGATTGGCACTTACATGGGACTGTATGGAAAGAAATAAAAAAAACCACTGGAAACCATGGTATTTCCTGTACCATGTATTTTGACAATGAATCTTTCATTTTATTCCTCAAACAGGGTTGTTTAATATATATTGTTGTACATAAGAGTCCCCTTCACAGTTCCATGTGCCATCTTGAAAGGCAGCCATGTGTATGCTTTGTGAATAATTGTCCAAGGTCTCTATCCTTGCAAGCTCACCGTTTGTCTCACTTAGATGCAAAGGAACAGCTACCTTTCAAGATGGCGCAGGGAACTGTGAAGGGAACTATTCTTACCTGTTTTGTCCAGGCCACTACTTTATTTTCATCATTTTTTCCTTTCACAAATTTATAAGCTTCTTTCTCTACTTCCTGGCTAACTTGATTGACATCTCTTTCTACTTTACTCCAATTTATTTTTATGTATCCAGTTTTATTAGCAATCTGAAAATAAATATGGTACTCATCAGCTAAAGAATGGTTAAGGTTAAGTCTGTCCAAATTGGGAGTGGGGTGTGGGTGGGGAGTGGGGTGTGGGTGGGAGTGGGGTGTGGGTGGGGAGTCGGGTGTGGGTGTGGGTGGGGTGTAGATGGGGAGTGGGGTTGCCGGGGAAATGGGTTGTGGATGAGTGGAGTAGGGTGTAATTGGGGTGTGGGTGGAGAAGGGGGTGGAGAGGGATCGTCAGGGCCGGTGCATGTTTGAGGTTTCTGTTGCATAAAGCAGAAGCAATACTAACAACCTCATGGAAAAGCTCTTCAAAGCTGGAAAGTGATTGTTATTGTTTGCAAAAAAAAATCTAAATTTTCTTCATCGTTCACAGGCTTGACAGGTGACTAAAAGAATGAAATCTTATTTGTCCAGAGAGTGCATTCCTATATATAGTAGTGGATACCTGTATTATAAGAAGCCCTCCACCAATTGCTGAGAGAGTCAGCTTTCCAACTCTTTTACACAGGTAGCCCAGACACCTAAAATTAAGCAACAACAGAACATATCACTGACCATAGATACAGTATGGTTAAGACATATCACCCACTCAGGGACTGGATATGAAGGCACAACAAGAGTATCATTAAGTAAGAGAGCTTTTCATATTTTGCAGCACAGCTGTTCGACAGCTGCAGATGTTGCATAAACAAGTATTTGTGCACTGGCTTGGTTCTTTCCATTAAAATCACGTGTCTGATTTTTAAATTTCAGAGAATATCAAAAAGTTTTCAAAGGCATAGGAATGCAAAAAATGTTTCCTTCTAAATTTTTCATCCACTTTTTTTATTTCCCATCCTTTTCATCCAAATTTATCGCTCCCCACATACCCCTCCCTGTTAATCTAAGACCAATCTCTGATCTTTATTATTAGAGCTAAACAATTCATGAAGAGAATGTGTTAGTTTATTTACCATCCTGAGACTCCACCAATGCCAATTTGTTGTAATGGTGTCCTGTTTGACAAATCCATTGAAATAATTTCTGAGAAAAGATCTTGATTAGAAGTCCCTGGCGTTTCTATTACTTCATAAGCTTCATCTGATTCTTCCGATGGATCTGAGAATTTTAAAGATTCAGTAAGCTTAATGTCGTGGAAGAAAAAGTGAAACTCATAGTGAACGCCATAAAACAACAACTTCATCAATAATTTTTGAGAGATATCTAAAAATCGAAAAAAGATTTTGATCATTTTGGTTACTTAAAAAAGTTGTAAAAAGATATTAGAAGCTTTGATTTCTTACCTCCTGACATAATTTTCTTTACTATTGGTATTTTTTTCAGAGGATTTCCAAAGAAACCAAACAAGAAAATTTTTTGATGGAACCTTTGATCATCGGTCAGCGGTAATAAACGAGGGTGCGTTACGTGTTGTGATATAAAGTACTTTACGGCACAAAAATACACAGTCTGTCTGCACCCCTGTTTATATAGTCGCTAAGGAGCGATGTTAGAAACTTCAAAAAATAATTTTATCCTCTAAAAATATCGTCGTTACTCTACTTAGATTTCTTTCATAATGTAAAATTTGTGAAATTGTTGAGTTTGGATTGAATAAGGGTTATTTTGACTGAGAATTGAGGAAGGAAAGACAGCGAAAAACGAAGAGAAGTGAAGGTCCCCTCATTTGCCGCCATCATGAGTACACAACTGAAATACATCGTAGATGAGTTCAATAAAGAACCTTTCAAGAAGAACTACAACCTCATAAGGTGAGTTGGAAGTAGATTTATTATGTAACAGATATTTTAGAAGTACGTTTGGCAGCTAGAGGTGGTATAGTTAGGCTTTTTGTCAATGTTATTTTGTGGTGTAAGTCTATGTTGTTGCTATGACAATGTGAAAATTGAAGCTATCTTGCTGAACAGTTGAGCTTATTTTGGGGAGGGGGGATGTTCAATAATAAGCTTGACTAATTTTCAGAAATGACATAGAAAATCTTTAAGAAAAGACGTTTTTTCTTTCCTCTTTCAACAAATCTATGACCATCTTAATCATAAGTTTTGAACTCACTCCCTTTTTTCCTGGAAAAAATGTTATATTTTTTGTTCATTTAGATGGAGTGAAGGTGTTTGGGCTTCCTGTGGTCCAAATTCCACAGGCAACCCAAGCCATCGACATCAACCAACTGGAACATTATCAGTGCTAAACAAATATTTCAATGATTATTAATTTATACTATATGCTTTCCTTTTCAGCTTTGATTCCCTTCCGCCATTGCAACTTCTTCAAGTGCTTAACGATGTTTTTGCTGCAATCAACCCAGTGGTGGGTGCATTTTATTTTATTTTCTTATTTTCCTTGATTTTTTTACACATTTTAATGATGTCACTAAAATTTTCAGAACAAAATTGACATACGAGAGGAAGATCCGGAAGCCATGGCTATAAGGATGTTTAACTTCCTGAGAGTTTTAAAATTCAAACCAAAGACTGAAGCTGGAAGTTTGTAAGTGATACTACATCAAGGCATTGTAGATTATTGTAACCATTAGAAATTGACAGTGATACCCAATGTGACGTCACTCTTTGTATCAACCAAAGACTGATTTTATCAAGTGTTTTAATCAATGGGCATATTATCATTGCAATACAGGGTTAACAATAATGGTAGGTCAATAACCAGCAAAATGTAACTTAGGGCAGTCTTCTTGACCATGCAGTTACATTGACTGGTCAAATGCTCATCTGTCTGATGACGATACCAGAAAGAGTCAGTTTCTTAACACTTTGGACAATTATTCCCATGTCTCTATCATTGCAAGCTCACAGTTTGTCTCGCTTTAACTCACAGCATGGCTACCTTTCAGGGACTATTGTTTATTCCAGTTCCTAAATGACATTTATGTTTCTTCCCTTTCATGCTGAAGGGCCCCTTTCCGACAAGGATTGGTTGCAGGAGAAAAACAAGTAATATACCCAATCCTGCAATGGCTGTTTGAACGTCTCCCAGACCTACAGAAAAGAGCCTACCTAGCCAGGTTTCTTGTTCGTATGGAAATACCTGGAGAACTGCTGACAGATCAAGAACTCTTTGAAGTGAATGAAAGTGTAAGTGTTGTATATATTCAGTATACTAGACCACTGTAGTGTGCTTTGATTCCTAAGTACAGATAATTTTGTTCAATCCCTGTGATACCACATGAAAATTTTCTACTCTTTAATTTCTGCTCTATAATTTTGGTTTCCTGGGGTTCACATTAACATAGAAATCATACACATTTTTATGAAGAAAAAAACAAAACAGAAAATGCATTTTGAATTTTTTTTTTTTTTGCATCCTGGGACCCAAGAGCTTTATTTCTTGCCACTGAACTAAATTCCTTGCTTACAAAATAACGTGATCTAGAATTCAGTCAAATACATAGTGACTTCAATGAGCTCCAACACATGGGTCCCAGGAAACACATTACAAAATCTTAGCACAATCCCTGGTTTCCCTCCCTCCATAAAGATCTCTAGTTAGTGATACAAGACTTGGTTGGATAGCATGTCAGCCTTATCTGTAATGTGCAAGTACAGTCTTAGATTAGTTAAGTAATATGAGAAACACAACTTGTTATTAGGACTTGTATCTCAGTGTTTTATAAGTTAGAACTTTTGATTATCATTTATGTTCTTAAAAAAGTATGGCCAAATGATTGAAGATTTTAAAGAATGCCACAAGGAAGCTGAGCAGCTGCGGTCTTCTGGGTTATCAGCATCAGAGATAAAAAAGGTAAAATTAGAATTATTTAGCAGTTATTCGCCGAAGGCGAAGTGATTATCGATGAATATTTACCGAGCGGCGAGTCTTCGAGCTGCGAGGTAAATATTCATCGATAATCACTGAGCCTGAGGTGAATAATTGTTTTAGTATAAATAAAAAGGTGATTATTTCAAAAAGAAATTTCCTCTTCGCTTACTGTGACAAAACGACTGCTGACAGCCATTTTGTCCGAAAAGGTGATTATCGGCTGATAATCCGAGATAGAAAACCAATCAGAGCGCGCGATTTTGTATAATCACCTTTGTATTTATACTAAACTACATTACTGGTAAGGCATGTTAAGTATACCGTAATCAATAATCAATCCAATTACAATGCATCAATAGTTACAGCAAATACATTTGCTGTATTGTTTCCTACTTATTCAAAAACTGCTGTATAATATAATGCTAACAATTTCCTTATTACATGAAATTTTCACGACTGTCATGGAAATTTCTTGTAATGAGGTATTACTGCTTATAATAATTTAGGAGACACGAGAGTATTAATAGTTGGTGTAAACATTACTTATGTATTGCATTGGCTTAACAAAAAAACTTGGGAATTTTTACAGGATATAGCGCACATGGAAGAAGAACATGGGCAGTTGAAAAAACGTATCGACAGAATGCAAAAGAAGGTAAACGAAAAATACTTTTCAATGTTAAATTACCTGAGATGATAAACTGTGAAATGATACAGAATGTACTACTTTTGTCACTTAGGTTGAATCTGTGAGAAATTATGAGCAAATGTTGATTGCCGCTAGAAACCTCAGAGTGGAAAGAGAACAAGAACAGGCATTGGCACAGCAGAAGCTGGAACAGAAAAATCAGGTTGGTTGTGACCGTGTGTCTCCAAGAAAAAGATTTCCCCTTCCTTTCCTTTGCAAAACTTATTTTGTATTCACCCAAGCCTCGGGAGTAAGAGCTTGTTGGCATATAAGCAGAGCTTTCAATAATATTTGGAGTAGACGGTCAATCCAAAAAAGTAAAGCTCCGTATCCCCCAAGTAGCTGTAACTTTATTTGGCAATGAATTAATTTTTTGTCAAAATAGCTGGCAGTTTAAGGTGAAGTATCCGGCGATAAACCGCCTTTTATTGAAAGCTCTGTATAAGATACTAATATATCAATAACATGACATGATGTGTTCCTTAATAATTATTATTCTATAAGTACCATTCCTAAGTACTATATTTATTGTCAATATGAATGTGATTCTAGTTCCTGCATGCAGACCAGAGATATCAAAGAATGTCACACCAGCTGAAGGATCTTCGAGCACAGGGAATGGGTACAACAGGAGCAGGTATGCAAAATATGCTTGTGAATACAGAAGCTATGAATACAATTCGACCTTATTTTCCAGCCTACATTTTGGTGAAATCCCAGTTGCAGTGTTAAAATAATGTTGATGAAATCCCATGTTGATTATTCAGGGGCGGTAAGGGGTTTTCACATGAAACTATGAACAGGATTTTTTAATTTTCATGATCTGTGATGAGCATGTTCTAAATGTTGTGAATCGTGAATTTTCTTGAATTTCAATGTTCGATAATTTCTGTGAGCTGTGATCATGCTTTTTTAATTTTTGTGAACAATGCCGAGATCCCCCCTTAGCACCCCTGATTATTCTATTCCCATTCCCAGTGACCTACATCCCATTCCTGATTGATTTCCACTTTTTTCTGTGCCGAAATATAGACAAGTTCCAGTTCACAATTTATCCTTATAACTTTTGTTTTTGGATTTTAGATTTAATCAGGAGACTAGATGAAGAAAACAAGGTTAACATGTATCTATGCCAGGACAAGTTACCGAAGGTTGGTATGATTACATGTACAAAACATATTCTGTATAAACATCTCACTGTATGTTACTGTACATGTTGTATGTTAAAATCTGTCACAATGGCATATAGTACCAATCACATGACCTGTGATGCATGTTATCTTTTAGGAAATTGAAGCAAAACAGAAATATGCTAAGGACTTACAGAAAGTGGCTAATGAACCAGCCATGGGACAGTCAGACCTGGATGAACTGAACAGAAAGGTAATTTATAAACTACCTACTAGTCATGATGTGTGTGTATTACAGCATACCACGCAAAAGGATGACCACTTTAAATATATTCCCATACTTCTATGCACTGGCTTTTTGGTGCTTAACTAGTTTTAACATGCCTTATTTGGTAAAACCAGGCAGCTTGACATCAAATGTGTCTGTTTAACATACAAAATCCTGTGCATAGAAGTATGCAATTTATTATAATAAATGTAGTCCTACTTTTGCGCACCATGCTGTATTGTAAATGTTTTGTTCTTTTGCCCATGAAGTGGATAGAGTTGACAGGTGAGATACTGGCTTCTACCCGTAACTACCATTATATACTGACTATAATTATTCTATACGTCTGACTTCTATATTATTTTTGTGACATTCTCATGGTTGAGCCTTTTTGAAGTAATTGGGTACTCTAACATTTCATTCAGTATTAAGTAATTTAAAAAAGTGCATCCCAGGTGCAGCATTATTTTTTTACTAACATCAGCATGTTTTCTCTAGATCAAAACTATATCAACAGAAATTAACAACTTGATTGAGAAACGCATGGTGAGGAATGATCCAATTGATGATAAGCTGTCACTTTTCCGACAACAGGTGAGAAGTTCATTATGATCATTAACTTACCAGTAAATTATTAGAGTATACGTTCATCTGTTCCGCTGTGATATATACCTATGGATAAGTTTAATTTTTGATACTCTGTACAAACTTACTTGGATGACAAGCTTTGGACTCAAGCTAGAGTCTTGGTCGCATTATGCAGTCACGCTTGATCCTGAAGCCTATGTACGTGACTGCAAAAGGTGGTCCCAGATGTGTGGGAAGATTAATCCTCCCCCAGTAATTTTTTTATTCAAACTGCTATGTTGATAGGGTTTCTTCCAACTACAAAGAAAAATGTTGTTAGTTTGAGGCTATAATATAATACTTATCTCTTGTCAAGATATACACCTTCAAGGTTCGATCCTGTAATATTTTTCAACCTTTTGTTTGTTTAATAATGTCTGTGATGTTGTTGATTAAAGGCTTCAATTATTGCACGCAAGAAGGAAGCTGCAGCGGAAAGACTCAAGGAGGCCATGGATGAGGTATGTTTGACATCTTTGACATGCCAGTCAATGGTGTATGTCAAGCCAAATTTGGTACTTGACCAGTGTCAATTACGTTTTTGAACGGACATGTTGACCGGTGATATTTGACATCTTGACTGGCGTATGACTGGCCGTTATTTTGAGCCCTGGGGGAGCACTTACAAGTGGCTGTTATTTTGTAATGTCAAGTACTTTTTTTTCGTCTCCCTAGTCATAACAATTTTGGCTAGTTTATAAAAAGCTTTTGGTTATTATTTTGTTGTTGTTCAACTCAAAAAAGATTTCATTCAATTAAAATGGAAAAACTTTTTCCCCAAGCAAAAGAGATTTTTTCAATTTAAAATCACAAGCTGGATATATTTGAATCCTAATTTATTCAATTATACAATCTAGAATGTAGGTCTGGAAAATGAGCTACAGAGGAAGAAGGACTTACTAAAGGATAGTGAGGGTGCAGAGGTTTTAAAGGGAGATGAGGTGAGTTAAAATTTCCCATTTTCTTTCTCATTACTTCAGTTCTTTGTATGTGAACCCAATTTCTTTGGTGTATATATATACACCTTGCATGTGATGTCAAAGCCGCTCAATTTGAAGGGGGAAAAAAGAATTTACTCTCCTAAGCATTCCAAAGAGCTGCAAGGGCTCTATTGTATAATCCACTTTAAAATAATTTTATTTTGCAGTTCAAGAGATATGTTAACAAGTTGAGAGGCAAAAGTACAGTTTACAAGAAAAAAAGACAAGAGGTAAGCTACTGTCTATAAAGGTGATCTTGCAGATAGTCTCATTGTTACCATGGTGATTGTCATCTTTATTCGGATCAGTGATTATAAAATGCCTTCTAATTCTTTCAGCTTGCAGAGCTTCGTGCAGAGTATGGTGTCCTTTCCAGGTCACAAGAGATTCTTAACTCAAAATATGAGGACCTTTCAGCTCATTTGGTGAGTAATAATGCTTTAGCTTATGATCATACCATAAAATCTCAGTTATAGTCCTGTGGGGTTATAACTTGATTCTGATAAACCAGGGGGAGGGGGAAAAGAGTTTGGGATAAAGAGGAAATTGTTTTTCCTTCTTTTTTCAAATTGAAAATGTTAATGAACTCTGGGCTTATAATGTGAGGGGTGGGGGACTGAGATTTTATGGTATGTGTAGACTTTCTGTGACTTGGGCTTCCTGTGTTGTTTTTGACTTAAATATTTTTATCTCAAAATACTACAGACTAACTTAGAAAGTAAACAAGGTGTGTCTGGTTATCACGACACACAAGAAGAACTGGAAAAGGTGTCAACCGTGAAGAGTGATCTTGATGAGAAGAAGGGAAAGACTCTTGAAGACATATCAGAATTGGTAAGTCAAGGGATATTGTCTGCATTCTTGAAATTAATGATAGAGAGAAGTAACAACAACAACAACAATCGTTTATTAAGTACCAATAATTAAATAAAAAAGAATTACAAGTATAGAGACTTATTCATCATTTGAGAGAGTTTGCATTTTGATAAAACAGAAAGAAAAGGGAAAATAGAGAGGAAAGGGAAAGAGAGAAGGAAAGGAAAAGGGAATTAAAAAATGGAGGGGAAATAAAATGGGAGAGGAATAGGTATAGTACAGGAAAGGAGAAAAGAAAGGGATTCAAAGAGGAAAGGAAATGAAAATGGGAAAATTAAGTGAAAAAGAAACTGAAAGTGGAAAGACTTATGGTACTACACAGGTGTGAATGGGAAGTGAAGAGAAGTCTTTTTATTTCTAGTACAGTATACAACTTGTTGTTTATGTTGTCTTCAATTAATTCTGCAGGTTGTTACCATGAATGCTACTATTGCTGAAAAAAAGAGTGCTTTGGCACCCATTATCAAGGAGCTCCGCCCCATGAGACAAAAGTGTCAAGTATGTAACATTTGAGCAGGGACCATAGACCCAACTTTTTAAGTTGGAGGGGGGGGGGGGGGGGGTGCTTAACTGGGTTGTCTGGGGAAATGCCCCCTAATTTTTTTTTTAAATTGATGCTCTCAAAAATGTGGTTTAATTCTGGTTTTTTTTAGGGACATTTGCAGCATATATATTGCATTAAAGTGGGTGAAAAATAATCGCCTTGGCAGACTGTCCCTGATGAGACTGTCATGGAGGCATCAAATATCTCACCAATGCCTATGAATGTCATTACTCCACTATTAGGGGATGTACAGTTTTTTGATATTGATAATTATATTGTGATTCTCTTGACAGGAAATTACTGAAGATTATGAAGAGAAGAAAGCTCAATATGAAAACCTTGCAACTGGGCTGGACAGCAACCTCTCCAAACTAGAACAAGTAAGTCTTTTTGAGGTTGATTGTTTGATCTAAGAATATATGTATTTATTAATGTGATAAGGCTACTGTAGTATACCATTCTTGGCTGACTGGTTTTACTTGTTTATCTTACAGGAAGTGAGAGGACTTCGTGAAGAAATATCAAATGAAGAGAGTCGCTATCACTATCTGAACTGTATGATGAAGGTATAATAATAATAATAATAATTATTATTGTGCTTAGTATTCATGTCCAAAATCACCTCATTTTACATACTGTCATGCTCTCCTTGTAGCTTTCTAAGTAGTCATTCATATCATATTATCAATGTGAATGAATGAATGAAAAGATAGTGAAAGAAAAAAAGATGACTGAAAGGATGAGTGAAAGAAAGAATAAACAAAATGCTAGATGAATGCAAGGATAAAAGATGAAATGAATGAAAGAAAGAATGAAGGAACAAATGAAAGATTGAAGGAATAAAAGAATAAATGAAAAATGAATAAAATATTAAATGAAAGAAAGTATGAATAATTTAATGAATAAGAGAATAAAGGAGTGAACGAATAAATAAATGAATGAATGAATCAGAGAGAGTGAATCAGTCAGTCAGTCAATCAATCAATTGTTTAATTTTAGGTGCTTGAGATCCAACAAAAACGTATTGAGGATGAAATGAAAGCCTACACAGCACAGGATCCAGCTGAAAGAAAGAAATCTTGGAGGTGGGTACTTGATGATTATTTAAAAGGTTTCCAATCCTGCAATACTAAATAGTCACTCAATGTCTGTACCTACAGGGAACAGTACACAAGGAAAATACAAGAACAAGAAAACCTTGGAAAGGTAAAGAGAAACATGGCATCTCTTGTTTCTTTCAGATCAAGTACACATAATTAATTTTCCCATTAATTTCCTATTTCTTTTTTGACTTTCAATTTCATTTTTAGAGTCTTCGTGAAAAGCAGAAAGCAGTGCGCGAAAGTCAAGGACCAAACATGAAACAGATGAAGATGTGGACAGTACGTTCCTACTTATGTGACTAAGAAATCATTAGTAGAGGGTCCTGAAGGAGTAAAATGGGAGCTGGGATTCACCTTTTTGTGGCTGGGAAAACTTTATTTCATGCACTGGGACTGGGATTTAGCCATAAATACTGGGATTGGGATTTAGATAGGGATCTCTAACTCGATTACTCTGACTGAGAATATCTTTTACTGCCCCTGTTTCATTGAATTTTTCTTTTTGCTTGTTGTACACAGGACTTGACCAAACTTCTAGAATGCAAAAGAAATTGCCTCGTCAAGCAACAGGGTGGAGAGTCACAAGCAGATGAACCTGCAGAGAGAGGAGTAGTGGGAGAGGATGTACTGGTCCTGTAGTGTAAACTAGACTGCCACATGCCTAACTTAACTGTATTATATACATTGACACTGTAAAAAATGCATTCGACAAGATGTGACTTATTGGTATTAAGATTTATCTGCCAATGTTATAATGGTTACCATATTTATTTGATGATGGAAAAACATATCGGAATTCCTTACTCAGGGAGCTTTACCCCCACATTATTTACAAGTTACTTAGGTCTCAATTGGCATGGTTATCCCCCCACCCACTCCACCTACTCAAATCAAAACAGTGCTCTGGGGTGCCTGGTTCTGAATCAGATTTTGTATACAACAGTAAAAAAATTGTGGAACAATGAAGTCACAGTAATCCATTCAACCAATCAAAGCACTTAACTCTTTCTTATTAGCCAATCAGAAGAGACATTGTTATAATCACAGCATGCTGCATGTCTGTACCATAACTTTTCCTGTTTTACGAAAAATAATATTTCTCAAGGAGATAATGTTGACAGTTGATTTCTAAAATATAACTTTAATTTTACAATGTACACTTGGTTGGACATTTTTGTTTCTGAATAGATACATAATATAATAACACATGATTGTAATCATGCAGTAATCCTTTGTCAGTTTTGGTTTTAACATACAATAGAAAATGGACTAATACTAATGAACAACTAACAATTTTGTCAGAGAGATGTTATCACTTAAGGTTTGTTCTTGATGTAATCTGTATCCTAGACATGTAACCTAAAACTATTGCCTAATATAAGTAAAGTTCACAAGTTCCATGTCTATAAGTAAGCAGTCGAGGAGGATGGTTGTCTAGCTTAGCTAGTTTCACATGCTCTTTATACACTTTCTGAACATGATGGACATGTACATGTCAGTTTGTGTCTGCCATGTTCATAGTCAGTGTATATATAAGGATTTTTGTAGCCAGGACAGGAAGGGACAGAGAGTTCACTATTGGATGAACTTGAGCAAAATTAGTGTTATTGTAAAATGCCTTGCATTGTAATGCTTTCAACTTCAGTTGGAAGTTTTTTTGCTTGGTTATGTTGAGGAAGAGGACTTAATATACAAATTAATGTCTGGTGAAACTGGGTGAAAGACTGTCAAGGTGGATGAATATAAATCACAGTTAAAGAGCTCTGTTTTAGTTCCAAGACAGGATTGTAACTCCTTTTTGAATTCTTAAAATACCACTGTGAGTGATCATTGATTAGACTCGTTTATGCAGGGTTAGCCCTGTCTCAATGTCAAAACATTCACAAATACCAACGGTAAGATAAAGAATGCACAACTTCAACAATACAAACACTTCGAAATTCCACTGACCTTCACTGGAACACATGAATATTCTACACAAAATATACATAATCGAGGCTAACCCTGCGTAAATAAATCTGTGGTCAAGGAACACAGCAGTAGTTTACAAATTCGAAAAAGGCCTATTCCACTGCAACCTCATGTTTGCAAACTTTAGCTATTTTACATCTGAGTAGCTAAAAAGGAAACAACAGCATTACAAACAGAAGAACTTTCACTGACATCTGTATACTGGGCATTTTCATGTGCAAGTTGATGCCATCACTGTTCCATGGAGTTAAAGAATGTTAGGACATGTTTTCCATGGTCATCGTTCTTGAACAAATACGGTCTCATGAGGGTATAAACCAGCCTCCTTCAGCGTTACTGTGAAGTCCAGGTATGATAACTTTTTCCTGGGAAAATTTGTAAGCATTTCAAACCGCTCATTTGGAAAACCCTCTGATTGGACAAACTGTACCAAAGCCTGAAGGAAAACAAAATGAAATGAGAATAAATCTGTAATGGAAAGAAAAAAGATTTCAGGGTTTGATCTGTGTGTTAGCTATTCCCTGACTTAGATCAGCCCAGAGGTTGTTTCAGGGTTTGACCTGTGAGTTAGCCATGCCCTGACATATCAGCCCAGAGGTTGTTTTGCGGTTTGATCTGTGAGTTAGCTGTGCCCTGACTTGGATCAGCTCACAAGTTGTTTCAGTGTTTTATTTGTGAGTTAGCCATGCCCTGATTTTGTTTCAGTATTTCAAAATTTGAAGGTTTGTTACTCACCAAAAGCGGCGCTTCTGCATTGAGGGAGACTTGTTTTCTTCCCCCATGTGGAAATCGAAGCATTATTTTACACATTTCACCTATGAGACAAAAGAAAGCAATCAAAACCATTTAGAAACATACATTTCATTCTTTTCATCTAGATAGAGTTTGGCAATTATAATGAAGAATGCTACCCAAAAATGGCCATTGGCCAATAACACCCTATGAGTATCCTACTGACACCCAACCAACACCACAGTGTGTGCAATGGCCTACCTTCATGTTTTAACATCAAGTCCCCCCTGAATTTTCAACCACCTCTAACACTCTGCTTACAACCTCACAACATCCCATCAATCCCCACTGACTACCTTCCAACACCATACCAACAGCCTCACAATATCCCATCAACACCCCACAGCTGTACCAACAACCTTGCAACACCATACCAACACACCCTACTGCCTACCTTCAACATTGCTGACAACTTCGCAATACCCCACTAACAGCTACTGACAACCTGCTGACAGCCTCACAGCATCCCTCCAACACCCACTGACAATCTTCCATCACCCTACTGACAACATCCTACCAACACCATATTGACAACCTACCAACATTGTGCCAACAGCCTAATGGTAATGCCACTAATGACAACCCACTGACTTTAGGGTCATGGAATAATCACGTAACATGGTTAGCCTATCGAGAAACCAGTTGCTTTCTTATAGAAATTTTGCATCAAGATAGAAATATAATACCTACCAGCTTCATTTTCCCATTTTTTATAGCAATCCATGTTATTACTAAATAATACACTAGAGTTAACAGCAGATGACGATGTTGAAGATACAGCTGTGCTTGCTTGCTCTTCCTCCTTACTTCCAGTGTCTGACTTAACACATCCTAAGCTTGAAGAAGATGGACTATTTTTGTCATTTTGTACATTGTCTTTTGAAGCATTACTAGATGAAGCGTTATCTGTACTGTCCGTCGAATTTTTATTGTTCTTTATAGTGTTAGCTGTAGTTTTTCCTTTTGATATTTTTTGTGGTTTCCATGTGGTTTCTTCTTCCTCCTCTGAGTCAGTAAATCTAAGATCATCATCGTCGTCATCATCATCATCATCATTAGCACTACCATTATCATTAACAGTTGATGATGAGTAGCGAAGAGAAGCTGCTATGGCTGCTTCGAGTTGAGAATCTTCCGATGCATCAACGATTGATTCCTAAAACGGCAAATAAAATCCTAAGTTGTTATGACAGAAATACTAAGTCACTTGACAATGAAACAGTAAAGTTTGCAGCAGATGAAATAAAGTCTACACCCCTGAATATTATACCCATCTTCATAATTATGCGACCCAGACAACTAGCTATAATCTGCGTTGTCTGGGTTTTTGGTTCCTGTCAATTACATTTTCAACAGTCTAAGCAATTAAATTTTTGATTGACAGTAGCCAAGAACCGAGACATCTTGGCCTGCTGTTGGTTGCATAATAATTTATGAAAATGGGCATAAAAAAGTGTTACTATAAAGTTAATACGAACCCTTTTCTTTCTTTTAGCTGGAGGAGTTTCTTCTTTTAGACCAGAGTGATTGAGCATGAACTCTGTGGCTAAAAGTAAATGAAATTACAATATTACAATCAAACACTCTAGAGGGGTTCAGATGGATGAAAAAAACTTTGTTTGAATTCTTACCATTTTCACAAAATGCAGGAGCATCCATAAATCCCCAGTTCGTGAGCTTTTCACCTACACAAAAAATAGCTTTACATATTAAGTAATTTATAAAACACAATTTTTACTTCTCATATTCAGCTTGGAATGTGGTTTTGGTAGAGGGAGTAAAAAGATATATTAGAAGTCTGAGTAAATTAACAAAAAAATTGATTTGGACAAAACAAATTCTTAGGTAGGAACCTAGTTATTCAGAACTAAAGCAAGCCACCACAACTACTTGCATTGAATAGTCCTTAAAAAATCTACTTCCACGTGGAGAAGGAAATGACACATCCAAAGGATTGAGGAACATAGAAAACAACAACCCACTATAAAAATAATTTCAGCTGAGGTATTAAACATTGCTAGTTTAATAACAAGACCTACCTGTTCTGGGGTCGACTACTGCCAGATAAGGATAGGTTGATACATGGTAAAACTGAATAAAACGTTCTCCTTCATCTGTATCTTTGTAAACCTAAAACATACAGACTTTTAGTAAAAAAAACGCATATATAATACTATTTAGTAAAATTCTACTACTATACTATTGCAAATCCTGCATTCTGATTGGCTAACGTACTCACTATCTATCAGCTGATAGATAGTGGGTAGAGAAAGCTGGCTTTGTTTTGAAAAAAATGGCGGCTTTCCCTTCGCGATTTTGTGAAGTTTCCTACGAAGAAATAGAGCCCCTCGTCAACTATCACCCGATAGAAATCTCGAGTTTGTCTTCTAATTGTTAAATATATATTTTTTTTCTATAGCGGTCTCACACAATTACCAGGAAAAAAGTAAGCCTAACACCAGTGATAATTATGAAGAAATTCACTTTGTAAAATTTTTTTGTTACCTGCCAGAGAACAAAGTTTTCTCTAATCATTTTTCGAACTTGTTCATTACTCCAAACATCTCTGTTCAGTTGCTGACATTTAAATTCTTTAACGTCTTGTACATTAACTAATAACCATTTAGACTGCTGTTGGCCACTTGTTTTAGCCTGAAAAATAATTCCAGGGAAAATTAAAAAAAAATGGAAAGTGAAAAGAAAATGAATGGGAAATATAGTAATTGTTCAACTGAAGTATTTACAGTTTCAAAGGTTCCCTTGTGAAGTAAGTCTATAGGGGGTCTGAATAAATCTTCCAGTGTTTTTCTCTTTGAAGCACTTGCTTCTCCAGTAGCCTCTAGTTCTTGTTGTCCTGCAAGAAAAAATTCCATAGTCAACTAATTTCCTTTGAAATACTTTGCTTTGTGAGCAAATGCAAAACTGTAGAGTAAATTGGAGAGCCCAGTTTCTGGCAGGTAATATACCACAGGCTACCCAGATATGAACACAGTTGATAACAAAACTAGCTAATCAAGATAATCAGGATTGACTTACTTGCTTCTGCCTGGAAGTCTCTGAAGGCATCAAACACAGATCTTGATGTTCTTTTTCGCTGACCAAAAGCTATCAATAGTGGAAAATTAGTTATTTAATAACAAATATTGAAGAATCTTTTAAAAATATTTATTAAACAAAAACTGTGAGCTAAATGCATAGAATGGATGAGAGAATGATGAAATGTCAATGAGTGAAAAATGGTGACAGCTTTGAAAAAGCATTGCCCTTTTTGCTCATTCACTAGGTGAAAAACTAGAAGAACTTTTAAGTTAACGGCATCATATATATCAGTCCAGAAAGATAAACCTATGAACTGCCATCACCCAATAACATTAAACAAGGCTTTTCACACTTTGTCTTGACACTAATTGAACTAAGCTATCCATAAGTACGTCCATATAGCGAGATAATTCAACTTACAAGAATAAGGTTCTTCAACCAAAATGCCTCTAGTTTGAGGAATTGGGGCTCGTACATTATCTTCCATGTTGCTAATTCAAAAATTAATAGACATTAATGCATATTAATAATATGACACAATACATCATAAATGCATTAAAAAATCCAAATCATTAATATTAATGAGTTATGTAGAAATTACTGAGGGGGAGGTAGTTGGGTATTTTGTTTTGTTTCTCAGATGATCCACGCTGAAAGATTTACGAGTAACTGAGCTGTAGCATTGCTTATTAGAAAATCAAAGACGCTTTCTTGAATCTACCATGTTTGTAAGCTTACTTGATGAATTTCACGTGAAGGTAAATGAAAATGTACGTAAACAGAGATCAAAATTACTATGAATCTCATTTAGAATAGATATTAAAACGAAAAGATAAAAATTTATGAGTTCAACGGGAATAAAAAGCTTAACGGTAAGAACTAATCGAGGATCAAAATCACTTACTTCGGCTGGTCGGATGTTGAACTAGAAGCAGTGCTTTCAATGGATCCATCTTGGACGGCAGATGATGAGGCTTGGTTCTCCGTAGGACACGCGTCAAAATGCATCTCAATGGCCATTTCAAGATTGCCATTAGTCGCATCTAATAATGACTTTGCTCTTTCCCTTTTAGCGCCGGTGACGTTGACAAATTCTGCAATCAAATCTGACCATTTCTCCGCCATTTTGAACACAAACTGGCTGAGGAAAAACCGCGGGAAAAAGACAGCTGGGGGACTGGGTCTAGCTAGCCCCAGGAAATACGAATTCTCAACACATTCTCAAATTTCAAAAATTAAATTTTACATACATATATATTTAAGATTTATAAATGTTGCTTTAAGAAAAATTCTTCTAAAGTTTCTAGACAATTTACTACCGATGAGTGTCTGCTACAGATATCTTATGGTCATATTGTAGAGTAAAAATATACGACTTGTTGCGAAATATATATATCTAGAAGTATGGATATCAGGGATGAAAAATGCCGCAAAGAAAAATGTCTTTAATTCTCAATTTAAGTTCAACTATTCCTGATACCCGATGATTTTTCTATTTTGTTAGGTTTGGGCTAGCTGTGTTCGAATGAGAGTCTTCGGGATTGTTTCGGGATTATTTCGTGGAGTGGGATTAGAGCCTGGGCCCGTATACACGCTTCGACTGTTAGCGTTCCTCTTCACGAATATCTTGTTTTTGTTTTGCTAAAAATGTTAAATATTTCAAGGTATTTTTAGTAACCTTAGCGATATGCTTTTCAAATTTCTGAAACCCAATATGTAGAACAACCAAGCGAGCATCAAACTGGAGGGTTTCAAGGAAAGAAAAAGGAAATTCTGAGGTAAAAATTGTAGTTTAAACAGCGCGCAAATTTGAATGTGATTCTTGACGACTTTGTAAACTTTCACGACCTTCTTATTTTCCTTCCTGTCTTGACAGGTTTTGTTACTTGAAAAACTTCTTAAATGGTAAAGATTTGTACACTTGAAGGTGCCTTCGAGACGTGGATTCATTGAGAAAAGGCGAATATAAGGTGAGTTTTTTTGTACGTTTGATAATAGAAGTGATAAATCTTCACCAACTTGACTTCGTAGTCAGTTCGTTTCCTAGCTAAGTTGGAGACTTTAAACCTTCTAGAAATTGTTGTCCTTGACCTTGCTCAACATAAAATCCTACCTTATTTTATTGCTAAATCTTAAAACTTTGCTTTACAACCCATTTTCTTTTGCTATGATAAGAAACTTAGCCGTAAAAATACTTTGCTTAGTCTTCACTGAAAAGCAACGCACGTTTCGTGATATATGATAAGACGGCAAATAAATCGAAAAGTCAAACTGTTAAAAAAAAATTAAAAAGATTCTCAATCTTCTTATTTAAATTGCAGTAAGCTTCGGGAATGAATCTTTATTTGCTTTGTTATCTTAACGAAGAAGTATTCATTTGATGCCATGAATTTTATCAGGTCATTTGGGTTGCTAGACGAGACATGTTTTAGTTTACAAATTTTTGTCTTTTTGTGATATTATTGACATTGCCATTGTTTCAACACAAAACCATTAATAATACTAAAGAATTGTACCAGAGAAGAGTGTTAAAATTACTGACGATTATGCATGCCAATTTTATGAGTAATAATGATGACAAGATTTAGAATTTTAAAACTTCAATTTTTATTTATTACATTTTGATGTCTTCCTAATTTCAAGGTCAATTTATTTGCAATTATGAATAATTCACACCTCAGTGGGTCCTTTAGTTTGTAGTCTTTGGTCCTTTTTATTATTATTTTTTCTGATTTCTTTTTTGTTTTTGACATTGTTTGTGGTCAATCATGGTTGGCTATGTGTGAAATATTTTCTGGTGAATGTATATCAACACAGATTCTTATTATAAAATGTCAGTGAGGTCATGTAGAACCCTCTTAAAAATTATTTTGAGTACAGTACATCCTTCGGCCTCAGATAATTTCGAAAGGGTCTGTAACTATAGCATAATATTATTGACATGAATATATGATAAGCTTATGAATATAGATTAAAAATTATCTTAGCTGTGTAGTTAGAGAAAAAACAAATGGGTTTCAGTCCAAAAAGTGAGTAAATGGCTGTTAAACTTTTTCTTTTGAATATCAACACCAATATATACCTAATGAAGCCCTTTGATGAATGACTATGAAATAGATCTAACAAGTGAACTTATTCAGCTCTTCTTCGCTGGGTATTTTGCTATTGATGACGAACAGACAGATAATGTAAATAATCTCACGTGAGGCATAAAGTTTACATTGAGATAGCAGAAAACAATGAAGTTGGTCATGGTATCATAGCACAGTAGTATACACAGCAGAAATTTGAATAATTGTAGTATGCTATGGGAAAGTTTTAAGCTAAGCGATCTAAGTCTGGCAGGTGGGATGCATAGAAGTGTCATAATAGTTTATTTTGAAGAGTAAATAACCAAAATACTCTGTCTGAAATATCAAAACTGTCACTGAAAGCATTTAATTTCCTATAAATTTGAAATGTTAATTGGTTAAGATTTAACTAGCTGAAAAAATGGTAAATTCAAATTCCTAGTTAGTTGAGCTGAGTGTACTTTATAAGCTCAATAGTCATTTTGGCGACATGTATGTAACTATGTTGTAGATAGTTCTAGAGTATTTCATTCATTTGCATTTGAATTGATAGGAGTTTGCAATATTATTAGTCAACTGACCAATAATACATCATCGTATATTCATCCTACATTGAATATTTTTATCACTTGTTCACAGAAATCATGAACTTCACTTTTGGGAAAAGAACTGAGCAAGTTGACTGGAGGAAACTAGGTATTGTGATAATGTGAAATTTGAATGTAAATAATGGAGGTATTACAACCATTTCACATGAAATATCCCTGTTATTAGTATTTTTATTTCAATCTACAATAATTATTACTAACACCTTTTTATTGATAAAATTTATTGTTTTAATTATTTTAGCGGCTGTAGATCTTGATCGCCTGACTCGTGAAATGGATGTTAAGACTCTACAGGATAATATCATGAATGTTACTTATTGTAACATTGAAGCTGAGCTGGTAAGACATATGTAGCAAATTATAAGTATTTCTAATACCTTAGAGTGTCTGCAACAGATGGGAGGATAATTTGACCAACTTACTTGATCTAATTGATATCCTAATAAGATATAAAAAAATCTGTACCCAACAGTTGTCTCAGTAGCTCTATATTGATTCAATGAGATTGACTGTCCAAAATTTTCAGTTGTCAACATGACTATTGAATTAATGAATTTCACTAGCCAAAACAAGAAAATAGTCATAACTAGTTGACTACTACCAATTCAAGTTTGAACCCTACATTTTGTTAATATTTATTAACCTTTCTAAGAACTAAAAGAAACCTTCCTTAGTTTATACCCAAAACATTAATTGCCTATCAAATTATCTAAAATGTTTTGATGAGAGTTCCATCTATTTCTAGGGTATGCAAGCTGTTGGTTTTGATCCCAACTTTATCAAGTTATTCAATCTGGCCCAGTTAATCATAGAGTATTTATTGGTAAGTGGGATTCATAATATAATTATGATACTTGTTTGCTGTGATTCACAATATTCTGTGAACTCAGTATTAATAGTAGTTGCGAGCTCATTGGAATTTGGTTTTTCACTGTAGCCAGTTTAAAATATAAAAGGTACCGACTGATTAGGTTTGATTGAAGGCTACAGAAAAAACAATTTCACAACAAGCTGTAGAAATGTCTGAGTTCACAGAATATTCAGAATTTCATTAATAGTACCTCGATATTGGTAAGAAGGTGAGGGGTCAGGTCATATATAATTTTTGTAGCTTATACAGTACGTTTCTCACAATTAAACCCACATTGAAGACCTACTTGCCATTAGAGTCTCCAGCAGCTCAGTGGTAGAGTGTCCAACTAGCATACGGAGGGTTGTGGGTTCGATACCCATCTGGGGCTCAGAATTTTTTTCTGAGTCCATTCAGTATGGTACGATCACATATACATTTCATATGTCATATATAATGTTGAATATAGGAAAAATGGATTTTCTAGTTTTCCTCCCTCCCTCTCCAAATTAAAAATCAACTTCCAATAAATTGATCATGGAATAAGGGTCCCAGGTTCATTAGCCACTGGCTGCTATAATGTATTAAGCTGGTAAAACCATCTATTGTGAAGATGGTATCAATCATATTGATTAACTTTGCACTGTTGAAATAATGAAGTTAATTTTTTGTACAGCATTCCCAAGAATATTTATCAAGTAATCTAGAGACTGAGGTCAAAAAAGTACAAGAAACAATGCAGGTATGATCTTGTCAAGAAAAAGTCATAAGCATAGAGAATCCAAAAGAGGGTCATTTTCAGGGCTTGAAATAGCAGCCTGCCAATGGCCAAAAGTCAGGCAAAATTTAAGGTTTGGCAGGCAAAAATAATCAAAGGCCATGACCATTAAATGCCTGGCAGGCTTAAAAACATATCACAATAAAAATCCAAGATTGCTTAGCTTATTTCCTTATCTCTATTTGTGGTTGAATTAGAGTGCTGAAGAAGTAAGGAAAGAATTAGAACAAAAGGCAGATGCTCAAAATAAACTGAAAAAAGAAATAAAGAAATTAAAGAAATGGATAGCAGAATATCAGATGATGATGAGGGCAGGTGCCAGTGGAATACATAAGGTGAGGAGATTAACTTTTAATATACCTTTCCTGAATTAGTTTGGATGATCATGAAACAATGGTTTCAAGACGAGACTGAACTTGATTCTTTTATTTATCAAGGCCAACCTCGACTTGAAACCATTGTTTTGTGATCATCCAAGCATATTCGGGAAAGATCTATTAATTTGGTGGGATTTTTTTTCCTTCAGGTTTTGTGGTGTTGTAGCTTGTGTACAGACTATAATTTGATCTTTTTATCACACTTTATAATGTGATGGTGTATCTATTTTATCTTCCTTCTCCCTCTCTCCCTCACTTCCACCTTTAAATCCTTCAAATTTTATTGATACTCTTAAACAATCTCTGGGCTGATCAAAGCCAGGGCAGGGCTAACTCACAGACCAGATTGGAGTTAAGCTTGTTGGGTTTAGTGGAGGGAGAAAAACTGGAGATCCCAGAGAAAACCCTGAAATCAAGGAAGAGACCAAACAAACTCTACTCACATTTGATGACAAGTCCAGGAATCGAACCTGAGATTACTTAGGTGAGAGGCAAGTGCACTACTGCTACATGTATGCCACCCTGATTTCCTCCTTCCCTTGCTCCTGACTCTTTTGTTTACAAGTAATTCAGCCTTTAAGTTAATATTATGTTTTTATCTTGCAGTGCCCTTACTGTGCCAAAGCCTTTGTTAGCCATGAGTATCTTACAGCACACTTGGCTCGTCGCCATAACGATGATGGTACCCACATGAATGGTTACATTACATCTGTCAAACCTGTCAATATTACAGTGTCTTCAAAACCTACCAATGGAGAAGTGGACCAGGATAAGTTAGCTTTACTAGAAGAAATGAAACAGATAAAGGACAGACTGTATGCTACAGAGAGAGATCTGATGAATGAAAGAGCTGCACGGGAGATGAGTTCTGCAAAGGTAATTATTTTTCACTTGCCATGTATTTCAATATTTGATGACTCAGTGTACTGTTAATCATGATTGTCTTGAACCTCTTTAATCAAGGTTCAACATATTTGGACTTCAAGATACTACGCTTCTCAGTTGAGCTTGGAATGACTGAAGTTTTGTCACAAAGTTTTGTCGTTGAAAAGTACATGTTGTCAGGGGCAACATCAAAAGTATTGAACTGTATAGTGTGGAAAAATTTCATGAGCTTAATTGCTGCCCTGGTGACATCAGAATACTTTTGACGTTGACCCTGACAACATTCTGATGAAAGCATTCAACATTCAACATTCAACATTCAACTAGTTAAGTCTGATGATGATCACACTTTTCCCCTTTTGTAACTTTCGATAGGAAAAAGACCAATTTTCAACTGATCAATCAAAGTTCAGAGATATGGAAGAAAATCATGAAAACTGGAAAAGAATGGAAGAAGAAAGACATAAGGTATGAATTATAAGCTATAATTTTCTTATTTCACCATTACAACTTCATCTATAGCAGCACAGATTGTTGTCCAGTTTTTACTCAACTCATTCATTCATTTGTTCATTTTCATTCATTTGTTCATTCATTCATCCACCCATCCATCCATTCATTTGTTGGTTCATTCATTTGTTCATTCAATCATTCAATCGTTCAATCGTTCAATCGTTCAATCGTTCAATCGTTCAATCGTTCAATCGTTCAATCGTTCAATCGTTCAATCGTTCAATCGTTCAATCGTTCAATCGTTCAATCGTTCAATCGTTCAATCGTTCAATCGTTCAATCGTTCAATCATTTACTTATTTATTTTCAGAGAGAAATGAACCAATTGAAAAACACACTCTTGCAGCAAATGCAAGAGCTGCAGTTGCAAAATCAGGCAGAAAAGGAATCTTTTAATCAGGTAGGTATTGCTCAGAAAATGGCTAGAAATATGACCTGAGTTCATAACCTTCTAATCTTTTTTTCATTAATTTTTTTCCTAGGCTATTTCTGATCTGGAGGATAAAATGAGTATGTAATACTATAGTGTTTAAGAATGCAGTTTGTGTAGATAGCAAATATAGGAAATACATACAACTCAGATGCTAGAAATTTAATTACTAAATTAAATTAAATTACTTTAAATTACTAAAAAAGATATTGCAAAGCCTTGTGGGATAGAAATACAGACAAACTTTGTATAAAAGGCTTTGGTCACAAGGAAAAGAGAATATAAGTCAAAAAAACATAATTTTTCACGAATTAGAAACAACAAGACAATAAAACATTGTTGCAGCATATTGCTTGGCTTGTCTGCATTTCAATCCTATAAATAATGTCCCTTAATGCATCATTGTAATGTCATCTGTGGAAATTTGCAGAAGCAGAAGCAAAAATAGTACCCAGGGTTGTACCCAGACATAGATCTGTCTGAAATTTCCATTTGCTGTGTAGTTGCATGACTATTGAAATGGCTGTGAATTAGTAAATTATGTCCAAAAACTTGATATGTATAATTACAGTATTGTCTGTTTTGTGTTGTAGGGACAAGGCAATCAATGATTGGCTCTATAAAGGTAATTTGTCTGTGCGCTGCAATACAACATTTGAAATGGAAGGAAAAAGGAAGATGAAGTTACAGACTGCATGTGATTGTGGTTGATCATTTCAGTGTAACTGAATCTAAAATGTTATGCCAAGAATTTTCTCTGGCCCTAACCCCCCCGGCAATTTTGGATATTTCTATACGGGCATAGGTTTTCCACTTTAAAAGCTTGACACATGAGTAATAAATATAATTATGCATATTTGAATAGGATGAAGATGAACCTGATGGACCAAGCAAAGGAGACATTACAAATATGATGAACGAACAGGTAGGCAAACATTTTGGTTGTTGGAACCATTGGTGGCATGTGCTACAAATATGCTACCTCTCACTGTTATGGTCATGAGTTCAATCCCCAGACTAACCATCATATATGAGTAGGGTTGCTTGTTCGTTCACTGCAGGGCTTGACACTAACATACATTTACCAGTCTCAGACTAGTGAAGGTTTGCTGTGGACTAGTTGGAAAAAGACCTTGGGACTAGTGATTATCTACAGTGACTAGCCCAAGGACTAGTACCGAAAAAAGCTAGTGTTTAGCCCTGCATTCCTGCATGTGCTTCAAGGGTTTTTCTCCATGTTCTCTGGTTTTCCTCCCTTTGCAAAAATCAACTTCGAAATTTGGTTCTTGAAATTCCAATTTTAATTATTAATAATTGATCATGGAACAAGGACCACAGGTTTGTTAGCCAACTGGTTTGGTCAGAGATTTCAAATCTGAGAACAAAATTAATTGTGGGCTGTGATCTGCAAGCTTGGTATTCAAATATGAAGGAAAGTGATTTTTTTTTTTAAAATTAGTAGTTCACAACAAGTTTTATCTAATTATGCCACCACCTTTGGGCTATGACCTGTGCTGGCTCTCAATCTCATATTTCAGATCTCCAACTAATTATAATCATGTTTCTTTTTGAAATAAGTGTATGATTATAGTTATTGTAGGATTATTTGTCACCTGCCTCACCCAGATAATCTTTCAATCTATTTTAGCTTGAACGGATCAAAGCAGAAACTCAGGATGGCATGCAGCAAGAGATGAAAAGATTAAATAAAAAATGGAAAACAAAAGAAGATAAGCTCCAGTTGGACCATGATAATGAAATGAATAAGGTAGATTATCATTTCATCACATTATTTTTGATTACCATCAGATCAGGTACAAGGGGCAGTTTACTCCAGATATTATCCTTAACTCATTATAATCAAATTGTCATCTTTCAGCGTCACCATAACATTATCTTCTTCCTCATTTTCATCATCTTTATCATAATCATCATTGTCATTCATTTGTCAGTCATAGTAAACAAAACTACCGCCAATAGTAGGGTATCGGTGGACACCACATTGTTAACATACTGTCAACTAATGACATCCTACCGACAACCTACCGACAATCTACCGATACCCTGCTGATACCAATTTGGGGGATGTATTGTTTACTATTACTGTCATTGTCATTATTCAACATCATCACCAACACAACAATCTTCCTCCTCCTTCTCCTTCTCATCATAATCATCATGATTGTCATCATTTCCAATCATTGATCATCGTCTATATTGCTATCATAAACGATAACATCATAAAACATTATCACTGGACTTTTGTTAGGTTCGAGAACTTCTGAATCAGTACGAAGACAAGCTAGACAATGAAAGATCAGAAAAAGATGAATTAAACAAAAAAATTATAGATTTGACTAGGGTAAGTAATACAAAATTCTCTAAATAAAATAATAGAAACCAGTGTAAGCAAATAAAAGATGAACCGATTCAAAAAGGAAAGATGGGATAAGATAATGAAATGCGAGAAATGGAATAGAAATGTATCATAGTTGATTGGAATGAACTGAAATGCAATATATATTAAGTGCAGGGTTCCCACGGTCAGGGAAAAGTCAGTGAATTCTGAATTTTTTCAAGGTCAGGGAATATTGTCAGGGAATTTTAATTTTGGTCAAAGAATTTTTGCAATTTACCCAAAAGTCACTAGGGAATTTCGGTCAGCCTTCATAAAATTGTTTTAGTTTTAGAATTTGGAATTCTTAGTGGGGCTTCCTTTGGATGCACTACCATGTAAATAAAAAAAAATTGTAAAGTAAGTGCCCAGTGTGGTGAGGGGAAAACGGTTTTTGGGTCAGGGAAATGTCGGAAAAGTCAGGGGAAAATATTTTTCTAGATGAGTGGGAACCTTGAAGTGAATTATTTATGAGACAAATTGGAATGGGATTGAGGGAATGCAAATTGAAAGAGAGAAAAAGAACAAAAACAGTTGTAAAATCAATGTATTTTTCATTTTCTTATCAGAAACTTAGTGAACATGACAAAGCAATACAAGACAGTAAGGTAAGAGTAAACCAACATTATCTTATGATTATTTAACTCCAGAAATGAAGAACTGTTAGTAGTCTTTGGATTCATTTTCCTAGCTAATTTCTGCCATTTTTCTGCATCCATTATATCATGGACGCTTTCATATTAAGTACAACATTGTTATGTTAACAGGTTGCGGCAGAACAGTATCAACAAGCTGCAAGGCAGCAGCCAGTACTGGGTAAGTACCTGTAAGGTACCCTTATAATTACATGTCTGCTCAGTAGTATTGCTGGATGCCAAGTGAGGTCAAGGTGTATTATGTTTACTGTCTCAGAAAAAGCTCATGTAAGGAAATCAAGGGTGAAAATTATTATAATAGTGCACTCATCTCTCATTGGTCTCTCATCCCAGGGGTCTTGGGTTTTGATTCCTGAACTCTGTATCACACGACACATAAGTGGAGTTTGTTAGGTCTCTCCCTTTGTTTGAAGGGAAGGGTTTTACTCTGGGTTCTCTGTTTTTCCTCCCTCCTCAATCAAGACCTAACATGCTAAATTCCAATTCGATCTGTGGATTATTTGTGCCTGGACTTAGATCAGCCCAGACGTTGTTTCAGGGTTTGGTCTGTGAGTTAGCCAATAATTGCCCTGACTTTTGTCAGCTGAGAGGTTGTTTCAGGGTACCAATAAATTTTGAAGATTTGAAGTTAGCTATTTTTGTGTTCATTTAGGCTTTCATATTATTTTATCATCAGTAACTTTATGTACTTCCTCTTTTTGTAGCCACACCACCAGTCCCAAGACGAGAAGTCACCTTCTCTGATCAAGGTAAAATGCAATTAAGAAATCAAAAGGAAAACTGGAAAAAAATTCAATATAAATTACCAATGTTTTTGTTGATAGACTTCCTGGAAAGAGATAGAGTAAAGACACCAGATTTTGATACTAATAAAGGTACAGTGCTTTCCAGGTTGAATTTCAAGTAATTCATGATGATGATGATAATGGTGGTGGTAATGATGATGATGTTGATGATGATGATGATGATGATGATGATCCCCCTGCTATTGTGCTACTTCCAGTCTCATTAGCGATGTTGTTTCATAGTTTTTATACTTCCATAACTTTTCCTCCAGAAGATACAATGACACTCTTCGTGGCCGCCAACACCAATCGCAGTCAGTACAGGCTATGGCGTCAAAGAGCTGAAGGGTCTAGCGAGTGGGTCGACAAATTCAACTTCAATGCATGTGTGCGACCAGTTGGTCCCTTCACTACCCCAGTATACGTCTACGCTGCGAGTGGTTCTCCATACTGGAGACAGTGCATCACTGGGAACTCCAAGCCTCCTAGTAATGAGTATCGGTTGGATTACATGTTTTATGCATCTCAGAGCCCAGTGCTTGGTTCTATTCAGCTCCATGTACTTGATGCTGGTACTTTACCTGTAGTTAGGTCTTGTGTTTACAGGTCCAAAGACCTGCCTGGCTGGAAATATAAGGGATTTTCGTTCTATGCTTTGAAGTCCAACCAGAAAGGTATGATTTTGGAACTAGGGTTGTCTGTAATATCTAGCCTAACCTCTGCTCTGTAGTCACTGGACCCATCGTATAGCAGCCCATAGGTCCAAAGTGTTGCAGTCTGCAGTCTCAACAACTTCTAGACATCTGGGTTCAGGGTTTGAAATAACAGCTGTTCATCAGACAATGTCTAGCCAGAATTGGAACTTGTCCAGTCAAATCTTTAAAATTCGCGTTAATTTCATGGAGCGTTAATTTCCTATAATAAGGTATATCATAGCCCTATCAGTTATACGTTTTTCTCCCTCTTGAACCAGGTGTAAATGTATCAAGCTCTTTTGAAGGCGATCAAGGTAAAGTAATTGTAATACTGGAAGTTTCGAAGTTCAGACAGTAGTAACAAAATTGGCCACTATTCTTGGTGTCAGAAGGGTTCGTCAGTATGAGTTATGCAATCTTATTTGAGGGGCATTTGGTTATCACAACATCTTTCAGTGATCACAATATATATTTGCTTGCAGTACCTTAACTTGCAACAACATTTTGAAATCATATAAAATCTGTTTTTGGACTAAATGTTATTTTTTTGTTCACAGATTCTGAAGAAAGTGAATCGGAATCAGAAGAGATGTAAGTAAAACACTGTGTTTTTGTGTTACGCGCAACCCAATCCTTGTGATCTAGCAAGACCTTAGAGGAGTAGTCAGGTCTTATGTGTCATATCTAAATGACCGGCTTTTTATTTTAGTGATAAGGTTACTGAAGTGATGAAAGAGAGTCTTGAGAGCACAGATACAAAGGATATGACCTCGTAAGTTATTCTGTAGTGCACAATGAACACTGAGTGTGACCATTCCTTAATTCGTTATCACCACCTTCATCATCCCCACGACCATCATCCTCATCGTTGTCATCATCATCATAGTTATCATCATCATCACGGCCATCATCCTCATCGTTGTCATCAGCATCACCACCATCATCATCATCACCAGCATCTTCATCATCACCACGACCATCATCCTCATCGCTGTCATCATCATCACCATCATCATCATCATCACCACCATCTTCATCATCACCACGACAATCATCCTCATCGCTGTCATCATCATCACCATCATCATCATCATCGTCATCATCGTCATCATCGTCTTCTCTAGTTGATTCGCATTACTTTTTTTTAAACTAAACCTTATTTTTTGATTCTCACAGAGGCATGTCATCATCAGAATGGGTATGTATGCAAGGGTGTCTCATACCATCACTTATTTTCACAACCATTGTTAGTAGTGTTGGTTGTAAATGATAATTTGTCATGTAATTGTTGTTTTCAGGGAACTGGAACATTACAGCGTGGAGAGTTCCATCCCTTTCCCCACAACCCAGATATTACAAGTAAGTCAAACCTGGTGATCGCCTAGATAGTCTTAATAGTCCTAACGAGGAGGCAGCATGGTCGAGTGGTCAGAGCGTGGTGCCGGGTTCGAGCCCCGCTCTGGCCGCTAGCTGAGACTGTATTTGTCCTGATTTCGATTAGGTCAAATTCAGTTTCTCGACCATGCTTATAAATAGCCAACTGGTTTGTCTCCTTGCCAGTTGGGATTCTTAACACTTTATGTTCATATGATTTGTCTTTATTTCAGTTTATTCAGCGCTTTGGACAATTAGTGGAAATGCGCTATATAAATAGAATATTTATTTATATTTATTTAATGTTCCTGATAGTCCTAATATTCCTGATAATCGCTGTGATTAGCCGCTGTGTTAATACTGAAGATAATAAATACTGAATTCGTTGCAGCTCATTATCGACATACTCATGATGAGGTCATGGCCTGCAGACAAGAGATCGAGCAAATGTTGGAACAAAAGTTCTCCAAACAAGGGATACAACCAGTAAGATGTGAACAAAACTTATCAATTTGGAGGCATGACACTAATTACTAACAATTCACTCATGATTGTAAGCTGCACGGCTGCTAATAGCGCCTTAATATGCAGCCCACAAAGTCCTCCACTGGCGCATTGAGACGATGTGAAATGTGCTATATAAGAACTTCCCATTATTATTATCATCCATCCATCTTGTTCATCATCATCATCACTGCTACCACCACCACCATCATCATCATCATCATCACTATCATCATCGCGTATGGTCATAATATCATCATCACTACCACTTACCGTATTTATCATGGTTGTCATCACCATCATTATCATCATCACCATCATCGACAGTTTTGTGAACACTGTTAACACCAACGTCATATTATAAACACCATCATTGCCATGACAACCATCATCGCCAGATCGACAAGATTGAATCCCATTTCTTATTCAGAGTATTGGCCGGCTCTCCTCAGTGAAAATGGACGAACGTATGGCTGCCCAAGCAACAGAAAGACAGGCTCGCGCAAAGGTAAGACAGAAGAGAAAACAAGTAAAGATGACCTGATTTGTTTTCTTCCTCCGTTAAATAAAAATAAAAACCCTATTTTTGTTTCAACAGAAAATACGAAACTTTGATCAGCTGCGAAACAGGTAAACAAAACAAAACAAAACAAATTTAACATGACTGTAAAAAAAAGTGCGGTAACAGACTTGCCGTACCGTGATCGTGCATTTTGATTGGATGAGCAAGGATCTCGCGCGCTGTGATTGGTTCGAAGGATGTCGTCAATACTTACCGTGACCGTGTATTTTGATTGGATGAGCAAGGATCTCGCGCGCTGTGATTGGTTCGAAGGATGTCGTCAATACTTACCGTGACCGTGTATTTTGATTGGATGAGCAAGAATCTCGCGCGCTGTGATTGGTTCGAAGGATGTCGCCGTGACCGTGAACGTGTATTTTGATTGGATGAGCAAGAATCTCGCGCGCTGTGATTGGTTCGAAGGATGTCGTCAATACTTACCGTGACCGTGGTATTTCGCAGGCATACTAATTGTACATTTAATACGTATTACATACACGATTCTATAGATTAATTATTGATAATAATATCTCATGATATCCCTTGATCTTTAAAGCTTGAGCGAAGAAGCTGAAGACATTGCGAAGAGAAATTATAAAACGAACGGTTCCAAAGCTGGTACCTCACAACAACTAGGTATGATTTATTTGACAATACGTAATTTATTCTACCCCTTGATATCCCATGATGCTTTGCGTAAGGGCTTTCAAGAGACGTGGGTTCAGTAAAAAAAGGAAACGGCCATTTCTACCTTTAGGGTTGATGTCACCAGTGTGTGTATAAGCGCGGGGTATATACTTAGAAGCGTAGAAGCTAAGTTTAGATATATTTTATTTTAGACCCTCGTCAAGGTGGTAAATCTCCCACAACCCGATCTAAACCTCCAACTATGAAGGCCACAGCAACTGCAGTCAGAGCCTCGTCCTCACTACAGCAGTCAAAGAACTCGACCAAGAGCTCGATGACGTTATCTTCTACTGGGTAAGTAACTACCAAAATGAGTCGTGTTTCCCCGTGTCATACCTCTCCCCCATCCCCTTGCAAGGTATAAAACAGAATCTTGTTAATGAACTCAAGTGATGGGTGTACCACGCCTTAACTGTGCCATGTCCGTGCCACGCCGTAACCGTGCCACGCCGTAACTGTGCCGTGTCTGTGCCACGCCGTAACCGTGCCGTGTACCGTGACTTTTCACACATACGAAATCTGCTCATTAGACAAATATATTAGATACAATGGGACCTCAAAAGGACGGTGTGCATAAAGCAGATTTCGTATAAGTGTGAAAGGTCACGGGACGCGGCACGGTTATGGTGCGGCGCGGACACGGCATTGAATGTGGAATGTTTTCATACACGGCACGGCACTGACACGGTCACGGCCATGCTGTAAGTTTTTCATAGTCATACGAAAACTGATCTGTCAAAAAGACGTCCTCACTTCGGTCTTGAGATGTTGAATTATTGTTCGATATCTTTTACAGTTCGCAAGACATGGGATTATCTACGGGCGATCAGTCTTTTACTGGGACGTCAGTAACAGAAAGGACACTAAGTGACTCTGATGCTGGGGAAGAGGACGAGGAAGACTACAGCGACGATTCTCAGGATAGATCAGAATGGGATTCAACTGGGTACGTATTGACGAGGGCGGGGAGGAGTGTAGTGTGCAATAATACTGAAAAAATTAACCCTTTATGCTCCTTTTCGTAGTCTCCCCCGGGACCGCGAAGCATAATTTTGATTGGGGGGGCTAACTTCCACCAAATACTTGAAGACCTAGCGGGTTTGGGGGCATGCTCCCATTATTGGGGGGGGGGCTATAGCCCTCCAGCCTCCCCTGCTCCGCGGTCCCTGCTCCCACAATCCCTTGCGATTTTGAGAGTGAGGTAGAGGTCAGGGTAAAATTTGCATAACGATAAATATTTTTTCGATGCATCGATTTAATTTGTTTTGAGTTTTATGCGAATTTTACCCTGACCTCGATCTCACGCTCAGAATCGCAAGGGATTGTGGGGAAATACAAAAAGTAGCCCTATTATGGGTACAAATATCAATCACGCCCATTTAATAAGCAGTAATTTTCAGTAATGAATGAATCAATTTAATTGTCGTTTTCAGCAATTCACTAACGCCAGTTCCAGCGCCTGTATCACGAGGACAGCCACGCCCTCTACCTACGAACCCTAAAGTCTCTGTAAGGATCCCAACACATGATATTGAATCTGATCCAGAAGATATACAGGTGAAGGACTTTGATATACGGGTCAGTTATTGATTCATTATAGGTAGAGTGCGGTACCTAATGCGCCACCTCTCCAACAAATGTGTACATGGGTTTGGTCCTCTTTAAAACTATAAAACAAAAACCGCTACAAAAACCGCTACAAAAACCGCTACAAAAACCACTACAAAAACCGCTACAAAAACCACTACAAAAACCGCTACAAAAACCGCCACAAAAACCGCCACAAAAACCGCCACAAAAACCGCTACAAAAACCGCTACAAAAACCGCCACAAAAACCGCTACAAAAACCGCTACAAAAACCGCTACAAAAACCGCTACAAAAACTGCTACAAAAAAACCGCTACGAAAACCGCTACAAAAACCGCCACAAAAACCGCCACAAAAACCGCTACAAAAAAAGGCCATGGAATGACACATGTTCTGTACTGGGAAAACATTGCAACCACGACGAATGAGGTCTATTGATCCATTCACTCATTCGTTCTTTCACTCACTTTCATTTTTTCAATTTTTTTCCAGCCTGCGCCGATAAGAAGTACACAACACCCCAGTAGCAGTCCAGCAAACAATAATGTATGTATTCACTGTGGTAATACTAGTAGAGAGAGGTACTGATTGCTGTGGTTGAAATTCTAAGGATTTTATTTTGAAGGGAATGACACGTGGTCTAGGATGGGAGAAACGTAAAATGAGTGTGTTACTTTGTTTATTTATAGTTGATGTAGGGCTCGCTGTGATGGTGCGGTTTTTTATGTTTCATTAGGTTCGTGGTCTTACCAGTTCGTTAGAGCGGAGTCTAGGGAATAACAACACCGGCAGGAAGCCAGTAGGAGGCGTAGCTTTACCGGGAAAACACGTAAGACTTATACCAAAAGACCCTGTCGTATTTCGCATCTTGCAATACCTTCCTGTCTGGTGATATTAAATCCCCAATACAGGCGCAACTTTCTCGGGGAGTTAAAAGTTAAGATTTTACTGTAACAAAAACCGTAACAAACAAAAAAAAAAACGGAACAAAAACCGTAACAAAAAAAGTAACAAAAAACGGAACAAAAAACGGAACAAAAAAGTAACAAAAAACGGAACAAAAAACGGAACAAAAAAACGGAACAAAAAACGGAACAAAAAAAGTAACAAAAAACGGAACAAAAAACGGAACAAAAAAGGAACAAAAAACGGAACAAAAAACGGAACAAAAAACGGAACAAAAAACGGAACAAAAAACGGAACAAAAAACGGAACAAAAAACGGAACAAAAAAACGGAACAAAAAACGGAACAAAAAAAGGAACAAAAAACGGAACAAAAAACGGAACAAAAAAGGAACAAAAAACGGAACAAAAAACGGAACAAAAAACGGAACAAAAAACGGAACAAAAACTTCGGGCTACAGTATAACAGAGGTAGTTGTTGGCCGTCACCATGGTCACCATCGCATCATGCTACCATCACCTCACATTTGTTTTCAATTCTTTCTTTCGTTTGAAGGATGATTTTGATGACAGTGATTTTTCGTTATCATCAATCGAAGAGAAGACCAAACCAACCCAACTAACTCGGTAAGATATGATATTGTATTGTAACCTTTAATAGACTAACGCACTGCACATGAAATGCAAACCAGAATATGAACGCCTAATATAAACGTGCTCATCCAATGATCGTCCTGCTTCTCTTTCCCAGAGCTGAGTTAAACAGAACGGGAAACCGCAATGGTAAGTGTTGATTGCATTCAATCTCTCGTATGTTTACATGTTGTTGTGTTGTATAAAAATTGGGGTTTTTTTTCATTTCGAATTTAAGGCTAATGTTGTCACTTGACCTATCAATGAAATCTCTACTAGGGCACCAGGGCCTGGTTGTACGAAGGGTGGATGAGATTTATCCTTCAAATAGCGCTTCGTACGACTGGGCCCAGCCTTTTAGAAATTGGTGCGCAGAACGTGCTTGTACAGTCTTTTTGAGGCAGCGCCAACTTCGCTAATGTGTCTGTTTTCTACTCTGTCAGAAATCCAACTTTCTGATGAAGAAATAGAAAATGCGCGCGCGTTCTGTGTGTAGTTATAAAACACTCAGGGATTGACAAAACATGAGAGAAGTGTTAGACGTAGCATGACAGGCATATTATAAATTACAATTTACTAATTGCCGATATTTTAGACACACAACGGAATAGAAAGTGCGCGCGCATGCTTTGCGGCTCATATGAAGCAAGTACCATCAATCAAACTAGAATCTAAATTTACAACAATTATTTTATATTTCATTATAAACTTGTATACTGTGTGATAGCCATCGTCATTTACTGATAGCACTCATTTATGAGGTTTTCTGGATTTAGGGTACTAAGAATGTTTCCCATTCTAAATTTAGAATCAACTCCAGTTCCCGCACCTCGTTCTCGACCTCAACCCAGCCCTCGTAAAGGTGTCCCCGGCTCATCTGCAGTTGAAGCTTTCTCAGTGGATGATTTATCAGACTTTGATGATAGCGATCTGGAAATGCATCATCTTTAAAAAGAAGTTTACCAGTTATTTATAATGTTTTGTATATTATTATTATGTCTAATCTACCACTTCCACTTCGTAAGAGCAGTTATTGTATGAGTTGGAAATGTGCAATACTGACTCACTACAAGTACGCAGTACAACATGTTAATAATGAATTTACCACTGTTTCACATTACAAAGACACTTTATTACTACAGCAAAATACAGCTACCGATCTACCTTATTAAAAACCACTCTAATTGGTTAATAAAATATATATGCCTCAGTACTTGCTGTTGTATTAGAACTGTACCATTATAACCAATATAATGTAAGCATTTGGCTAACATTGTTCTGATGTTTCTGTTCAAGTGATAAGTAAAACACTTCATACAAACAACATAATCCTTAAACCTATCAACTCAGACTAAAAGATCCAGAGGTTTAATACTAGCATAACATATATATTTTACAAGATACTTATTTACATCAAAGACTTTGTAGAAGTAATATTTTGGAAGGAAAGCTTTATAAAAATAAAATTATCCAGATAAGATAAGATTTCGGTAATATTTTGTAGAACTCACATGTGTAAAAGCTCTAAAATATTTAAAATAAAATATCTGAAAAGTTATTATAAATCTGTGTTAAGCTTAAATGTCACCTGCTAAATATCATTAAGAAAGAGTGCTTTTTGTTTCTGCCATACAGAAAGCACCAGACATGGTTCTTTGTCTTACAGATTCAGTGGCTTCCCTCAACCTTCTTTTATGCAGCCATATTTGTCAGATAGCTGGTTCTGGAGTACTTGACTGGCGAAGAGGGGTGGGGCTAGGTTTCCAACTTTATGTTCACCAATATGCTATTTTTCACATCCGAGGCACTGCTGACCACCAAGAGTGTGTGTGTGTGTGGGGGGGGGGGGGGGGGGGCATATACAGGTACCCCCTGATCCTCCCTTACAACTACCCCAGGACCAGTAAGTTATACACTATTTCAAAAAAGGTTGGTGAGGGTTTTGTTGGAGTTGCATATATACTAAGCCCGAAATGCACTATGGGTGATGTGAATCTCACATGAAAGCAACATCCAACAAATAAATGGCACTTGTGCAGTCATTTATTTGCAGAAAACCATAAGACCTTAGGAAAAAAGTGCCCTGTGTTAATACCCTAATACCACAGCAAACTCACAAGTATTCTGAACTTGATTTATTTATTTCATTTTAAAATAGTTGCTTTGCATTGTTCATATGGCTGTACAGTATTGATTACAAAAACATCTCTTCATAAAATGACCAATCACGTCTAAAGACATCTTACTCGGCCATTAGAAAGATTTACAAAGATATTCTATTTTATATGGTCCCAAGCAAAATAATCCTTGCTTTCCGGGATAGTAATGGAGGCCCACTTTGCTTAGTTCAAAAGGAGGAATCTTAGCAAACTCAACATGCACTGAATACATCAACATGCTTGAGAGTTTTGTTTGAGTTATTTCCAGAATCCATACAATATGAGTTCATATTGTCAACTTTACAAAGGGGATCAACCGCCCTGAGTGCCAGAAGCTCCAGTGCCCAAGAAAAGTGACAATGAAGATAAAGGAAAAGAAAGAATCAGAGCAAAAGAGCCTGTGGAACCCAGGTAGTTCACTTAGTTAATAATGAAATTATTTAACTCATTACCTAGTTAGAAAACGTTCTTCTTGGAACAGTAATATTAGAAATATAATAATATGTTCTAATAAATATCCGTGAATTACTTTATAGTGCCAAATGAAAAGAACCCAAGTTCTGGGATATACTTTATAATTTACTTTTTAGAGAAAAGACGCTTCAGGGGTGGAAAGTATTTCAACGGAGGATGAACAAAGTCAAGAAGATATGATGAAAAACGTAGAGAATTAGTTAAAGTGGAATTTAAATTGAAAGCCATCTCCACCACCGAATGGGAATCCACCATTCTGGAAGGGCCATCCTCCTCCTCCACCTTGTTGGTCAGGGTCAAGAGGATCTTCACCATTGTCATACTTTGCTCTTTTTTCTGTGAAAAAAAACCCCCCAAAAAAAAAAAGCAATCAGTTCAACTCTGTTTTCTATTGATCAATATTTAATATTTTTGATTAAATTCCACTGAAATACACTTGAAATAGAGATTATAAACGTACACAAAGCAAAATCTTTCATCTAGGGTAAATTATTTTTGATTTTTATCATTATTCAGATACACGTGACGGTATTGCGTGACACAAATTTAACCTTCATAACTTGGGAACCAAACATTAAAATGACTCAAAATCTAAACTATACATCGCATAATATTTCTAAAATATGTTTTAGAAGTCAGTGATATAAGTCACAGGAAAAAGTTTTGAGTTTTTGATGACGTCACATGAAAACCAGCAATTGATTTGGGCAGATCTGTGATTGGAGGGAGGGAGGGAGGGAGGGAGGCTCAACATCTTGACTGCTAAAGGTGTGAGCTAAGTTTGATTTAAAATTTGTTTGGGTGGCCTTAATTGGTTCAAGTAGTTGCACTGTTAACATGTATAACTTATCTAGATCTTACCTGGATCTGATAGAACCTCCTTGGCAGCAGCAATGTCTATAAATTTTTTCTCTGCTTTCTTTTTCTCAGTGTCGTCTCTGAACTGATCAGGATGCCATTTCACTGCCAGCTTGCGATATGCTTTTGTGATCTCTTTTTTACTGGCATTCCTAATCATTTAAAATGTTAATAAGATTATTGCAAATCATTGCAAGTTGAAATGGTCATCATCATGCATCACCATCATAATTGCCATCATAATTACTTTGCTTTTAGTCGTAATACTCTAACATTTGCTGCAACCAAGTTACCTTTTTAATCCAAGAATTTTATAATAATCTCTTTTCTTTGATTGCTTAAGGAGTCTCTGGGCTTTATCCAAGCCTTCTTGAACCTGCAGCATTTAGTAAAAGGGAAAGTTTAGTTACTATACCTATAGATACATCAAAACTGCAACTAACTGAACTTAGAAAAAAACTTACTAATGGTCTATCACCAATCGAGCTCTGTGATTGGCTGAGCTACTAGGGGTCTATTAGTGATAGACCTCTAGTAGTAAAAAGCGCCGGTTTTGAAAACCAAAAAAAATATATTTAAAGCAAAATCCAAAACTTTTTGCATCCTTTTATTGGACCGTTTAGTAGGTTTTTTACTAAAACAATTAGACCTCTCGCCCTCATGGGCTTTTGACTCGGCCTTCAGCCTCATGAGCTATTGACTCGTAGACCATTCGGACTCGAGGACTAATTGTTAATTAGTTACTTCTGTCCAAAGTGCACAAATGAACAGCTAAAATAATATAATATAATATATATATATATATATATACTCCATTAAATGTTCCTGAATTTACCTTATGTAATTGATCATTGATAGTCTTGGCTTTCTGGTAATCATTAACTGCTTCATTAAAATTATCTTCTAAGATATGAGCCTCAGCTCTGTCACATAATGCATCTACATCATTCTCATCCAGCTGTAGGGCCAAGTTACACTCCTTGATGGCTTCTTTGGGTGCATGAAGCTGAGAGAAAAAAAACAGTATTAACCTTTACGAGACGAGATATGATAGAACTATCACAAGGATTCAAAAGCTATATTACCTTTACATGACAGTGACAAAGTTGTCTTCTCATTTTGCCAACAATGGAGGTAATACGAGCCTCTATTTTGAGAGCTTTTTTCAGCTTTTCTATAGCTGCAGCATACCTTAAGGTAGAAATGGCAATCATAAGTCATCATCCACACTCACAACCTTACCCCTCCCTCCTCAGTACTGTAATGATCAGATTCAAAAACACAAAAGGATTTGCGCTTCACTATTACACACACCACAGCACACCCTAATTTTCTGAACCTGCATGTATCGCTACTCGGTTGAGCACCAGACTTTTGTGCAGGAGGTCATGGTCCTGGCTGGACCAACACTCAGGGTCTTAATATAACTGAGGAGAAAGTGCTGCCTTTGTAATTACATCTGCAAACAGTCTTTCAAGTGGCTTGGATAACCACTTTAAATGGTGGACCAGTCTCTCCACACTACATCACTAACCAATAACAGAGGGATGTAAAAGAACCACTGAGGACGTAAAGAAACCCTGGCAGTAACCACCCTCAGTGCCTACATCTCATACTAACCACTTCTCATGATTGTAAAGCTTCTTTCATGATTATACACACATAGAAAGGGCACTATATAAATCATAAATCATTAATCTTTCAACCACTTACTCTTCTTTGTTGATTAGATCTTGAGCACTAGTAAGCAGCTTGTTTAACTTCTTCATTTTCTGTTAACAACATATCCAGCAAGGTAGAAAATGATTAGGATTTTGTTTGGTAAACATGTATACATTATGAACATCTTACTTACTTTATAAAATGGATGACATTCTTTGTGGTCTTGGTCAAGTTTTAGACACTCACGGATTTCCCTACATTAAGCAAATGGAAGTTTTAAGTTTAACAAGGTGCTTTATATATATATTACAGATAAGCTTGAAGTCAAATATTCATGTCTTTGAATTCATAGAAGTGAGGCTAGTGAGTCAATAAATGCAAATTGATACACATGCAAGCACGACCGAGTTGCTGACAACCATGATATCTACCATTTCATGTGCAATTTCTACTAACACCAGTATGTAAGTAATGACAGAAGGCATAGACCCCTTGCAGCATGTCAGAATGCAGCTCAATTTGGAGGGCAAAACAATAGGTTCCAATCCTCAGGAAATTACAATTCTTTCTTTTTTGCCCTCCAAAAATTTTGAGCTTCGAATTCTCTGACGTTACATGCAAGGGGTTTATAGTGGAGCTTACAAACACCCGTTGAAAGCACCTACCTTAGTGCATCCTCCAGTTCTCCCATCTCATAATGCAGCTGACTCATCCTTAAATATCCTTGTGTATTATCATTGATTAACTTTGTTGTTGGTCTGAAATGAGATTATCACAGGACATACAATTAAATATCTTCCTGGTATTAATTCCAGTCATGGTATGGTGTCTCTCGTGGCAATATCTGACTGTTAAACACAGTTTTGGTAAACCATTAAATGAGGAGATACTGATAGTGGAGAGAGAAAAGAGGAGAGGAGTTATATGGGAGTTAGCTTAATTTCCATGAGATACCAGACCCATAGGTTTCTTCTCATTTACAAAATGACTAAGTGGTTATATCAGCCTATTGTTTTACTCCTGTAGTTCTGGGCCCAGTTATACAAAGGATGGATAGTGCTATCCAATGGATAAATATATTGTCCAGTGGTTAAATTTTTATTGGCATCTACTTATCCACTGGATAGGGATTTATCCACTGGATAATGCTATCCACCCTTCATACAACTGGGCCCTGAATATCAAAATATCTCAGGATATTGAATACACTAGGACATACTTGATATCTGATATAGCTTTGACAAGATCTCCTAGTCGTTCATAACATTCTGCTCTCATTAATCTTAGTTCAGGATCCCATGGAGCAACCTAAAAAAAAAGGTGACGAATATCAGACCATGCAAAATGATTGGATTTTTGTACTAGAATCTTGAGGTTTACATAATAACATACCAACAGCCATGACCGATTGCATGCATAAACATGCAGTAATACTTTCACACTCCTTTCCAGAGACCTTTTTTGAGATAGCGAACATGATATGGTGCATTACAGTCTAGTTTCTGTACAAACATCTTACATGGTGTTATAAATTTTGGACCCAAGCTAGACCACAATGCATCCTGCTTATCAAACTTAGAAAAGGCTTAAGTTATGATAACTTGTATGCCTTACAAGTGGGTAAGAGTATGGTTCTGTCATCACCCATGGCTACAGACAAATGCATTGTGACACATTTGGTCTACATATGGTAAATTAATGAATAACTACAATGATATAGTTGTTGTATAAATATATGTAAATATACATTAATTATATATATACCTCAATTGCAGTTCCAAGAAGTTCTATTGCATGTTGGCAATCTCCTCTTTCTATTGCATGCTTTGCATCGGCTACATTCTTTTTCACTGGTTCTATAACACTGAGCTAAAATCAAAAACATCAGGTCAGATCATGGAAGTCTACATCATGCCCTACCTACCCCTCCCTCATGGGTGCAGTAGTGATAGATGCAGCAATTCATGATGTTTATAATATACAATGACATGATGGTGATGATGACGACCTAGTATAGGTAAAAATTAGAAAGGCATGGGCATATGAAGATGACAACAAAAACTGCAATAAAGAGTTATACAGTGCTATAAATGTCATAACTGACGATGATAAGCAAGATGTCTATTAATAATAAGTAAGCAAGAAATAAGTGAAATATTTCTAACCTGTTGTAATGATTCAGGATTATCAGGACTATATCTTAACTAAAAACAAAATAAAAATTGTATCAATGAAGAAAAGAAATACAATAATATCAATATGTGGCTCATTTTAATCAAATTTAGATATAAAGACATGATATCTGATAGCATTCTAAAATAAGATTTTCAAATGATTGATGATTTTGGTTAAGTCAGAACCTACCACAGCCTCATAGTCTATGTGTGCTTCGTCCAGACGACCTTGTTTTAATAATACATTTCCTCTTTGTAACCTAGCCTATAGGGAAAAAAAATATAATTAATGACTGATGAGTCAATGCCTGTGATGTCATAGTTGCTGTTGCTATAGTTACTATACGTAAAGAGTACATTACGTATGATTATAAAATGATACAGCACAGTCACATGCAGTATGGTATTGACAACAGCCATTGAACCAGTTGGTCTGTGAGATAACTAGCTAGTTATCCAATGAAAATGCTCCAACTGGCATCATCAAGATCACAACATGACATGCGTACTGTAAGTTCTTCATAGACATACATCATCTAATCTATCATTGACTTCCTGTTAACCTAAAGAATTATGGAATTCTGCAAACAACTAAGGCACTTATGATCATAAAAGAAAATATTCCTCATGATTACCTGGTAAAATTCTGGTTTAAGATCTAACACTTTATCTAAATCTGGTAATGCTGACTTGGATCTTCCAAGCGCCATAAATACAGTTGCTCTTTGGAAGTGTGGAAGGAAGTTATCGGGATCTCCATCTGCAGTGGCAAAATACAAAATTATAGTGAGACAAATCAATAAATAAATAAATCCTTATTTTATTGTCATAAAATGGGAATTCTCCCAAACCACAAAATCTCAAAGCCAGAGGTTAATCTAACTGCAACTCATTGTTGATGAGGTATAAGGATTGGATATTATCTGGAATGATGCAATACCACATCTGAATTATATGCAAGTTTCTTGTAAAACATAATTAAGGTGAGGGCATTAAAGTATTTTACACAAAGCTGCAGAATAATAAGAATTTTAAAATGACAAATGAAATGTTTCTAACAAAATAAAACAAAACAGTGATATCAAACAGAGTTTGAATTAGTATCAATGTCTTTGTATATTATCACATTATTGCCATAGAAATTATCTTATTGTTCGTAACTACAAAACATCAATTTTGATGGATATTATATGAATGTAATCAGTGCTGGCGCCCTCTCATTGGATGAAAGTAAATATGCATTGAACATCAAGATTTTGATGATTCAGGCTCTCAATACTCCAAAGATGCCAAGCATTTACGCTGTTATAAATTACTGCAAAGTAGACGATGCAATAGAAACTTTAAAATTATTTTAAAAAAAGGTAGAACAACAACGACGATTCAAAGAGCTTCGTTCTAATTTTAGGAGTTTATAAAAGCTGTTTACATTCTTAACTTTTACTTCTGGTGAAAAGTATAACCGATTCTACAAAACTTTATAACAAACTCTTTTAAATAAAATTATCTGGCAAGCAGAATTAATATAATATAAGCTGATAAATGTACTTAAATGGAAGCCATGTAGTTGTCAAAAATTATCGAAATTAAGCTTATATAACCGGTATTAACAACAAACCATAGAGAAAGGATGTGTAAGATAATCTCAGTTACAAAATGATTAAAATAACGAAACAGGATATGTTTTTAAATCTAAATACGGCTGTTTTTTTGAATTTATTGAAGAAAATATCCTTTTGATTAATATTATATCATAAATTTCTCTTTGGCTGACGTGCCTACTTAGTGCGTGAACGAATCAACAATGTGTGGCGAGATTTCTATGACAAAATGAAACAGAAATATCATAATATAAAATGAAGAGCTTTCTTCTTACCAACAGCAGCATGGTAGTGTACCAAGGCATCGCTTAACTGTCCCGAAGATAATAATCTTTTTCCCTCATCTAAATGTCTCTGGACTTCTACACCAGAAAGTTTACCATAAGCTGTTAAAAACAACAAAAATATGAGTGATTTTTTTGCTAATCGTGAACGATCTCCAACCAATCTTGTAGGGCATAGGCTAGTTTACTTACCCTTAAAGTCTATTTCAAGGGTTATGAAGAGAATGTAAGATAAAATTCGGTATATTGGGGACATTTTAACATTGCACTTGTACTCGTTGGATTCTTGTTGATTCTATGTACTAAAAAACACAACCACTGACCTTATTGACACCAGGCGCAGCAGAAGCGTGGTGAGCGATGATTGGTTGGATCAAACAAAGAAAACGTCTCCCCAGGGAGGAGAGGGTAAGTGTGGCTGTGGTCACAGATTTTTCTGAAATGTAGATTTTTTTGGAAATCCGTCTTTTCGAAGCCAAATACACCTAAAAACAATATTTGCTTGAATCGGGAGAACTACACGAGAATGAGCAAAAGACCATAGGGAAAGAAATAAGCTCCAAATTAACGTCTTGCACTATCTTTTTCTTGATTATTCTACGCTATATTTGGCAAGTATATCCGGGTCTCAAGAAGTGAAAGAATACAAGAAATTACTATTTATTTGGATATAATTTTTCTTTATTAATTTTGTCTAAGTTGGGCGAAGTTGGGCTTGCTGTGTTCGGAACATCTTCGGGATTCAGTCGTACCACCCTCGAGGTTGCTCGGTTGTTACCAATCCTACTGAGTTCTACCAGTTTTCCTTTGAACTTCACGGAAAAGACGCGCAAGAAAGCTAGCGCTCGTTTGCTTCAGCAAATACTTTGGGGTTTGCATGGAGGGATACTGATCCCAAGCGCAAGTACCAAACAAAGTTTTTTTTCCTGCAGATCAAAGGAACTAACGATACACGCAGCTCAGAGGCAAAAAAGGTGGGTGCGCGCTCCCGCAAATAGCGCGAAGACCAAAATCAACGGTGACTCACGCAACTGTGATATACGAAGAACAAAATCATTAAGGCACCCGAATTTGACCCGATAGCATATCAATATTAGTGGTAATTTTATGCATTCCTCAATCACCTTATCTGGCGGAAATTCCAACAAAGTAGCGTGCGCAAATTCGCGCATCAGGACACTACATAAAACGCACGCGCACGTCAACAGACTAGCGCAGCGCGCACATCCGCTGTGCATTCAGTGGAAATACAACCTTTAAGATAATATTAACCTGGAACAGATCCAGTATTTAAAAGAATTAGGGGGACATTTATTCATCATTTATGATATATAGTAGTAACAATTCTCCATGGTTAAGAAAACAATACAAATATTCAAATATAGATTAATATGCATTTATCGTTAGAAATTAATTAACCCAAGCATAAGGTGCAAAACCATTAATTAACCAAAACTTACATTCCTTCAAATGATATATTTTTGGTATTATTTCAAGTCCTTTATTACTAAAAATGGCTGTTGTTTTAGGATGCTTGAGCCAGGTATGGCTCTTTACTTTACCATTATGAAAGAAATGTTTAAATTCAGTTCTTAAATTTTTCTTGAATTCGATGTCCTGTTCTGAAGGTTTGTATTTAAAAGGTTTAGGAAAGTCATAAAAGGCAATCAGATCCCACATGTGGAATGAATACTGAGGACTTCCTCGTGGAAGATGGATGTCATGCGATGGAGTACTGGTTGCTACATATCTGTATACAGGACTTTTGAAGTGCTTTGTAGCTGTAACGGCAAGGTATTCCACAGGACAAACCTCTCGAATATCAGAAACCATTGTTGTGTAAAAGTACTGAGCAGACTTCTTTGAAGTTGCCATCTCATATGAATTCAATATGTTTTCCAATTTAGACGAACTGTTGCCTAAAAATGGCAAAAGTTTTCTTTTTGCATAAGCTTTGAATTGTTCATAGGAAGAGTTCTGGAAATTTTTCTCTGGTCCATCATCTATTTCCTGAGCAACATTGCCGAGGATGAGGGGTACATCATTGAAGTGATTTGATTTGATAGCAATTGCTGGTTCTGATGGTAGGACATAGCCATCAATAACAGCAATAGCATGAGAAAAGATGTCTTTGGTTGGAAAGTCTCTACTGTCATCTTTTTGTTTATAATGGTATGCATTCCATGGACTGGCTTTTAGTATTTGTAGAGGCGATAATGCATGTAAGCATTGTAATTTCATTGAAACATTTCCAACACAATTTGCATGGGTTAACAAAATTTGATTGTCTTTAGCAGCTTCTGATGATGTTTTTGTTATGTCTGCAGAGGGACTCAAGGCAACTGCCTGCTTAAACAACCCCTTAGCCCTTGGAGATGACAACAGTGCTAGAACTGAAGTTCCACCAGATCCATGGCCAAGTACAGTCACTTTATCAGGGTCTCCTCCAAATTGCGCAATATTGTCACGAACCCAATGAAGTGCCAAAATTTGATCCATAAACCCATAGTTACCAGAAGTATTTGTACTTGAACTGTCACTCAGAATATCCAATGCTAAAAACCCAAAAGCATCCAGCCTGTAATTAAGACTTACGCCAACTATTTGCATGTCTCTGACCATCTCTGGTGTTGGATGAAGACCGGTTTCATGGCCAGAAGAAGATAGCAGGTCGCCACCATGGAAGTACACCATAACTGGTAACCTCTTTTCACTTGCTGTCGTTGGTGTCCAGACGTTTATAAATAAACAATCTTCACTCCCTATTGCTTTGATTTCTCCTCGGTCTTTGCCAAACCTAGCCTGAACGCATCGTTCACCGAATTCTGAAGCCTGAAAAGTCCCATTCCAGCAGTCGCTCCAGCTACACCCTGAAGGTGGTCGCCATCGTTGCGGTGGCTTGGCATAAGGAATGCCCTTGAAAACAAAAACATCCTCCTCCAAAACGCCCCGAACAAAACCACCATTTGTCTTGACCTTTAATTCAGAATCCTCCATTCTTCGCTCCATTTGCATGACCTGCCTGGAAAAGTAGTAGTACAAAACTGCGCCCAGAAGACCAATAAAAGTCGTAAACAAGAAACAAAAGCACAAGCGTCGTCTTGCTACAGTCTTCCTCGACGGTTCATACTCGTATTTGAATCGACGTTCAAAAACAGCTTTATCGAACTCGATCTCTTCAAAATCATCTTCTGAATCACTGCAAAGAGTATAGGGATCTGATCTTCGGCCTAAAGAAATAATCGGCCTTGATTCGTCGTTATTTCGAAACATTTCCTTCGCTTGACTCTTTACGCACCATCTGCTCTCGTTGTTGTGTGTTGACAAGTGGACTATTTGACAACGGTCGATTGACTAACACAGGAAGCCCAAATATCCTGCTACATTTTTGAAATACTTCTTCAGTATTTGGTAACGTTTAGACACAGTATATTGAAATACTTTTTAAATTTGAATGTGCTTTGAAACACGAAACCAAAATACCTTACATATATGATAAGTATGAAGACAATTTAGAACTGAAGCGCCATTTAGTTATTATTGAATATGGGCACCCTGTGCTTCTTCACGGACGGGAAACTGTGTACTACAAATAGTAAAGATGGCGGATGGCGCGGAAAATGAATCTCATAACGAACGACAAGAATAAAACAAATAATTTGCGTCAATGCAACAAACTTCTGCTAAGATATGTTTATCAATTACTTCTGGAAGACTTTGATTCTACTCTTATAGAAAAAAATATTTGAAATGACCTTTTTCTGGTAAGTAAAAGATGTAAAAACAAGAAATAATTAGAGCTAACCCAATCAACGTAGCATAGTCAAGAGGGTGGAATATTTCTTTCATAATTTTTAAAGCTATTGCTTAAAACTATTACATCTTGTGTTATTTAGAAAGTTAATTATCTTCACTGACGCCTTGGATTTTTTAATCTTACAAGCAAGCTCACACTTGTAAGCTGATGTTGTTGTTGTTGTTGTTGACAGAAGAGCCTGAAGAACTAGATGACATGAAGAGTGGTAGCAATAGTACCAAGCAAAGGAACTTGATAAGGCCAAGCCCTAATGAAGAGGTAAGTCATATCCTTTGTAACCCTCCCCCCACCCCACATATTTCAGAATTTGTTGGTGAAATCTCAAGAGAAGTCCTTGGAATTTTTTCATGCAATGATTTTCAAATTGAACAGCATGTAGTCCTATCTTCGATTGCATGTTACATCATGGGGGCCATGTTGGTGGTCATTTAAGAAAAGTATCCATTCTTTATACCACCAACATGGCTGCCATGTCTTTGTCATTTGACTCTCATGCAAATGCATGCAACCCATCAATTACCTACTGTTAATTTAAGTTAATTTATTCTTAATTATATGGTTTTTACTAGGCTGCCATTGTCCAAAGTGAACAGGAAAGAAGAAAGAAAATAAGACTAAAACAGGTTTACCTATGATTATTAAGTATATACAGCTACTTCAAAAAGGTTTGAAGGGGTAAATAGCAAATGGTGATCGGGAAGTGGTTATTGCAAGACTGAAAGGAACGAATTGTGGTCACACTGTCATGGAGACATGAATCAAATAACAACTGCATCCCATAATTCAGACATGGATTTAAACACTTCTGACGAAGACTCAACTGTTAACCTTTGTCTTAATCTTAAGGTTCTTGACCCAGTTCCTTTTGGATATGCAATTGCTAAACACTAATATTGCCATTCACCATTCGCCCCTTCATTCATTTTTGAAATGCTGCTCACATCATTAGCATTGCAGACTACCAGTGCTATGCTTATCAAATAAACAATTCACTATGTGTCCTTTTGAAAAATAAATGGCATAAAAAACAGGCATCTAAACCTCATTTCTGTTATTGCCAGGTCAGAGAGCAAGAGAAAGCATTTGCTCTTAAAATCCGACAGAATATCAAAAACAAAAAGGATAATGAACTTAAGATTTTGTCTGGACAGTTGAAGGTAGAGTAAATACTTTGTGTAATTGAAGTTTATTTAAAGCATGTCCTCTCAAAAAATGGTTCATAGAATGTCTTATTTTCTATATAAATGTTGAATAAAATTGTGGAATATGTCTTACAGGAACAATGGACAGAAAAACAAAAAGCAGATTTGAACAATCTGGAAAAGAAATACCAGAAAAACTTAGACAAGCTGGGAGATGGCCACACAGCTGCAATAAAGGTAGCTCTTCAATGTTTACAATTAATGTTAAGGAAAATTTAGCAATAATTTTCATTCAAATAAACAAAAAAATGGTAAATCCCAGCATAAAGCATTGCATAATTATTATCTCTTAGATTGGATTTGATTGTAATTCTAGGATCAAGATATGATGAAGAAAGATGGCAGAGTCCTAACCAAGGAAGACAGACAGAGGTATTGAATTTAAAATAATATCTTGAAGCTTGTTATTCTACCTCAAACATGCTTGCCCAAACAAATAATCTCTTAATCCTCTCTTAACCCCCAAGAATAAAACTAGGTACTACAAACTGTCGTAAGGTTATTTTTTAAATTTATTCATTGGTGGTCTATATATGCACTTTTAGGGCAATTGAAAGACACAATCAAGCAGTAATTCAGGTAACATTTTCTAGCAACACAAAATACCTCCACTTGTGTCATTCATTCAGTCAGAAAAGTCTCAGGAACTGGCTGGCTATTAGACTAAGATGTTTGTTTTTCTATTAGTTAAATCTTGAAAGAGCAAGAAATCAACAAGCTGAAAATGATCGTGCTGCAGCAAGGTAATCTTCTCAGGCAACAGCTGCAGTAGGCTCAGTTTCTGAGCCATGAGTGTGCCTTTTGTACCAAACCTCCCCCACCCCCCTCCCCCACTTACAGCATGAGTGGGGAGAGGATCATGGGTGCAATGAAACCACCACAGTTGGAAATTGAGCCTATAGCTGCAACTGTCCTAGTGAGAGTCCTATCTGATATATATCATTGCAGTCTGTAAAGTAGGCTTTTCATCAAAGATATTTCTGTTATCAATATCTTAAACTTGTACTTTGTGTCTATTCAGGGAAAAAGCCATGGAAGCTGAAAAAGCAAGAGCTGTGATGGTAGCTAGTCTCCCTCCATCAAGAGACCTAATCAAGGTACCAAAACAAACACCAGTTTCTGAGCACTAGAATTTTTAGTAGGGAGGTTGAGGAAATTAAGAAGCCAACCAGCTAATGCCAAGCTTGAAGGGGGAAGATGCATGGGCAACCTCTGACTTCCCCCTAAATCTGTCACTGTTTAGCATATTGTTGGGTTTGGCAGAAGGTGGGAAACTTTGGAACCTGCCAAAAAAAACCTGGAATCAGGGGAGAGAATCCATAGGCTCTTTTCACATTGATATTGAGTACAGGAATAATTATTGATCCTGAGATCATGATATAAGAGACAAGAGCATCTTCCATCAACTTGACAAAACTTATTACTTAAGTTTTCTCTTTTACTTCCAGGAGTTTGAGCTTAAAGAAGGTATGTATGAGAAACTCGTTGTTCTTTCTACAGCTGTAGTTTTAGTCTGGATAATTTCTGCATAAATAGCCCTGACTTATTAACTGAATGTGGGTTTCATACCATAAGTTATATATGGACTGCAAATTGACTAATCATAGTGCATGAAATTACCTTGTCAAATGATAATCATTATGATACTTATTCTTGATATTCGTTTGTATCTAGAGCAAAAGCGTCAACCCAAGAGCGCAGAAGACTTCAAATCCACACGGTATCACTTACAGCAACCTGTTGTTCAAGTAGAGAGAATGTCCAAAGAGCAACAGGTATTAACAGCTTTACACCTTGTAATATGCACCAATAAAGAAACTAGGTCCCTTAGGCAACCTTAGAATGTAGGGTTGGGGAAAGGTTTTTGCTGTTGCAAAAAATTTTCTGCAACATAAAGCTAAATTTAGTGATTTTTTCCCCAAAATATTTGTGGTTCAGATGATGCAACTCTGACTCAGATCAGCAAATTTAAAAAGGAAAAATTTTTAATCTATTATAACAAATTTCTTACAGTTAATATGGGGTGTTGTGATTAATCAAAAAAAATTTAGGTTGATGCCAGGGCTGCCGCTGTCAAAGAAGAGGACAAAATCCATGGTATAAGAGAAGATATCCAAAGGAGTGAAGCAGAACAAGCAGAAAAGGCTCGTCTAAGGCACAAACATGCACTAGCACAGCTCAAGATAGAAGAGGTACAATCATAATGTCCTAGCCAATGAGAAGCATTTGAACAATCTTCTGCCTTATTGGAATAAAAACTACTCATGAACATATATTTGTACAAATGGATTTTTCAGGATCGCAGGAAGCTGATGGATGATCTCAGTGAACTTGAACGACTTGACAGACAAAGACGGCAAGATGCTGTTGCTAGGATACCTGTAAGTTTTCATCTTTCATTGCATTGAAAATAACATTATTAGATATTGCTATTTTTTTTAAATCTTTTTTTTAGCTTTCATGGGTGATCATGTGATCATGAAAATAATCTTTCCCTCGGATGAAGCACAGCATGATTGATTTGACTAATTTTATCCATGACAGACTGCAGCTGTGATGAACATTTCAGTAAGCATTGCTGAAGCTAAAACCTAGGCTTATACTGACAGTCTTCATTTTTCACAGGTACGAATATTCCAGCCACCTCACAAAAGACTTGAGGATGAAGAAGAAAGACAGAGAGACCTAGAACAGGCTTTTGAAGATATGTACATGATGCAAACAGGTATGGTATATATCAACAATTGCCATGACAACAGGGTGTAAATGGTTGCCATGACAATGAATGATAGATACAGATGTGATCAGAATACTAAAGAGTGATGTTATTTATTGCTATTGTATAGGTTATACTGGTGATTTGACTATTGCTTTGGAACCTTCAACGGACCCAAGGACAATCCCTGAGGAACACCAGCCTCAAGGTATCATAGTGATCAAAAAGAATAAGAAATCAAAAAAATGATAAATCTTAATTTTTTTTGTCAAGGAAAAAGAGTGAAGTATCACTGGTCAAAGGAGATCCCAAAAATATTTTTTAAACTTGTAATAAGGTTCATGGTCAAACGCTGATGCTTGTTTTTTTTCCTTCAATATCTTACCAGTTCCAGATGACCAGCCTAAAAAACCTCCGGTGAGTTGGAATGTATTCTTAGAAGATTTCAGTCCTATTTATTGAATACAATGGAAACCTTTGGGATTTTGCATGGTGCTGCTGTATATATTTCATTTTACAGTAAACACGAGAAGAAAATTTAGATCATTATCTGATGTAATGTACTTTTAATAAAGGGTCTGCTTGGTAGTGTCACTGACTGTATTTGCAAGCTGAATGTACCATAATGCTAAGATTCATTTTCATTTTGAAGGCTGCTGTAATACCTAGTGTTACCATTGCTCAAGATCAGGAATCAGCGGATGGTAGTGAGAGGAGTGAGGAAACTGCAGCGAAGAAAAAAGCTATAATGGAGCAAAAGGAAAACGAAGAAAGAATGAGAGAATCTGCCCCAGCAGCAAAAGGCGAAGGTATTTTGCATAATAAATCTCTTTCCCTTGGGCGTAATGCTTTCCTGATTCATAATGGTAGTAGTTGAAGTGGTAGTACTTAGTAGTGGAAGTGATGATCATGGTGGTAGTGATGATTGTGGTGGTAGTGGTGATTGTGGTGGTGGTAGTCAGGCCAGGGTCAGGGCCTGCAGAGCAAGCCTACAAGTGGTGGGGCTATGAACCCTTTTGGAAGGGTTCATAAGAATCATGGATTGATAATCATCAGCACCATGTCAGTGATGGTGGTGATAACAAATGATGATGACAAAGATTTTTCCTTAAGATGCTGTCAAAAGGCTTCTTCTTCGCATCCAACGGCAACGAGAACAAGGCAAAAAGATGAAAGATCAAGTGACTACAGGTATTCCATTAACCTTAATCACACCAACTTTGTTAAATAATTAAATTATAATAACTTAGTGACTTGTTTCGCCCAAATTTCATGATGTAATGATCAAATGTGTGGAAACGATATTATGATTCATGTTAATTCTGTCATTTTATTCAGATCAACAACCTCATCAACCACCTTCATCTTCTAGAACAGCTACAAGAGGGAAAGGGTAAGAAGATGATGCAAGTAGTTTGGGTGGTTTTTCTTATTATAAGAAAAACTGTTCACTTTTGCAAGTTTCTGAGGGCATACTCTAAAATCCTGGTTCAAAGCCCTATTCATAAGAGTTTTTTGATTAGCTTATAACTGGGTGAGGGCATAGTTCACTATGGCGAGATGACCTTATATGGATGAAAGTGTATGCCTGTCATTAGTGGAAACCGTACTTACTACACTCAATAGATCTTGATGAACATCAAAGTCCCAAAAGTACTCAAATTGTACGACTGTTGGTAGATGGCCAGACAAGATGCAAAATTTTTACAAAAATTTTTCCAATAACCAAAAAAATTGACTTTTTGCAAGATTTCAGCATAAAATTACTAATTATTAATATTAAAATAAGAATATTTGGATAAAAGCTGCAAATTCGACAAAAAAAGATTTTCTCGATCCGGGTTAATCCAGTCCAACCGAAGTCCAATCCAGTCCAGCCATGCTCGGTTCCGGATTTTCCAAAATTAAAAGTCTCTCAAAATTCAGAATTGAGAGGCATAAATCAAATTTTAGAGGTTGGGCATGTTTTTTCTATACAATAGAATTATCCTTATCCTTTGAAAAGCTCAAAATTCGACATTTTTTTTTTGCGATCCAAAATCCAGCTTACCGATGTCCAGTCCAATCTATCCACGGTTCCTGATTGTCCAAAATAGAAAAATATCTTTTAACGCAGAGTTACAAAATTACGTTTTGGAGTTTTAGCAGCTTTTAACTATAGGAAAAAAGTCTTCTATGTTTTTTTTTTGCAATTTTTGCAGTCGGGATTTACCGATATTAATCTATCTTTTGCTCAAACAAAGCATTTTTCCCGCCTTCTTTAATTTAGCTTGTAGTGGTTATTCTAATATAACACATTTTATATACTGGAATTTATCATTAGCATTCAGTTAAATAACAGTGATATTTTGTCTTAGATCAAGAGTCAACATTCTTACACCTTTACCCGAGGAAGTAGAACCATCGAGAGATGAGGATATTTCACGTACAGCCCCACCTGTGCCCCATCCAGCCACCACAACATACCAAGATATACCGGGAGGTGTTCCTAGTGGCAGCTCACAACCTTTACGTACCTTGCTTCATCCGTACGAAGCTGCACAGCAAGTACGAATGATGGGACCCCAGCGAACAGAGGAAGACACAACTACCAGTGAATCTGATGGAAGTTTGGTAAATATGTTTTTTTATTTTATTTTATTTAAGTCAATATTTATCCAGGAATGTCAAGTTTAGCAAGGCTAGTTTAAATGGAGTCCTGATATAACATAATAGAAAAAGTAATTACAATATACATCAATAACTTACATACATCTAAGACATCTAAATAATTAATTAAACACTGAATCCTCCCCCCCCCCCCCCCCCCCCCATGTTATATTTATTCCTTCTGGGCGTCAGCCTCAGCCCCGTCTTTTCTCGCTTTGTCGCCTTAATGCGCGCTGGCATCAACCCACTCAGTGTTCCGACGTGGTCACGGGCACAGCAAGCACCTACGATAAGGCCACTTTACACTATCAATATTTGCAGTGCGATTGTCACGCAACAATTGCGGTAAATTGGTCCGACCTCAAAATCGCCCGTGTAAACGATCCGGTCGGCGGTTTATGCAGCGATTATCGCGGCGATTTCATTGGCCGATCGTGTATGGGCGATTTGAGATTGCAACCAAATTATCGCGTGACATTCGCACTGAAGTATCGCTAGTATAAATGGGCCTATACGTTTTTGAAAGTCAATCTAAATCTGGCGTGTTTGTTATTTAATTCATGAATTTATGTTGACTTCGCGTTCACTTTACTTGTTTATCAATAGCCTGAGTACCCCATGAGTCACCAACAATCAGAGCCCCTGGAGCAGGAACGACTGAAACTAAAACTCCAAGAACAAAGAAGAATCCAAGAACGTCTAGAAGAGCAACTGAATCAATATCATAGACAGTTCCAAAAAATATCAAGTGAAATACCCAAGGGACCATATGCGACGAGGGATGAACCAAGTCCAAAGCTGGGTACTCGAATTATTCACGAACCTGATGAACCTGAGTCAATCGGAGAGCCTGACAGTTTTGACCAAATTCACGTTCCGATCAGACACATAAGCGACGAAGATGGGCAAGGTGACCATATGGTTAGTAGTGAATCACTGCAGGACGAGGGCTCTACCACATCGCGGACATCCGGTACTGTTTCTCTTGAAGAACAAACTCCTGATGAAGAAGGTACCTCGGAATCCTCGCGGAGTACGTCTGATTACGGGACCTCGGGACCATCTGGAACTTTGCCGCCAATGGACAGCTTAGGGAGTCCAGCAAGGAGATCTTTAGAAGACTCCACCTTGCGCGTGCCGCGTGAACATGATACTTCAAGCAGTGATGAAAGTCATGGATTGTCTTCTAGAGATTACATGTTTCAAAGGGGAACTGTTATAAGTCAAGTCAGAGATCAGGCTCCAGGGTTCTTGCCTTTAGAATGGCAGAGAGAAAGTCGCGTAGGTCCATGGAAACCCTCAGGTGTTCCTGCTTCTAAGTTTCAGGAGTATCTTCCAAAGACGATATACCATGAAACAACAGGAGAAACTGCTCCCCCTGAAAGTTCGAATGAATCTGAACAACTAGAATCTGAGGACCTTACATCGAGCACCGACTCTTCTAGTGGTGTGCCACATGATCAGTTATTGGACCTCCTTCAAAGAAAGAATATTCAATCCTTTGGTCAAAGTGATAGTGGATTTGTACCTACTTTACCGCTTTCATCGCTGGGCACAGCAACTGAAAGTACTAACACCGTGTTAGATTCAGAAGGTTCCCACAAAAAAGTCAGTGATTTTATGTTACCGAAAAGTTTAAGCCAAGCGGATAAATTGTTACCAACTTCGTCGTACTCTGAAGATTCTAAGCTGTCAACTGGAGCATCCAGTTTAAGGGAAAGGCAAGGAAATGTACCTTCTAGAACAATCGATAGTACTCCGAGTTCTGCAGTAGGACAAACAACGCCTTCCTATTCAAGACTCTTAGATGGATCACCTAACTATGTAGATGAATACCGCAGGAAGTGGGAAGAAGAAAAGAAACTTATTGAGAATCAGAGACAACTAATACGACAAAAACAAGAACATCAACTTAGAAGGATGAGGTATTATCAAGACATCTTGGAACGGTATGAAAAGAAGAGCCCTACGAGCCTCGATGTGAGGCCTTCAGAATCGATACATCATAGAGCTGCCGCCACTGATGTTGCCACTAGAACGAGTAGTGAACTAAACAGTGATAGCTATAAATCTCATTCCGATTCTAGTCAAAGAAAATCAGCTTTGGCAAGTGCGAATAAAGAAAACGAAAGTTTCTACGCCAATTCTGCTCCACGTGTCCCTCCCCTCGTGGGCTTGAAAGGAAGCTCTAGTAGCTCAGACAACAGCGTTTTTGCTCGAATATCCTACCCATGGAGTTCCAGTAGCTCTAGCCACAGTGGTAAAAAGTTTCTGGCCACTACGAAGAATCGCCAAGCTGGAAGTGAGACAAGAAAGTCTACGTCTACGAGTGATTTCAGTTTTCCTTCAAGTGGAACAGAGTACCATTCCCTGCCAATCTCACCTGGAGTATCTGCCAATATGGGTCCTGGAAATGAAAGCAGGTCTTCTATCACCACGCTGTCGGACCTCAATGAAAGGATGAGAAAATTCACTTCCTCGAGTGAAAACGAATCTGCGAAGGATTTACCACATGGGTTGGAAAAGGTTTCTGGGAAAGGAAATTGGGCGGAGTATCTATCTGGGAGTCATACACCTGAGAATGATCCAAGTACTAAATACACACTCCCCTCGTACGAGCCTCCAATGCCCCCTTCACTTTTCACTGAATTTGGAACTCATGATGAAAACTCTAGCAGAGAATGGTACCTGCCTGCCAAACCTAGTTCTCAATCTGTTGGTTCTCTGGGACCTGTTCATGAAGATGACAGTCCAAACTTTAGGAATCTGGACAGTCTAGATGGTGTTGAGAGGTTTGAAGGATCTCCTGTATCCAGTAACCGTCTAGTAGGTCCCCTTGGGTCTCTCACTGAGTTTATCGGCACCAATATTAGAAAAGAAGAAGACTTTGATGATGGTATCTATAGAGATGGAGGGATCCAGTTACCTCCTAGACCGACCACCTACTCGATTGGTCCCCTTGGATCTCTCAGTGAGTCTATCAGCTCCAATGTCAGGAGAGAAGAAGACTTTGATGGTGGTACCCACAGAGGTGGAGGGTTCCAGATACCTCCTAGACCGACCACCTACTCGACTGATCCCCTTGGACCTGCTGATAATACCAGTCCAGATACCAGTAATTTGGTACATCAAGGACCAGGAACCCAGCAATGGTACTTGCCACCCAAATCCAGCACCCAGTCAATGGGACCCTTTGGGGTTCCTTCTTCCTCCAGTGACATTTCAAGCCCATATACTAGTAACTTGCAATACCCTGATCACCCTGTAGAATCGAGCGAAAATAGACCGCGTGTTCAACAATGGTTTATACCTCCAAAGTCCAGCCTGCAGTCACTGGGTTCACCTGGAGGCTACAGCGAGGGTTCGAGTCCAGATAATAGTAGTCTAAAGAACCTAGAGAACGTCTTCAGAACTCTACAACGACCTGCCGAACTGGATAAGTGGTATTCACCCATGCTATCCCATGATTCTGAGAAAGGCGAGTCAAGCCCAGAACGTTCTCGACTTTTACATCAATCTGTTCTTAGAGAAGTCCAAAAGCAAACGACAGCTACGTCTTCCAGTTCTTACACTCCAGCGTTTGTAAAGACTACTTTGGGTGGTGCTAGAGTGTTGGGAGAAAGGTCTATGACATCATCATCAAATGATAGCATGACGGGTCCTGAATCCATTGGGAACGAAGACAACGGTACAATGGGTGGCAATACGAATATGGGAGAAGCATTCTTCTCACCGTCTAGTGAACATAAAGGTAACAGCAGTAATATAATATACCTTTTTGGCTTGGGTGTAATGTTTTCCCGTTTCAGACCACGTGTCATTCTCTTGAGAATAAGATTCTTTGTTTGAGTTGTATCCATATTCATGTGTCTTCTCATGCGCAACCGTTAAACAAAGAAATGATACTATAGGAAATGACAAGTGGTCTGAAATGGGAAAACATTACATCCAAGGCAGAACGGTCTAAAGTACAGTAAAGATTTTTACTATTGTAAACAAAAGCTCCTATATTGGAAACAAGAACAGTTGGACAATTCTGATAAATGCATTATATCAGGGGCACGATATCGTCACTTTTTCATTTCGGACACCCCCTGCAAATTTGTAGATACGCCCCTCTTATATATTGTGTAGTGGAGTAGATATTGTAGTCACTATTACTTTTCTATGCCGTAGAGTGGTGACCGAGCCTTCATTATTACTCTATGTTATAACTATTACTCCAATTACATTTTGTCTCTTGTTATGTTAGCTGGCTCAGAAGATGGAAAAGCGTCCCCAGCATCTCTTTCATCTGGAAGTCTCGTGTCTGACACCTCAAACAAGATGTTGAGTCAATCTGAAAGTTCTACAACACAGAATAGCGAAGACCGCGAAAAGGTAACTGAACTATATAATATACTGAAATATATATAATAATTTTATGAAATTAGTGCAAACTTTGCAAGAAATTTTCTATTTTGGTTGAGAAATTCGAAATGGTTTTAAATGAAAAATCGGTAATACAAATATGAAATTGTTGAAAATAATAGGGAAATTTGAAATGGTTTTTTAAACAAAAACTGGTATTACAAATGTGAATTATTGCAAATAATGTTTTTCCTGGTACAAGAAAAGGAAAGAAAATGAATGAATGAAAGAAAAATCGTTCATTTTTTATATTTCACTACAATCGACGTCTCCTTTGGTTGTGGTTCAGAGTGACGAGGAAGCACCTGAGAGGACTGGTAACGAGCCTGGAAACCTCTCCACGGAAACGGAAACAACAGCAGAGAGTACGAGAAGTGAGATAAGCCAGCACGGCGTCTCAGTGAATACAGAAGCGACGGAGGACGAAAATCTCTCTTACAGCAATATGTATTTTGGAACAGATGGTTCGAGTACGACTGGACTGCAAGACGCCTTCGCGCGTAGAAAACAAGATTTCGTAAAGAAATCCCTGGCGAGAGTCGAACGAGCAAAAGCCAAGCGTTTTGAAGTGACACCTCGTGTGTTTGTTAAAAAGAGGATCAAACCTGATAAACCGGTCAAGCTGGATAAACCGGTCAAGCTGGATAAACCGGTCCAATCCCACAAACCTGGCAAATATGGTGCGGCTAAAAAATCTAAAAGGACCAGGAAGTAGGAACTAAAGGAAAAAGTCTTAAAATGAAGAAAAAGTAGGGAAAAAATGCCTAATTTACTTGTTAGAGTTGGAATTCTTTTTTGTGTAAAAAGGCTGCATGAAAGGAAGAAATATTTCCCACTTTTTCTCTCGATTTTTTACTGCTTTCCATATTCTCCTTAAAATCTTCCGTTCAGAATTTTCTACGTAAGAGGACACTTTGTTTCCCTTATGACTAATTCCTCTTTTCTGACTATTTAAAGAAATCGTAAGTAATCCTGTCTCTGTGTACACAGACGCTGTCTGCTACCTTGGTGTGCACTTAATATATGAAGGATAGGTAGGGTTAGACTTGAACATAACAGCCAAAAAACAATTATGACCTAAGTATATTCGTGCATTACCAACCACAAGCAAGACATTACCTATATATCTTGCCTATTATGTCTTGTCTACATGTGCAACTAACTTGAATTAGGGCTACGTTTCCTCCCAATGCCCTGTGGGGAAGATTTAACCCTTGTATAACATACATTGATTGATCAAAAAAAGGGCAGGATTCCTACATTTGGCAACGAGCGATTTTGAG